>JANEYF010005770.1:3187500-3735000 GCA_029963845.1 Rhamnusium bicolor
CAGTTGCAGCGTACTTATTATTATTTTTTTTTAGGAAAGCGATAGTCAACTTTTTTTTTCAAATGGCAGTATATATATTTTTTTATATATTATAGTGCTCATTCTTTTTTCTGAATCCAACGATGTATATGACATTGACTTTTGTGACACTTATCACAGAAAAGCGTCAAAATATTAGTCGATACCCCATTAGGCTGCCAGCCACTAATTCATGACAAACGTACTTAGACTAATCATTTATGTCATGGAAAACAAAAAATAATACAGCAAAGCAAGTGAAACTCAGAACAGAATTTTATTATTAACAGAAAAAAACAATACAATGAATATCATATAAAAGAAAAGCAACTTAATTAAATTCATTAACCATTATACAAAGTTCAACACGAAATAACATTAATAGAACACGAAACACATTAAATGAAGAACAACAAACAAGAAACAACTAAAGAAACAATGTAACAATGGAAATAAAATTACACACCTACAAGTGCTGCTCAAATTGGCCACCACCATAATCAAGACATAACTGGCATCTTCTAAATACTGCACGGGTCGCATTCAATATAAAATTTGGGGGTATTTCACGACAAGTACGTATAATTCTTTGCTAAAATGACATATATTTGCTTTGATGTACTATTTTTTGTTTTCCAGGAATTCGAGGCATACGTGATTAGTGTAAATACATTTGTTGTTAATTAAGCGGCCAGGCGCCTTCTAATGCGGTATTGACTAATATTTTGACGATTTTTCTGCGATGTGTTTCACAAAAGTTAATGTCATATACATCGTTGGATTCAGAAAAGAAATGTACACAATAATATATTAAAAAAAATATATATATTGCCATTTGAAAAAAAAAGTTGACTATCGCTTTCCTAAAAAAAAATAATGATAAGTACGCTGCAACTGGCTCCCTCTATAGTGTTTTTAGAGCCATTTCATTTAATTCTCTGTTTTTTAAAATTGGACGATAAATAACTGAGTTATGGCTTGCGGCGTTTTTTAGGAGACAGCCTGTATATATATATATGTATATAAATTAAATGGTGGCATTTTATTTTAAATCGAAAAACTGTGAGTGACCCTTCAAATCATATCACTCTAGATATCTCGATTTAATAATTGCGCCAATGTTAGTTATTATTCTTACATAAATAGTCTAGAGAACGACAGGCTTAAAAAAAACACAAACACTTCTGTGTATGTTCTGGTTTTGTGCCTGGGAGGAGTTGAATATTAAATATAATAATAGAGGATGGCAATGGTGGTTTTAAAAATCGCATTTGTGAAGCACACTGGTCGTTATAATCATGCATATCTTTGTTTTCTTATTTAGAGAATATACGGGAATACTTGGGATTTTCACATATTTATTGTTTTTATTATACTTATTATTTTTATTTTACCTAACTGTTGCTCATGATTTTTAATAAGAGAGATAATGATCACATCAGCGGTTTGATAAAATATTAGGGCTTTGTTATTTTACAAGCAAATATGTAAGTGTGGCAATTAGAAATCAAACTGTAACCCAAACATGTGAATAGTTGTTATATCTGTTTGAACACCCTGTATATTTATCCAGCAGGAACTAAAGTACTTCAACAATTGAAACGGCCCAGTTACAATCCTTTGGAATCAGATCAAATTTCACAATGGATCATTGATAATTTCAGTTATTGGGTACTTGGAATAAAATGGTATTTACATTTTGAAATACATACGAACGTGTTATAACAAAAAATGAAACGGACCGATCTAGGTATTACAAGCCATCAGACAGATATATGTACGTACTAGGTATATGTTATGTTAATGTAACTGTGTACCTACCAACAAAATACAAATTTTTTATTAAAGTCGACTCACCTGACTTATGTTAGATGCAATCTTGACCTGCGGTTTCTCCCTTTTATTGAGGTAAAACTCGTGGGTTCTACTGTTATCCCTTGGTTCTTCGGTTGTGCCTGTCATATCGTGTGTAGTTGTTTCGTATCCGGTACTTCCTTCCATCAAAGTACTGGCACTTCCAGTGTTGATGTTAAGGGTACTTTTTCTTATAGTAGTTGAAGATTGAGTTGTGACAGGAATCGTTGTCAGAGCTGCTGTAGTTTTCATTGCCGTCTGAATAGGGGTTGTAATATTTTTGACTTTACTAAGTCTTTTGCTGGTGCTTGTCTCGTTTATTTTATTTGTAGTTGTTGGGAGGGTCGTTTTAAGTAAATTTGTTGGGGTATTCGGTACTTTTGTTGTCGTCAAAACGGTTGTAAGTGGTGAGAGGGTTGTGTCCCAGCCCGCCGCGGTTTTCCCTTGCCTAAACCAACTTTGTAAGATATGTTGAGGATAATTCCAATATTGCGACTCAACTTGCACCGCGCACATTAAGCTAACTACAAATATCACACGCATTTTTAATTATATTAATCGCGTTTAAAGAAATTCTAGGGAACAGACTGAAAATAGTCTATTTCGCGGCCCGGTAAATTTTCAGAGATACGACTCCGCGTACGTCCTTGAGTACTGGATGGGTACTGAAGCCAGTGGTACTATTGAAGGCTTATGAAAGTCTGTAGCGCGGAAGAAGCTTCTTGCACTAAGTACGCGATGCAAGCGGCTGCTGAAGAACTAACCCACTTCCTAACATTCAATACGGTATTCAGTAGAACCAATGACAGTCCAACGATATTTGCCAAATTCATAACAAACCATCGAAACTGAATTAATTAGTGGTTTCTCAAAAATATGTTCTTTCGTTTTGATCTATTAAATTTCTTTGCTCTAATTTAACTTTGAAGTTAGCGAAATAATTTAAGGGTATCGTATACAGAGTTAGTAAAAATCTAGCTGATTTTCCCTGTTTTTTTAATTACATGAAAATCATGCAAGTACATCACAGCAAAAATACAATAATTAGAATGAGAAAATGTCTCGATATTTTTAAAAAAGTACTAATGCCCGCAAGTAAAGTACTATTTTGTCGGTCCGAAGACAATATGAAAGCATTAATATTTCTGTTTCTTCTCGCTACCAACAGAACCACAGAAACGTGAAAAATCATGTGTATAATTAATTACTAAGAGGGTCGCAACTAACAAGTTTTACTCCAATAATTTTAGTCTTAAGTCGCCTTATACCCAAGTCTCTCCCAAGCATGAAGATAACATACATGCAAGGAGTTATTTATTTAAATACTCTTAGGCTCTTGAAAATTATTTTTCTCTATCCAAAAATGATATTAGGACGTTTAAATGTCTGTCTCTCCCGACTAACAGGATGTCAGATACACGAGGAGGTATTTAATTATTTACCAGGAGCGTCGACATTATTCTGTTATGTTAAAATATTTCATATTTAATAGTTTTGAACAACGAAATCTCTCACTAGTATCATAATAACATATTATATGCAAGCAGGTAATTAATTAATTAACATTTCCCGACAAACAGGAGAACAGATATTCTAAGAGATATTTAATTAATTCCCAGATGAAATAGTTCTGGTATATCCAAACATTATAGTCTTAAAAGCTTTAAACATCCAAGTGTCTTCCTGACATCGTGATAAAATATGTATTCTGCATTAAAGTAATCAACTAATTATAAAATGCGTGGAATATCTTTCTTTATATCCAAATGTAATACTTAGGCATTTGAATATATGTATATCTCCCATCTAACAGGGATACATAAACAGGATATATGGCCAGAAGTGTCGTTCTATTCAAAAATTATATTTTTAATGGCGTTAAACATCAAAGTCTCTCTCTAATATCATTACAGCATATATATACAAAAAAGATAATTAATAAAATATGCTAAGAGATATTTAGCTAATTACCAGGAAAACCTTAAACATCAAAATCTCACCCTATCATCATGATAACATGAAATGAGGTAATTAATTAATTAATTACCACTCATTGGAAATATTCCTTTATGTCGTAATGTAAGATTTAGGCTTTGATATGTCTTTCCCGGCTAACAGAGTGATATGAATGGGAGGATATATATTCTTTTATAGCCAGAAGGGTCGAACTTGTTCTATTCCAACACAAAAATTATATGTTACTGAAAGGATACTATATTTTAGTAAAATCAACAAAATATCGGAACAATAATTTAAACTGTAGCCTTTAATATTCAGGCAGTAAATAGTGTCATGCCTCTGTCCTGGAAAAAGGTCGGGCTGTGTTGGTAAAATCCAAATAATGTGGATGTACCGACTCAGTGTTTGGGTGCAACATAACATAAATAAGTCAGTTTTAGAAACTTTAGAGGGTTAAACTTGCGCATTTTATTTATATATTTATTCCTAAAATAAGCTTTTAAAGTTTGATAAAACGATAATGGTACATAATAATCTGCCGGGAAGTGTGTGTAAATATGTTTGCAATTTTAGAAGAGACCGTTTTTGCACAAATTTTCTTTGTGTGGGTAATATTTTCCATATTTTATTCGAGAATGGAAAAAGCCATCTTTGCAACAATCCTTTCAACTAATAAAACAGGAAAGTTGGAGTAATTGACCCTAGGCCAGTTAAATCATAATGAAGGTTGGCCAAGTAACAAGTTTTTACGTAATTTCATAAAACGAACTAAAGTAATGTACACTTAAAGTACCGGTTTAGTCCGCGGGAATCGAGGCAAATTTTTTCTTAATGATGTGTTTTTATTAGAGAAGGAACTACTCTGAATACTAAAAAAGGAACTAATTTTACTAGCATAATGGAACCACCTAGCAAAGTACTGTATTGTACAAGAAATAAATTAAAATTTAACAATGTTTAGTTTCTGGCAGCAATAGAAATGTTTAATTACTTAAAATAAACAAGCGAAAAATAGTAAATCGTGTGAAACCGGAATTTACTTTTTTTAACTTGGTTCATTTTTTAATACTTAATTATAACTGTGTCATTATACGTAGAAATAATCACTTTTTTGTGTAACAGTTGATCGAGGTCTATATTAAAATAAAAGACAACTGGGAATTGAAATTTTCAGACATGTTTTTAATCGATAGTATACAGGGTGGGGCAATAGTGCATCGGACTTCGATATCTCGAGTTCTACGATCGCTAGAAATTAAAAAAAAAATACAACTAAACTAGATAAAGAAGTCTATAAACGGAAATTATTTTCAAAAAATACAGGGCGAGCCAAGACGAAATTACAGGGTCAAGTGCCTTTTTTTTTAAAATGGAATGCTATGTATATCAGTACATATCTTGAAGCCTTTTTTCGAGACTCTATTCATTCCTATATTATCATTGACCATCTCCCAACCACTTGGATGTAATGAATTTTTTTGTTGAAATAATGCCCCATCTGCAGACGCATATTGAAAAAATCACCAGTCACAATTATGAGTTTAAAAAAAAACCTATGTGAATACTAGTTACGAGACATCTAATTTTTATTATTATTATTTTTTTTTTTGAATCATGTTTACTTCCTACAAATGCTCAGGGTGGCGAAAAATTATTTTTCAATTAAGAACTTTGTTTAGTTTTGTCATTGTTTTATATGTTTGTGTAATATAATAATTTAGTAATATTAGTATTTAATATTAAATTTAGGTTCCATCTTAGCTTTAAAATTAATTCAAAACTCATTCGCACGGTTTTCTCGCGAATGACTTGGAGGGAGATTTATTACCACGCAGGCGCGAGAAAAGGAGGGGACAGATTTGAATTTGATTAACCCGTTGGTGGACATCTCGTATCTCGTATGTAAATTTGAATCAATTACAATTAAAAAATAAACTCTCTCGCAGAATTTAATCGAAGTTATTGTGTATTGTGTACCAACATATGGAAACAACATCTATAAACAAAAGGCTAGCCTAGGAATCTACAGGTGCAGAAAGTAGTGAGTGAATTTTTCTTTCTCCAAGTTTCTTGTTAATCTCGGTCCTTCGAATATTTTTTACCGTACTGGTACAAACTTTTCAAATTGAATTTTCTCAATTTTTTCAAACGGAACACCCTGTATATTTTTCAACGATGTGATGTAGAAATGAAAAACGAACATTTTTTGTAAGTACTTCCCTATGCCTAATTGCAACCATTTATTTTCGTTTTATTGAGCAATAAGTACAAAATAAGAATAAACTTAAAAAAATAGAGGTTTCTTCAAATAATTGATTAGAAAAAATTATAAAAAGTACTCCACATGTTGCCCATTTTGATTGACACACGTCTCTATGCGCTTTTGAAATGAGGCCATTTAGTGGGACCATTTCTTCCATGCAATCCCTTGAAGTGGGTAAATAGTATTTATATATTTTTGCTGTTTTCGTTATTCGACAAGCAATTAAACATCAGTTAAGTATAAATTGTCTTATACAAACGAACATTTATCGCACTTGTCGGTCGTCAGTTATCATTTGTATTAAAATTAAAATATTTCGAGAAAGAATAAAACGTGTTGTGAACGAAGAAAATGAGTTTTCTGTGGTGCTGGCAACGGTTGAGAATCCCGATATTAGTCAGAGAGAAGTGAGCTCATTAGTAGAAATAAGTAGACGGCCTCTGTTGGTCGAATCTTAAAAACAAATAAGTTGCATGCATATCATATATTCAAATGCACCAGTAATTATCTGATGACCATTTTCAAAGGCGTCTACAGTTTTGTAATCGGGCCAGAGATAAAATGCAAGTTATCACCTTCTTCAGTAATGTTTTATTCACTGATGAGGCAACTTTTCATAAAAATGGATTTGTTAATAGGCACAATTTCCATTATTATGCTTCGGAAAATCCTCACTTTTTAGATAAGTTGATAACCGTCACAGTTGGTCTATAAGCGTTTGGGAAGAAATTATTGGAAAACATTTAATAGGGTCACATTTCTTTGATGGTACATTGACAGGAGCTATTTATCTTAATTTTCTGGAAAACTACCTGCCACAATTATTGGCGAATCTTCCTGAAAGGATTCGAAATAGGATGTGGTTTCAGCAAGATGGTGCTCCACCACATTATTTAAATGCAGTTAGAGACCACTTAAATAATACCCACCCACTTCAATGGATTGGAAGAAATGGACCCATTAAATGGCCTGCTAGATCCCCAGATCTTACAAAAATGGATTTCATTTTATGGGGATACTTGGAGGAAATTATGTATAAAGACACACCAACAACAGTACAAAATATGAAGGAAAGGATAATAACTGCTTTTAGATCTATCACACCGGCAATTTTAGGAACAGTAGAAACCTCGTTTGAAAAGCGCATAGAGACGTGTGTCAATCAAAATGGGCAACATGTGGAGCACTTATTATAATTTTTTCTAATGAATTATTTGAAGAAACCTCTATTTTTTTAGTTTATTCTTGAATTTTGTACTTGTTGCTCAATAAAACGAAAATAAATGGTTGCAATTAGCCATAGGGAAGTACTTACAAAAACGTTCGTTTTTCATTTCTACATCACATCGTTGAAACATATACAGGGTATTTCATTTGAAAAAATTGAAAAAGTTCAATTTTAAAAGTTCTTAGTTGAAAAATAATGTTTGGCCACCCTGTAAATTTTTAGGAAGTAAAAATGGTTCAAAAACCATAATTAGATGTCTCGTAACTAGTATTCACATAGGGGCCATTCATAAAATATGTTCGCATACAAGGGGGGGAGGGGTCTTGCTGAGTGTGACAAGATGTGACAAGGGGGACGGGGGTCTACGGCAACGTGACGTTCGCCGTTCATTAAAATATTTTAAATTAATATTTTTTCAATAAATACTTTTTTCTCAATTTTTATTATGATACAAAGTCATTCATTTCGTATTTAGTAAATACATAGACTTTTAAACGTATATAGTTTTATTACAATATATTGTAACTCGATATATTTACTTATGTTTATTTTTCGACATGAGCTCTGTGGCGCGGCTCTAGCGTTTTGACTTGTCTCTAGCGGCGTTGCAATCCGTCACAATTGGTTTCTTTGTTTTTCCAATACTTAAGAGTTTAACGTTTCCTCGTTTCGGCGCTCTCGACTCAGTAACAAATGAAAATAGTGTTTCTCATGTATTTATTATCCTTCATTCGACATTTAGCAGTAAACTTATACAGACGCTTTTTACATATTTCTCAATTAAATATTTTTAATTTTCAAAATTTGTGTACTATCCATTGAAATTTATTATATTCAGGGGGGAGTCTTAGTTTTTGTGACGAAATATTTACAGGGGGGTCACAGAAAGTGTGACACAGTGTGACAATAGGGGGGGAGGGGGTCAAAAAAAGTTGAATGTAGCGTGACGTATTTTATGAACGGCCCCATAGGTATTTTTTTTTTAAACCCATAATTGTGACCGGTGATTTTTTCTATATACATCTGCATTATTTCAACAAAAAAAATTCATTACATCCAAGTGGTTGGGAGATGTTCAATAATAATAATATAGGAATGAATAGAGTCTAGAAAGAGGCCTCAAAATATGTACTGATATACATAGCATTCCAATTAAAAGAAGGCACTTGTTCCTGTAATTTAGTCTTGGCTCGCCCTGTATATTCGAAAATAATTTCCGGTTATAGACATTTTTATCTAATTTACTTGCATTTTTTTTTTTAATTTGTAGCTGTCGTAGAACTGGAGCTATCGAAGTCCGACGCACTATTGCCCCACCCTGTATTGAAAAATAGAGCTCCCTTCTAAAAAAATGTGTTTTTTAACTCATTCGTAAAAAGGCACGATTTAGAGGATCCCCACTTGATATTCCTCAGAAATCCACCCAATAATGACAACAATTATTCGTACATCTCTCTTGATTTTTCCGTTATACTTAAGGACCATTTACTTTGTCCAAAAACAGACAGAGTGAAGTAAAAATTACCGTTCCTTAGCTATATCTGCCTATAAATATAGTAATCTATATAATTATTTTTATTTAAAAAGTAGTCGGTGATAAAAACTGTATTAATTTTCTGTAATATGTAGTGTGCACTCTCCGTCATATTATTCTAAATCTATGAAGGCGTAAAAAAAAAATAAGCAAAAAGTGTCCTGTGCCACTTACATAAATACCATAAATGTTTTTTCCATGCTTATGTAGGCGATAGAGAAATTGCATATGTAAAGCAAATTTTCATGCCTTCCAATGTCGGATTATTTTTGTTTTTATACCATTATACATATCTAATTGTAACGGTGGAAGTAATTAAATACACACCGGTGTAATTTGCGGCATCAACAATTTGCATGTATTCTAAATAAGTTATAAATTCTAGGAGTGACTTAGCTAATAATAATTAAAGTACCAAAAGGGTTCAGAGAGTACGTTTGTGCAGTGTCTATATGTGTGTTTTTATTATTTTTAAATAATGAACGAAACAAATGCAAAACCATTAGGGGGTTTGGTCATTTAATAAAAAATTGCAAAATATTTTAGACCACTGTTAAAAAGTCGACTATTTTGTAACATAACGTAGAATTAACACCGTAATGATTTGTTAAAAAGTTCGTGCCGCCTGATCGTCAAGAAAATTGTCAGTAGTTTTCATTTAAATGACAGTATTTTATTTCTTCTAGAACCATAGAAACGTCAAAAACAATGTTTGTAATTAATTACTAAGAAGGTCAGAGCTGATATGTTTGTTTTATCCAATAATATATATTTATTCTTAAATCGCCTAATACCTAAATCTCCCCCAAATATCAAGAGAGGTATTTATTAATGTACCGGGGTGCTTGAAAATTAATCTCCAATCCAAAAATAATATTAGGTCATTTAAATATCTAATGTCTCTCCCGACTAACAGGAGGTCATATAAGCAAGGAAGTATTTAATTATTTACCAGGATGATCGAACTTATCCTATTAAATCCAAACATTATTATTTTAAAACCCTTGAACATCTCCAGTATCATGGTAACATATATGCAAGATGTATTTAACTAATTGCCAAAAGAATCAAAATGAAACTATTATATCCAAAAAATATATATTTAAAAGCCTTAAACTTCTATGTCTCTCCCTAGTATCATGATAATATATGTATATATGCAAGAAGATAATTAATCAATTACCAGACTCATAGAAAAAATTTGTTTGTATTATTTAGGCATTTGGATATCTTTGTCTCTCCCCGTTAATAGGGCAACGTAAACGGGAAGAGATATATTTTTTTAGAGCCAAGAGGGTCGAACTTATTCAATTGCATCAAAAAACTATAATTTTGAAAAATTTAGGCATGCAAGTCTTTCTCAGATATCGAAGTTAATACTTTAGGAGATATTGATGTATTTAATTAACTATCAGGAGGGTTGAAATTATTCTGTTATATCGAAACACGATATTTTTTAAAAGTCCTAAAGATCTAACTCTCTCCTAGCGTTATAATACATTAGGTAAGTAATTCATTAATTATCAGGCTCGTGGAAAATATTCCTTCGTATCCAAACGCAATATTTAGACGTTTGAATATCCGTGTCTTTCCCGCTTAACAGGTACTTTGTGCCGCCTTAAAATCAAGAAAAGTACCTATGTATCTGCTTGTTTTAATTTTAAATAATTTCTGGGATAATTATTTGTTCGCTTTTTTATATTTTCACATCAGGGCCCTGGCGGTGTAGTATTTTTAAATTATACGGTAATTCTAGGAGCAAATAATGAGATCTCTGCAGGTTTACGACTAATGATAATATATGTTGCCTCAGTACGACGATTCTATTAGAATATCTTAATGTAGGTTACCATTTCACAATTTTTATTGTCCTACTGTATAATGCAAAGTAAAATGACGGCTTACAGCGTATCAATTTTTCATTTAAATAAGTTTTGTTCGCATTGTAAAAAGGAGACAGCTGTTAATTATTCCCCTAACATTGTTCATAATTATATACATATAAAATCTCGACAATTTGTATATTTATTTAAACATTTTTATGTTTTTAAATAACTTTCTCTAATGTGAAGATGTTAATAATAATAATTGTATTTCTCCTTACCTAGCGCGTGATATATCTATGTATGTGCACAATACAGATGGCTATAAAAAACCAAAACAAATTGTTTTAAATTGCGTGAAAATATGCAACCAAAGTAATAACTGGACATTTATTGCAATGTTAATCAAAATCCATAATAAAATAACGGTTTAGTAAGAGTACATTACATGGTTTTGTAAATATAACGTTGGAACGTCTGTTTCATGTTAACCAATTATACCACAGTGCTACTATTTTTTTATACGATGTGGTGAGAACATTATCTCGCCTAGAGATCTAATGTGTACGCGCAAATAAAATATATTATGAATTTAGTAATGCCAATTTATTGTATTCAGTATTATGTATAAGAATGCAGTTGTGAAGTCCGTATCCCCTAACCTTTGAACCGTTTGATAAACTTACAGCAAATAATTTTGGGGTGCCTCTATGAGAATTAAAATACTAGATTTTGAGCTACAGAAGCCAACTTATCCTTCAGCGAGAATTAGACCCTTGTATTAAGTCTAAAAGAACCGGGATAAACTTCCTTTGCGTGAGTAAGGACCGATTTAGCAATGCCCAGTTACGGAATATAAATCAAATTCATATTTGTTGATTTATTATGTCAATACAATACCAATCGTCACATATCTTTCAGTAGTGAATTGTATTTGCTATTAAATGTAAAGGTAATATCCAATTAAACAACTTTTATAACAATTATATCATTGTTTCTAGTTAGAAGCATCGATAAACCGACCCCAAACGGAAAAATCGTGGCCTATTATTCCAGTATGGCTCTAAACTTGCCCATAAATCTACCTACAACTTTTTGTACCTATACTATTTCGGGCAGTTTATTTATTTATTAATATGTAACGAATAATGAAAATAATATGTTGAAATTGTCGGTGTTGACAGGTGGAAAATAGTAAAATCCCGATATCAAGTCATAATTTCTAACAAAGCATTCCCACGATGTTACAAATGACCGTAAACAAATTAATCTGATCGAGTAAGATTATAATATTATTTATATTCGGTAAATTACTTTTACGTGTAACAAAATATGATCAATCTAGAGACAATTGACTGTTTTGGTTCTTCCCATCTTAAAATTTAAAACATTAATCTTCCTCGTTATTGAGGACAGTAGCACTTTCTTGGATTTAGAGGACTTTGCCATTTTAAACTCAACGTTATTTCTAGCTACTACTATACAACAAATTTTTTCATTTTAGATTTAATTTAATGGATTTACTTCTCTTTACATAAATTGATTGAAACGACTAAGTTTAAAATTATTATATAATAATTATTGTTAATTTGTCTTAGATATATGAAAGATGTTAAAAGACGAATCCTTTCTGACGTATTTTTTGGGAAACTCGAAAATAACCCAGAATTCGATCTTTTTTAATGTTCAAACGTAGCTATATATTTTTTTAATCCCATGCAGTTAACACATATTTTGGTCTTTAGTGATGAAACAATTAATATGCAACGTGGGATCTGGCAGAATAAAAATAAACCTTTTTTTTTTTTAAAGAAAATGCAAGAAGCCTAGCTAGACGCATACAAGTTTCAACGTCATCTGTTAAGCTTGTGACTGAAATGTTTAGAATTTAGAGTTAGTACTTTTTTTTATATTCGTAAAAATTTAACAGCCCTATGACTTTGCGAATGTATAACTGTTAACGATGACTAATTAGAAGAACGGTAATTTGTCAAATCTTTTATGACATAAAGTAACCGATTTATTATTGCAAGTAATTGCAATAGTGTATGAACTTGACTTTTCTATTAGATGGAGTAATATTCATTGAAATTCCTGTTTTGTTCTCCTGTTCATGTCTATTCACGACGAGTAAAAATAATACATTTCCCTCTTTTTATTAATTTAATAATAATAATAATAATAATAATAATAATATAATAATAATAATAATAATAATATATAGGGGTGCAAAGGACCGGCAACCTCCACGCTGGTGCACCCTGGACAGGCAGAGGCAACTCTGCCTGACAAATGCCGGCCGGGGGGTACCAAGGCTAACCACCTAGTACCCCTTTCCCTTCTGGTTCCATATAACCTAAGGAGAAGGGCCCCTCACGACCGACCCCAATCGGATGGGGGTCAGAGACGAGTGGGAGGGGCCTCACCGGAACGTCTCAATGGTAACGACCGCAATGGACAAGGACGCTTTAAGTGGACGAGGGAACTTCGGGATGACTTGCTGACCTGCCGCGAGAGTAGCGAACCTGAGCGAAGGGGATACATGGCGCGATTGCATGCACTTTGGTGCGAAATGCATCCAGAGCATCGCGCCTTCTCTCAACAACATCTGAGAGATCAAGTATCCTTTCTGCTCAGGACAGGTTATGTAAGGGCACCCCGTCAGCCGGAAGAACTGCCAGCCGCAGTCCCACCGCGGCAATTACCAGCTGATGGGGAACATCCTTTAGAGTTCACCGACGTAGACTTAAGGACGAGGGTTAGCCTTAACACCAGGGCTAACCTAAAGCCACAAGACCTGGCTAGAATGGACGTGGTCATCGATGAGGAAATTCCGGAAGATGTAGACATCTGGCAAATAAACTGTGCCGTGTACAACGCCGCGAAGCAACTCGTCCCCCGTGAGAGGTCAACCAATCACGGGGTCGAGAAAGCCAAGCGGCGTGTACAGAAAATCGAAGGCAAGATACAGTCGGCCAGACAACATGCTTCTCGGATCCAGAGTGTGGTGGAATATAAGACGACTGGTAGAGTTTTTACTCCCAGAATCCGGCGCATAACAGCCGGATTAAGACGTCAACACCACACTCTCAATCTGACAGTGATGCTTACCATCAAGCAGCACTGTCTAGATAGGATCCGAGCGCTCATGGCGATAAAGAAAACACTGAAGAGGCGGGTGAGGAGTATGGAACAAAACAATTTGTTCCGTACGAATCCTTCTCGCCTCTTTCAAGAGCCACAGCGTGTTGTCGAGAATCCGCCGACTGTAGAAGATGTCGAAACCTTCTGGAAGGGAACCTACGAAACGACGCGTCCATTCAATAGCAACACTCCAGCAATTGCACACTTCGAGGCTCTATGCCACAGACATCTTGAAGAGCCAGAAGAAGTGTGCCCGGCAATCAGTACGGAGGAAGTCCAACAAGCACTTGTTGGTACCAAGAACTTCGCTGCCCCGGGCCCAGACGGCATTAACAACTGGTGGTGGAAGAAATTTCCTTCCACTCACCGCCGTCTGGCGCGAGTTTTCAACTCATGGTTGAACGAGGGGCAGCAGATTCCGGACTGGTTCGTCGAGGGACGTACTGTGCTTATCCCCAAAAAGGGGGATCTTTCCGACCCGAGGAATTATAGGCCGATCACTTGCCTTAACTCCTGCTACAAGATATTTACACGTATCTTGTATGCTAGGACACTGAGGTCTGTTGATCCGGTCTTCCAGCAGATACACGAACAGCGTGGTGCCAAGAAGGGCATGGCAGGTTGCAAGGACAGCCTGCTGATAGACCGCTGTATTACACAGGATTCTGTGCAATACAAGCGGAATCTATCGATGGCCTGGATTGATTATCGCAAGGCATTTGATACAACGTCGCACGAGCTATTGTTGTACTTGCTCGAATGTCTTGCGGTACCAGCACCACTAGTGAGATGCATAGAACAGCTGCTGCCGCTCTGGAAGACCCGCTTCACCATAACATCAGGTGCGCAGCGGGTCACGACAGAGCAGGTGGCATTTAGGAGAGGAGTTTTCCAGGGTGACTCCCTGAGTCCTCTCCTCTTCTGCATCTCACTGCTGCCGTTGTCTGTTGGGCTCCGCCAAACCCGCGGATATCAATGTGGGCCACCCAGCGACCGGAGGCATAAGGTCACCCATCTATTTTATATGGATGACCTTAAACTTTATGCCTCCGGAGAGCGTGAACTACAAAACGCTCTTAGGGTGGTCGAAGAATATACGCGGGCAATTGGTATGGAGTTCGGGTTGGACAAATGTGCAGTCGTCCACCTCAAGAGAGGACGATGCGGGGGAATTCCCTGAAGATGCGCAGCTCGCAGACGGAAGCATCCTAAGACATCTGGATGCCGGAGAGACCTATACATACCTGGGTGTGCAACAAAGGCACATCCAGGATGTAACACAAATAAAGGATTCTCTCCGCGGCAAGTACAGACACCGCCTCCGAAAGATTTGGTCTTCCGAGCTTTCGGGGAAGAACAAGGTGTCTGCAACTAATATGCTTGCCGTTCCGATTCTGCTCTACTCCTTCGGAGTAGTAAAGTGGAGGGTAGATGAGCTGCGCCAATTAGACAGAGATACCCGCAAGATGATGAATATTCACAGAAGTATTCATCCTAGATCGTCCGTTCCTCGTGTGTACCTACCACGTCAACGGGGGGGCCGAGGACTCTTGAGCCTGGAGTGTACACATGGCAGAGTAGTACTGAGTATGGCATGTAACATACTTAGGAGCTCAGATCCCCTCCTGCGGTTCGTAAAACACCGCGAAACTGTAGGAGTGGGAGCAGGATTATTCAAGGCAGCAAAAAGAGCCGCAGATGAACTCGGTCTCGCATTTGATATCAGGTGAGGAGGCCGGCGAGGTGCTGATGTTGAGTCAGTCACCGAACTTCAGCCAAATCGTCTGAAAGCCCGAATCAGAGCTGCCGAACAGGAAAATCTGTTTCGGCAGCACGTCGATAAACCCCAGCATGGTGTCTTCTATAAGAACATAGAAACACTGGGTTTATCGACCAAGCTGACCTTCGCCTTTCTAAGGTCAGCAGGGCTTAAGTCGGAGACCGAGGGATTCATTATGGCCTGTCAAGATGGTGTTATCAACACCTTGGTCTACCGTAGCCGCGTGTGGCGTGTAGAGGTTCCTGATATCAACTGCAGGACCTGCCATCAGGCGCCGGAATCGCTCATGCACTTATTATCTGCATGTCCTATATATGCGATTTCGGCCTACATCCACCGGCATAATGCGGCGTTACGAGTGCTATACTACCATCTAAGGCACTCGTACGGGGTAGACCAGACACCAGTGCTGCCTTACGTCCCCGGAGATATTGAGTCCGTTGTCGAGAACGAGAAATGCCTGATTTACTGGAATTACTCGTTCCCGACTGTCAGGCTAATCCAAGCCAACAAGCCTGACATAGTCCTCCTCGACCATCAACTCAAGGTGATGTATGTCATCGAGTTCTCGGCACCTGCGGAGAAAAACATCACCTTGAAGGAGGAGGAGAAACGGACCAAATATCGCGATCTCCGGTACGAGCTCCAAGTGCTGTACCCAGGCTACTCGGTCAAAATGGTCGTCCTTATTATCGGTGTACTCGGAGGGATAAAGCCTACGCTGCTCTCGGAACTGAAGATCATACCGGCCTGCCAAAAACCAGCCGAGTGGCTTGCAGGTCAAATGCAAAAGGCGGTCATTCTGGGTTCTCTCCGTCTACTTAGGGCACACGATTCTGGTATCTACAGTCACTAACCCTGCGGGATGTGGGGAGTGGCTGTAGTTGATGCGCCGGCGCGACTCCCGTGAGGCGTCGGAGGCCACGGGAGGACTGACCGGCATCGAAAAACCGAAAAAAAAAAAAAAAAAAAAAAAAAAATAATAATATATATATTTTTTGTTTTATCCAACTCTGGATACTAGTTGACAGTCCTCTCGTGCTGAGGTTTATCGACCTGCTGCCGACACAGATTTTCCTCTTCGGCTCTCTGATTCGGGCTGTCAGGCGATTTGGCGGAAGCTTAGTAATTAAGTCTACAGCAACACCTCGTCTGATGTCGAATACGAGAACTAGTTCGCATGCTGCTTTTTTTGCTGCCTTGAACAATCCTGCGCCCACTCCTGCAGGTTTAGGATGTTTTATGAACTGTTATAGGGGGTCCGAGCTCCTGAGAATGTTATATGCCATACTCGCTACTACTCTGCCATGCATACACTCCAAGCTCAAGAGTCCCCCCTCCCGTTGACGTAGGAGGGATACACGAGAAACGAGAAACGGACGATTTAGTAGACCGAGATCTCGTGTGGAAGAAGAAACCGCGTGATAAAATATCAAAAGTTCGACTCTAGAAATAAATAGTGCATAGTTCATTAAAAACATAGACGCTCGTCTGTCATTCGCAACTGGTTGCTCAAATTAGCAATAATGAAATTAATAAGGAAAAACCACACCAAATTTAATTTTTGCAACTTAAGACGGTTTCGAATTTATTGGCAAGTAACCATGCTGTACCTATCCCCTTTAAGGGGTTGTAGCTCCCATATGAACTGATTTAAGGCAAATGTTTATATACAAAACTCAACTCGTTTTTCCTAGTTCTATCACCTCCTTGAGGGAAGACACTTAATTATGGAACACCCTGTTTATTTAAAATAAAAATTGTTTGAATAGTCTGTATTATTATTAGCATTAATAAGTGTAGAACGTTTTAAAGCGATTGCGAAAATTCTGTCTTGTGTGCACTCGAATAATATTGATACAGTGTTGAAATGACAATCTTTGACGGCGTCTGCCGGCGAATTAAGACCGTCTGCTTAAATTTTTCTTTTCAGATATTGAATCAGCATAATTTTACCTACATTTTGAACCAACATTTATACTGGTATGCGATCGAGCGGTTGTGAATGATTTGTTCCAAATTAATGTCATTATTGCTAATTAGGGCGACCAATTATAAATGGCAGACGAGCGGCTATGTTTTTAATGAACACTGTTTATTTCTGGAGTCAAACCTTTGGTATCTTATCACGCGGCTTTTCCACGCGAGCTCTCGTTTTATAGGGTGAATATTTCTGTCAATGCGCATCATCTTGCGACTGTCACTGACTAATTGCCGCGGCTCATCCACTGTTCACTTTACCGCACCAAAGAAGTGAAGCAGAACCAAAACGGCAGTCTTGTTAATCGCAGACACCTTGTTCCTTATCCGAAAGTTCGGAAGACCAATTCTTTCGGAATAGGTGTCTGTAATTGCCACGGATAGAATCCTTTATATGTTTTAAAGCCTGGATGAGACGTGTAGGTCTCTCCGGCATCCAGATGTCGCAGGATGCTTTCGTCCGCGAGCTGCGCATCATTATTATTATTAATTGTTTTTACGTAAAGCCGATCATTTAAATTTAGAAAAGTGCAAAAGTATATGAATTTAAGGTAAGGTAATTGGTTCGTAGATTTTAAAATAATGAAAATTACAGCAATATCGACTCGATATTAGGCGACATCAATGGCTTTGCTGTGTATAATGTGTTGCATACTAAGATTTCAAATACACAAGTGCTTCATCTTGTTTCAACCAATAACACACTAATAAATACAAAGACTAATACAGAACCATTTATTATAAACCTTGAGGTTGAGTAATAAGTTTTTTAATTAAAAAAGAAAAATGTGCAGCGAAAATAAATAAATAAATAAATAGAAAGAAACCAATGTTGAAGCAGTTTTAGCGGCTGACCCTCTTCTCAATTCAATAACAAAAATCAACAATTTTGGGATATACAGTTTTTGCGACCCCTTATTTTTTCGGCACAATGATTTTTAATCTTAATACCCGAAATTCTGTTCTTCAAATCTTCAAGTACGCCGTGAATCATCAGCAAAGATTATTATGTTTTAATTCCTTCGACCTTATTTCGTACCTCGAGTACTGTTTACGAATGATCGAAAAGTCATATACATACAGGATTGTGGGCGCAACACCCTTAAAATTGGGGATAATTTGACAATTACAGTTGCGAGTTGGTATCAAGGTATTAAATGAAAATAAAGGAAGCTATAGCTACACTAATATTTATGTTATATTTGTACATTTTACAAAATAAAAATTAAAATATATTGTACAATTAAAAAAATTTAAATCAGAACTCTCATTTAATTAATAAAATTAATTTAACAACGTTTCGAACGTACTATAAAATAATTAAAATATAATACAAGTCTTTACAAATAATTAGCTTACGCCGTTTTAATTGTCTGGTCACAAAAACAATAATTAAAAATATATTTGGTCTGTGTGATTAGGCTTTTTGGAGTATAAAGCTGTTTTCTGTGTATTTTTAAGTGGTGATACGAAAATATCCACAGTAGAAACTTAGTTCCTTAAATTTGTAAATTAAATTAAAGCCTTAAAATCATTACAATATTGAGCAAGAGTATCTTTATACACAGCGTGTCCAGAAAAATCTGCCAAGCTGGAGTTATTTTGGGGTGTTCTATCGGTCCTCGAAGTTTGACAGATTGCTTACATCGACACCCAGTATATTACCATATTGGTTTATCGATTTTTTTTATTATTTAGGCCTAAACTTGATATTTACAAACACATGAAATTTAATAGACCTTAACCTGTAATTTACACCGAATTTTAAGTAAGCCTTAATTATATTTGGGACAAAAAATATTTAAGTGGCAATAACCATCTAAATGTTGTATTAAAATCTGGCATTAACCCAAAAACACTTATAGGAAAAACTAATGAGCTTCATGTCAAAAAAAATACCTAAAAATTAAGAACGTTGCTGTTACAGGAAAAGGAACCTAGAATCATTAGGCTTCCGAATAAGTAAGTCTCTTTTAAAATAGTTGATGGAATCCAAAGCACTCAACAATTGAAGAGGTCCACTCCTGATTTTAATTTGATTTCAGAGAGCCATACGTCCTCAATTATATATAGATATATCTATCGATCTGTGTCATCGATAAAAAGAATTACGAAAATAGACAATTTTCTTAGTTAAAATTTGAGTATTCATTTTACATGGTATTGAGAAATGGCCGACTTTTAAGCAGCCCTTAATTCGTCCAAAATATGTTTAATGGAGTTGTTTATGATGAGCATGGCTAAAGACTGCAAAATCGTTACCGTAGAAAACCTAACGTGTTGGGCCATTGTCATGTGCAGCCGGCCTTATCGTCAAGACAGTTGTCTATATTTTCCGAAAAAAATAATTAAATCGGCTAGTTATGGCCTTTTGAAATCGGGCCAAATTTCAAGGTGAACCATTCCATTTGTTGAGTACTTTATTTGGAAATTAGTGACCATATTGATCAGGATCACGTACAATAAGCAACAAAGTGTACAAGTGACATCTATCAAGGGTCTTTAAGACGGTAAGCAGTAGCCACTGTAAGTCTTGATGGCCTCTTCAGTATAACTTTTCCCTGAGATTACACCATAGTCCGTATGATGGTGCGGGCATCTGTGAGCATGGGGGCATTGACACAATGTATTTACGTTCACTTCGTCCAAAAACTCTTGGCGTTTTCTGACTGTAAACAGTCTACACGGTTCCTTTCTCTGGCAACGAAGTCTCTGCAAAATGTAACATTCTTAGCATATTTACCAGTAATATTTCCTCACTACTCTGATTCATATGTTTAAATGGAATTCCCTATTTTTTTACACAACATTTTAGGGCACATTTTTGTGCTCTTATAACATGTCCTGTTCTTAATCATTACCTATCGAAGTATTTCCATTTTTCTATTATTATAAGAACAAATAATTCGGTTTTTAAAAGAATGTGGATGTTTTACAAAGCTTTATATGAGGTGTTCCGTTTAAAATAAGAAATGTGTGTCAACTTCCGGTATAATGTATATCAACTTTTCTATTTTGTTTAATTTCTTGTTGGTCACTTGTGTCGAAACTCAAAATGTATTTTATTTAACCGAATTCTTTTCTGTTATGATTTGAAATAGATATTTACCGTTTGTGGTGAGCAGGAGAATAAATACTGGAACGCCAGTTCTTCATTTGGTAAATGTATGGCATTTCTTTTATTTAAATACGTTAAGGAATTCTTCGGGCAGTGGCAATGGACAACTTGATCAGTAACATTATTTGAAAACAACGTTATCGACCACGTGGTATCTCGAAAATACCTAAAAAAAAAAAAATGTGTTATTCTTTCTTGTATTAGAAAAATCTAAATCTTATCTCTAATATTTTTAACTTTTTAACGTACGTTTGGTAAGTCATCATAAGTTACATGAATGAATAATAAAATATATAGGATTAAAAAAATGTATGAAACAACACTAATGTAACGTATTTGAAAACAAAAATGTATGACAAATGGTTGGTTAAAAAGGACAGTCTGTCTGCCGTTGGTAATTAATTACTGATATAAACAAAATTATATATTATATGTTTAGAGAATATAGAGATAAAACATATAAATTTACTAACCGATCTGCTTTAATAGCCATGTCTTACCTGCATTTAGGTATTTTTTTAATTGGTTCACATAATTTGTACTGCCTAGTTTTTTCAACAAACGTGTATCCATCGTCCGTTTGAAAACCAAGTGGGCATGTTCTTCCTGCAGAACATCTACATTGTCTTTCAACCCATGGGGTATCGTATAAATCAATTTTGTTACAAATAGATCTCGTGTTGCATAGTGGTAAATCATTTTCTGTTTCCTAAAAAATATAGAAAATGAACGTCAGTAGTTGCAAATTGTCTAATTCCTGTGTTATTACGAAAATCGAAAAGAAGCGAACAAAGAATATATTTAGCGAGCGGGTTAAATTATTGTTAATCAGCTTTTACATTCATGCAGCCCATAACCTTAATTTTTCTATTATGTTTTTAAGTGCAAGTTGAGTCAAGCTGAAATATTTAGCTACTAGATGTATACAGTGATTTTATACCTAGATATTACGTTTTATTTGATGTAAAACAGATAGTTAGATAGATTTATTTCAGCAATATATGACAAAAAAAAATGTACATTTGGTAAGTCGTAAGTTACATGATTGAATAATAATAATAATAATATGTTTATTCATAATTATATTCATACAATTTAATCTTTGTATAAAATAAACAATTAAACAAACATAACTAATCACCGAAGTAGATGATTCTACTTGTTTGTGATAGAAGAACATATTTAAATTTATTTTAACCACATTATATACAGGTTTGTACATTTGTAGCAAGTCAGAGCACAAAATCTTATAGTTAAAAAAAAGATCAATCAGGGTTGATATATATATATATATATAAATATAAATGTACAAAGCACAAATACAAATACATAAGCTATAATGTACATAGTATATCCGTATAAATAAAAACACATATATGACAAACCAGTGCATATACAAACACACATACCACATACATACATACACACATGCATATACATACACATATGCACATACATACACATATACACACATGAATGCAACATATACATACATATATATACACACACATATACATATACACACATATACATATACAGGTATCCTTAGTAAATTTGCAGATTATATAAATATATATATATATATATATATATATATATATATATATATATATATATATATATATATATATATATATATATATATGTTGTTTTTCAGGTTTTCGCGGGTGGTGAATGTTAAATTCGTTTTCCGGGTATACTCCCGCGTAGGTGATAGGCCCCGAGAGGGACCGTGGTTGTCTGAACGACGTTTCGGCAGAATCTCATCTGCCATCTTCAGGTTCTAACAGATAACTGCTTACTGCGGCTTCTGGTAACTCGAACTGAAAATTTTCAGTTCGATATATATATATATATATATATATATATATATATATATATATATATATATATATATATATATATATATATATATATATATATATATATATATATATATATATATATAAATAATTAATTTTTTCAGATAGCAGTCGCATCCTATAACACCATATGATAGTTGTGATTGTATTAATGAATAATATAATACTTTAAATTGCTTTAGATTCAGAAAAGGTTTTAAATATTTAATTCGTGAAAGCAGTCCTCTAATTTTTGTTGCAATATTTATTTGTAGATCTCATCGTAGATGTCTGCCAAATATTATATCAAGATATTTAATGGATTCGGATTCGGGGATTGCTAGATTATCTTCTATTGTTAATGGACGGAATGAAGGTAAATTATTACTGTATGACGTGAAACGCATATAAAACGTTTTAGTAAAGGTTACCGTCAGTAAATTATAGTCAAACCATTTTTTGATAAAGGTGACGCCATGTTCGGCGGAACTTTTTAAATTCTCCCATATTTTTCGTCTCTTAGTTCTTCTGTAACCTTTATCGAATGAATTTTCCACTTTAGCGGCTAAATTTGAAGCCAGTTTGTCAAATTTAGTTTGTACGGTTTCTATTTTCTTGCATAATTTGTTAAACAGTTCTTCATTTGTAGTGTATGGTCTTAAATACACTGCTTATTGAATGTTTGCTTTAGACTTAGGGTGTATCAGTAGATGTGATATTAGAGGACAATGTTTGTAATGCAATACTGATAAGACCACCTGTTACAGTTGTACTTATCGATTTGTATTGTTTAATTATTGTTCTTACGTTTTATATGTAATGAATTACCACTTTTATGTATATTACATATTTATAAATATTGAAGTCCGACTCTGTCCACTATTTTATTATCAGTCATATATCTACAATTTTTTTTAGAACGTCTTTTATACACACTTTTTTTTTGTATTATAATTTTTGTATATTGGTTTTATGGACTAGCATTGTTAAATTCAAATTATCTCTTATTATTACTTAATAGTAAATAGATTCTGACTACAAGATTTATTGTGATGTCCATGAATTTCTGCACATGTTTATATAACTCTGACTATTTTATTCACTTTCCTTATCACATGAAAACTGCTTTAACTTGGAGAATTAATCGCCGTGACACTATGTCTGAACTAGGAACACACATATCATCAATAATAAAATATGTAGGGTTAAAAAAATGTATAAAACAACACTAATGTAACGTATTTAAAAACAAATACGTATGACTAAACACAAAGTTATAAAGTAATAAGACCTAAGATTGCTGGAACTTTGCGATACTATTTACAAGGTAAGAGCAATATGATTACATACAGTAAAAACGAATAAAACTTGACCAGTATCTCATCCATTCAGAAACTCATCCACAGTATAGAATCCTCCCTTTTTAAGCAGGGCCGAAATTTTTCGTTTTAAATTTTTTTCAGGTAAATCTTTTTCAGTAAAGATGTTAAAAGATGTTTTTTTCAATAAATATGTTTTTGCAACTTTCTCTAAATTTCATATTGAATAATCGTATCATTCTTTTTTGAAGAATTAATACTAGTGTAAAGCTAGTTGATTTGTCCCAAATATGTATGTTACATGACATATAGCTGAAGGCCATGTCGTAGTAAATGTCCAATAAGCCCATCTCGTTAAGACTATCTCTCATTTGTAATATTGCGTAATATGTTTTTTTTTATGTTACATACGTGGTCTACCTGGTTTTCCCATGTTAACTTGGATTCTAGATAAATAGGCAGGAGTGTTTAGTTGTGTTTGAGAAAGTTATACTCTCTACACTTAGAGGTCCTCTAAAGTTGAAACTTTATGTATACAGTTTAAAATAAATCTATTACGTTCGCACTCCGTGCTCATGTTTTCATTTACTGATCTTATTTTGTTTTTTATTATATCACTGTTGGTACCATATATTGTTATTGTTGTATCATCGGCATATGCTGTAGTAAAACGGTCTCTTATAAAATTTGGAATTTCGTTTATATATAATAAAAACAATATTGGGCCCAGCACTGAGCCTTGAGGTACTCCTAATTTGTCTTCAAACTCTTTTGATATCGTATTATTATATTTTACCTGTAATTTTCTACTTAGCATGTAGCATTTAATCCACTGTAATAAAGGGCCCCTTATTCCTAGATTTTCTATCTTAGCTGCTAAAATATCTACATTTACACTATCAAAAGCTTTTGATAAATCATATGACATAAAATAAAAATTTTAATTAAAATAATATACTTTTGTGTGCACCACGCTCGAAATTATATAGGGCAAGAATGTTATATTCAATGTATTCGAAATCCTTCTACAGAGTAATTGTTTACTATAATTTTATTTCATTTTTAAATAATTCTTTGGACATAATACAGAGCGTTCCAAAAATATACCGAAATCTTTTGTGCGCTGAATCCCGAGACTCAAATAAGAAAAAGTTTTCGTACGAAGATGGATCCGAGAAAATCTCAATTTACAGTGAGTTCAGATACTTTCGCCTGATAATTTTCCTGCTTGAAGAAGTTTTGTCGATGGTTCCTGAGAAAGCGTATTGATACGCACAATCTTGACAATATTATTCTCTTCACGGTTGAAGCTGGTTTTGGCAGACGTGGCGCTTCAATTTCTGTAACCACAATTTATGAGTAGATGAAAATCGGCATGCGATCGTTAAGAGTAAGCATTTGCATCGATTCAGTTTAAATATTTGGGCAGGAATAATTGTGGGTGATACTTCAGTAGGGCTCGTTTTGTTACCACTAAAGCCGGTTCAGAGACCTTCGACATGTAGCCAGCGACACTTCCCCCTCTACTCCCAGTTGTTTACGGAAATGTCGCTGGCTACACTTCGGTGTAGTTGGCAAGTTCCAACTTCACGGCGACAGTATTGCTGCCGCTCAACGAAAGTAGGAGAGAACGTGACGTAGATTTTTGCGGCCACGCTATTGGTTCTTCTAGTGTCGCTGGCTACACGTCGAAGATCTCTGAAGCCGGCTTAAGGATGACCGAATGTTTTTGGAAAATGACACCTCCTTTATTTGGTTTCTCTTGGATAGCCGATGTGTTTGATGCCTGCGGTGCGCCACCACAACCTAACTGCTAGGTAGTTTTTACGTATGAAAACATCTATCGATCGGGGTGGTAGACCTAGACATTGCTTCCAAGATCAGCGGGTGTTAGATTTTTGACTACTTGGTCATTTATTTAAAATCATTGGTTTATTAATGACATTGAAGTTTTACAATAACGAGTAGTCAATGCTTGTCGTAACAATCCTGGAATATTTCATTAATTCGTCGAATATACGCATGTATCGGTTCAAAAGTTTTCGAACACTTATGGAACGATTTTTTTGTATTTTGTATTTTTGAAACGCTCTGTATACCCCTGTGTTGTATGGTGGTTTTTAATTTTTTTTCACTATTTATTGAGTTGCAGTCAAAATTACATGCATCATTTTTTGCAAATTTGAAGTTGATGCCACCGTAGAATACCTCGGATTGGAGACTATTTGAACTATATTTACAGTGGAATAAAATGGTATAGAAAAATGTTGTTTGTAACACCCGTTTACAAGTACATAAGAAATGGCTCCAGGCAGCATCCGCTGCTAATAAAAAAAATGAATATATTTTTTTAATGGCATTTTATATTATCAATCCCGCCTCTACACGGGATGTCGTTAATTTTCTGTGGTATCGTTGTATCGATGCCCGAAGGTAAATTTGAAAGCCCAGTAGTTAATTTATGTTTATAACAACAGTTAATCTTCAAATCTAAAGGTCTGAAAAATGAGCAGGTAGCCGCCGTTAGCCATTTCATTCTATCCAACCTTCCAATTGCAAATGATTCTAAGAATAATAGTAATAGGGTTAAGATTAAATCTAAAGAATTATTATCTTTTTGTAACAAACTTTCGTGTAATTTTCAAGGAAGATTATATGTTAGCGATTAGGTGGCTACAACCCATAATTGATTTAAATTTAACTAGTTTCAATAGTTGCAGTAGGGCGTTGCCGACTAAAATATTTTTCCTGGTATGTCCCATAATATACTTGATGTATATATTCTAGTCTGTTTCGAAGCTTAATATCGAATGCCTCACATAATTCTAAGTATCGTTTGAATATGATTGAAAAACATTTGAAATGTCAAAAGACTCCGATAGATTTCATCTTGGTAACGGAAAATTGAAAATGAAGTACCTAGCTGTAGTTTTTACGACTATGTCTCAAATAAACATTTTATGTTAAACTGACGAAACAACATTTTTGAATTTAAACTACAATTTCTATTTGTGGAATGAATTTTTATTGGCTGTTTAATCGTCGAAGAAGAGCCCAGAAACTGGTGGCTCCAAACGTTCTATTAAAGATAAGTTTTGTTACTATTTCATATAAAATATAATTTTTTCAATTTTTTATCATATTATTTCTTGTTATATTGATATAAATACCAACAAAGAACCAGCGATAAATTTCATTTCGCATTTCATTTACACATACAACATACATACAGTGATTTTCTGGACCAAACTATTAAAGTTTGCCTGATACTGCTTATTGATCCATTTTTTGGCATTTTTATTATTATTTTTTAGCTTGGCCTCATTCCCAATAAGAAGTATACAAATGAATATACAATATCCGCCACAAAGAAACTAAAAACAATATTTAGTAAAATTGAATAGTAACTAAGACAACGTTTCGGTGGTGGGCTACGACCATCTTGAAGACCAAATGATAAAGGATACCTACCCAGTTCCGTGGACACTTGATATAGATAGATTATTATATTTTAGATGGTTAGAATTTTGCCAAATTTGACCCGCTAATATAAGCATAGATAACTGGGTTATCTAGATCATAACTAGTTTATTAAAATCGCTGAAAAGTAAAATGGAAGATGTAGGCAGATGTTTTTAAAATAGGAATGGACGGTCAGGCAAATCGAGAGCTAAATTTTATTTTACCGCACATGGTATCATTATAGATTTAATTGTATGTTTATCAGTTTTTTACAGTGTAAAACGTGGTGAATGTAGTTGCCGTGGGCGTACAGGTGTTCAGTTGGGGGTGCGTACTGTTGGTTCGATCCTCAATCCGTACACCTTGCGTCTGCTGTTTGATCGTGGGAAAATAGTCCAGTTACACAAGTCTGAATTGGTAGAGTCGTGGGCCCGGCAGCCGCCTGGCACAATGCTGGCACCCTCCATCAATCTCTTTACCCCTCGAAATGCGCTTAGGGGAGAGCGGGATTAATATCGTGTTAGCGTTCTTTTTGATGTTTGATATTTTTTAAAAAATATGTAATACGCAGGTTTTAATTTTAATTTCATCCTTAGGCTGATTTCCAATATTGACATAAGTAGATACGTGGTGATGTCATATTATATACAAATGTGAGCTATAAAGAATGTTTTTGATTTTGTCACGTATCGACGAGGCCTAGATAGAAATAAGAATAAAATGTATCAGATGAAAAATAGAAACGGAAGCGATGATAGTTGAATAGCTCGACTTTTGTTATTAATTTTATTAAAGTGTTTTTACCCGAAAAAGTGCATTTTGATTGTTTGGTGCTTTTAGTTCAGGTGTGGGGTATAGTAGCACACGTGCCCAAATAAAACAATTAACTGTTTTGTGTTGTGTTTGTGACTTTGTGCTGGATAGATAGGACTAACAATTATTACTGTAAGTTAGACATTTTTTATTCGTAAATATTGAACGATAAGCAGGCTGTTTTATAACTTACACATACATGCAGGCTGAACTATGTCGCTACAGAAACGTGCAACGTCGCCGTCGTCATCGTCTGTCGACGGAGACCATGCCCGTGGTTCCAAGAGACGCCGTACTCGTACGCCGTCGCCGAGGCCGTCACCGCAGACTTCGCGCGTTGCAGAATTCAGTCGACTACGTAGTCTAGAATCTGGGGAACCAGATAGAATAGAACGCCTGGAAAACTTGGTTGAACGTTTAATTAGATCACAGACCAGTATGAGTTTAACTCAAAATTCAAATCCTAATTCAGCAAACAACAACACATCTGGCGTAAAATATGTGGCACGCGAAAACTGTATTCCAAAATTTTGCCCGGAAACTTCAAAGTTCTCTGCGAAGAAATGGCTGTATAAAATTGAACAATTAGCAGAAATGCACGATTGGGACGATCGCAGTAAAATTTATCACATGCAGGCAAGACTGGACGGACTTGCAAAAAGTTGGTACAATAACTTAACTGATTACAATCATTCGTGGAAGACATGGAAACGACTTTTGAAGCGTGCATTTCCTACTCACGTAGATTTTGCTACATCAATAAAAGAAATGATTAGCCGGGTAAAGTTACAGGATGAAGCAATGGCGTCTTATTATTTCAGTAAGATGGAACTTCTACACCTATGTGAAATCACAGGCAAGAAAGCAGTTTCTTGTATTATTGATGGCCTGCATGACAAGGGTGTACAAAATAATGCTCGAGCTGGACGTTACGAAACATCTGGAAAATTATATAAGGAATTTCTTTTTACTATTGAACAAGAAAAATAACCTAGAGAAGAGAGACGAAACAGACGCAGTGGAATATGTCACGAAATTAAACATAATAATAGTAATAATAACAGGACATTCACTGGTAAAAATTTTAAAGGACAGAAAAAGGTGGCCTCGACTAGTAGTGTCAAATACTACAACTGTTCTCAAACAGGTCATTTCTCGACAACACGCCCAATGCCACGTAAAGAGTGTGGAATATGTAAACGACTGGGGCATGAAAGTGAAACCTGCTCATGAAAGAAAAATACCCTAATAATCTCGTCTAAAGCGTCCGAAAAATTTGACAAATTATATTTCGTAGGTTGTGTAGTAAATGGCAAAGCTACAAAAGGTGTTTTGGATTCCGGAAGTGGAGCTGTAACGATACGACAAGGTGATGCAGAATTTTTGAGGATACAGTTACAGCCAAGCACAGCAGTGATCCGAGGATACGCAGGAGGAACTGTACGAGTTTTGAGGAGGCTGACGTTACTATCGAAATGTATGGAGCCAAAGTGGAGGTCACGGCATTTATTGTACCAAACGAGGTACAGATGATACCAATTATGATAGGACAACCCCTAATAAATCATCCTGACGTAGTGGTGATTATTGGAGATGGTTCCGTTCGAGTTTATAATAAGACAGACGTTGTCTTACCACAGGTGGACGACATGCCGCCAAGAAAGTTACCATTGTGGGCAACGGAGGCAACAGTTATTCGACCTAAGACTGTAGGGTATGTGAACGTCACAACCCATGACGACTATGATGGTTCGGTTTATGTTGAAGCTACACGAAGAATATGGGAAGGGACCTCCTATTATGTTGGCCGTTGCGTTATGCAGCCCAATGAGAACGGTTTAATTATTGCAAACACCTCTAACTTTCTCTTAAACGTTAAGGAGAAACAAATCATAGTACGTGCTGATGAATGCCAGGAGGAATCAGTCATCGATCCCTTGGTAAGTGCTTTTGGTTTTAATGTAACTGATGTACAATACGAAGTAATAACGGGAAAAGATTTAAATGTTGACGTTGACGTTCCGGAAAGAGTCAGAAATTAATTGTTTGATGTTTTTATGTTGTTGACGTTAAAACAAATATACGCACACAATTATTTTTTTCTGAAGTACAAACGTATATGTATACATAAATTTATTAGAACAATTATCAAATTCATTACAATTAAAATATGAAGAAATTTTCGCAGATACAAAACGTTATGAACGTGGAATTTTAAATGGTATCGGAACCATTTGGAAAGCAATAACAGGAAACTTAGACGCTTCAGACGGCGAATTTTATACAGAGTGTATCAACAAATTATCAAATGGAAAATGTAATGAAAAATTAAATATCAATGGCACTGGTTACGCATGTGTAACCCAAACATGGTTATTTATTGGGGCGTCGGCAGTCCTTTGGGTTTCACCGTTAGTGACCTTCCATCGATGTAAGTTAATATAATGCATCGACTACATTAAATATTTCAGACTCTATAGGATTTTTTTAAATTCAAAATTAAAAGTACTAGAAATTAGTGAAAATTTAATGGAAAGTTACGTGTACTATATTAAATGCAATAACTTTTGCTAGATTAAAAATAATTCATTGTTTAATCATAACCCCAAAAGATTTAGTTTTATCATTGCAGCAAATTTCCCAAAGTTTACAAAAAAAAAAATAATAATAATTTGCCTTTAACAGCATCAAGTGCAAAAATTGCACAATATCTTGAAATAATTGAATTACAAGCTTTTCAAACAGAATCAAAAATTATTTTTATATTAAAAATTCCACTAGTAGAACCAGAACTCTATAATATTTACAAATTATATCCTATTCCAATTTTAGACAACAGAACCGGACTTCATCATATTTTAAGTATTTCACAAAAATACATAGCAAAAGATGATGATTCTTTGATGTTTATACCAATGACGAATTTAAATAATTGTAATACTTTAGATCATCTTACAAAACTTTTTTTCAAATGTATTACCATATCCAATTGATAGTGACTCAATTTGTGAAGCTCAAATATTAAAAAAAAAAAAACCCAATAATTTTACCAAAAACATGTCAGTCAAACTGAGTACTAGCAAAAAAATTATAATATACAAGAGTTAGAAGAAAATACTTGGTTGATTTTAGTATCAGAACCTTTAACTGTGACAATTAAATGTAAGATCCTATTACAAGAATAATTTATAAAACTTCAATTTTGCAACGTACTATAACTTGTAGTGCACATATAGGAAATACAAAAGTACAACCAACATCAAAGCATGTCGAAAGTTTTGTCAGTTCTGACATAATTAGCATTTTTGGTGTACCGAAACGACTGATTACTGACAGAGGTACTGTGTTAACGAGTAAACGTTTTACTAGTTTTTGTAAAAATTATAATATAAAACTTATACATAACGAAACGGCTACACCCAGAGCTAATGGACAAGTGGAACAGTATAACTGTAGCATTCTAGCAGCATTATCGGCTACGTCCGTCGATGATGACAACTGGGATAACGAGGTTGCAAAAGTCCAATGTGGATTGAACACAACTAGAAATAACACGACTGGGGAAAGTCCCTTTTATATGTTATTTGGTTACGTACCAAGAAGCATACACGACGCATTTCTGTTGTCAGACGTTGACACAGAACCACACGAACGTGCGAACGTCGCACACGTACGACAACTTGCAGGAGAACGTCTCCGGTTAATGCAAGAACGTGAAAAGTCACGTTATGACGAAAGACGCTCCAAACCGAAATCGTATACGGTTGGGGATTTGGTCTTAATTAGGCGGGAACGTCCCCATAACGATGGCACTAGTAGAAAACTACTGCCTAAATACGATGGGCCCATTACGATAACGAAAATCCTGGATCACGACTATATGTGGTTCAAGATATGATAGGCTCAACGAGAGCTAAAAGTACCTACGTCGGTATTTATCCCTTGCAGGAGAACGTCTCCGGTTAATGCTAAGAACGTGAAAAGTCACGTTATGATGAAAGACGCTCCAAACCGAAATCGTATACGGTTGGGATTTGGTCTTAATTATGCGGGAACGTCCCCATAAAGATGGCACTAGTAGAAAACTACTGCCTAAATACGATGAGCCCTTCACGATACGAAAATCATGGATCACGAACGATATGTGGTTCAAGATATGACAGGCTTAACGAGAGCCAAAAGTACTTACGTCGGTATTTATCCGATAAATTAAAACTTTTCAGGGTGGGCAGCTCCGAATCTGATGATTCCAGTGCTGACGAAGAGTCTTCAGTAGATGCTAGAGACCAAGTTCTCGACGGAAGTGACCTCCGAGGAAAATAAGATTTATCTTAAAAAAAATAGTAACCTAGGGTAAACTGTATTTAGTTTTTAGCATATAGTGTTGTGTGCATCTCTGTATGTTTCTCGCGGACGAGAAAAAATATCAGGTCGGCCGAACTGTTAGCGTTCTTTTTGATGTTTGATATTTTTTAAAAAATATGTAATACGCAGGTTTTAATTTTAATTTCATCCTTAGGCTGATTTCCAATATTGACATAAGTAGATACGTGGTGATGTCATATTATATACAAATGTGAGCTATAAAGAATGTTTTTGATTTTGTCACGTATCGACGAGGCCTAGATAGAAATAAGAATAAAATGTATCAGATGAAAAATAGAAACGGAAGCGATGATAGTTGAATAGCTCGACTTTTGTTATTAATTTTATTAAAGTGTTTTTACCCGAAAAAGTGCATTTTGATTGTTTGGTGCTTTTAATCGCTTCCTTTTTTTTTGTGTTTTTGTTAAGAAACATGTTTTGCTTACCATTTCTATAGGAAAACTAATTGAGGTTTGACGAGTAATTTTGGAAAAACGTGTAATCGAAATTAAAAATAAAAAATCATCAGTTACTTATCATCACTTATCAGTGCCACTCCTTCATCATTACAGTATAACCACAATACTAAAATTTTAAATATCCGTATTGGATCGTTTCTGAATTTTCAAGAACCACGTGACAAAAAGCACCGGTTTTACCAAGGTTTTGCGTTTAACAGTAATTTAATAATTACTGGAAAACAACCATAACATTTATATTGTCTTTAAAAAAATTGTAACTATACATTTTTGAGTTCTATTTTCATATCATATACATGCAAACTGAAGACTGTTCATATAGTACCAAAAAAGAATAAAATGGAGGCGTGGCTACATTTTTTTTTAAATATGAAGTACAAAAAAAGTACAGGTCATAGATGTTGATAAAGTTAAACATAAAAAATAATTTAGGATGCAATCTGACTTAGGTGGATCGTTGTAATATTAAAATCGATGTGTATTCCATTGTTTACACCTGTGCATGTGCAGTGGACACTGATCAGTGATCACGACGTTGCTATATTTATTATTATTATTATTTTTTAATAGGTGGAGTTAGGTGAGGTTAATTTTTATTACGTACCCGAATTTATACAATTTTTCAGGTATACACCAATAACCCCATTTAGGCCTAAGTTCCTGGACAACGGCGCCGTAGCGAAATTACCTGCAATCCTTGAACTCGGCGGGTGGTTCACCCGACTACCGGAGTTAACTGGTATACACTCTCGGAAAATAGAAAACAACCCAATATATATAAGTATGTATTTTCAAATTTTAATATCTGGTTTTTCAAATTATTTCTCATCTCATGTGTTGTGAGCATTTAAACTCGGGAGTCGATTCGAATTTGCTCCGCTCCACCCTTAAAAATAAAACACCCTATCGCCTCCATTTGATCAGGCTATTGTTTTGTGACAATTTGGACACGAAAGGAAGTGTTACTTTTTTGTAATAGGAAATAATAATTGGATGGAATTTAATTTGACCCCCCCAATTTTATCCATAATATTGCACAGAAAATGTTGTCAGGTACAGATTTTGGTAAAAATCACAAAGTCGGGGTGGGTAATTTGTTCTTTAGAATAATATTAAACAGATCAAGTTCCGGTTGCACGACAAGAACAGGACAGAAGGTGGCTATTCTCATTTGACGGATATCCGAGTTGGTCCTTAGGTTTCTTAGAATGGTATCTATTAGAATGGTAAACACAGATAGTTAAATATGGATATATATTAGAGGTATGAGAGTCTTATGAATTCACTTCCTCCCTATTGAGGTGGGCACAATGCAGCTTGGTGATTTAGGGTTTAAGGATAAGTGTCTTGTGTGTCGTTTCCGGTTGCTTCCATTCCGTTCTTTTTAGATCTTTGGTCTTTTGTCAGCGCATTGTACATCAAGCACTTTCAGTTTCGTTTAATGGATCTTTTAAAACATAGACTGGTAATAATTGCCACCGACTACAGATACTTCGTTGACACTTTACTCCGACATGACAGATAAAAATTCACAGTTTGTTTCCCCTTTAAATTTGAAATGAGATATGTGAATTTTTTAGAAAACAGTATATGCATATAAAGAAAAATTTTGTTCTGTGGGTATTCAGTCATTTCATTTGTAAATATATTTTAAATTTAAATATTTATTTATTGACTACATTTGCCCTAAATACCAGGCGTTATTTATTTATTCCTGTGTCCATTAACTCTGTTAAAATAAAGTCTTACGCAATTCTAAAATAATTGAAAACTTCCTAGTATTTTGACATTATTATATTTCGCAATTCTTAAATAATATTCAGAATAATTAAATATGATATTAATGTATTTATTGAACCGAATGAAATAAAATAAACTGAAACGCACAATTCTGAGACATCCGGTACACTACTATATCCCCAGGATAATTAATTAAATATAATCGTATAATATATTAATATGTCAATAAATGAAATTTTAAAACTTCCGTTTTCAACTTGTAACATGTTAGACAAATTACTAGCAAAGAAAATTATGTTCGTCTATCAATAAAAAAATTCTTAAGAACAGTGCGAGCGTTTGAAAGACATTTTTTTCTGTAGATTCCTATAACTTTATCATAACTACAATATCGGAAATATTTTGTCAAGCTAACGTTAAAGTCGCTGAATTTCAATGCCCCCAAAAATGTTTTTTTTACAGAAAATGTTGTGTGTAAGATACATTTTTTAACGAGAATCACTGAAATTTGGTGAATTTAAAACGTCAAAAAAATATTTCCGACATGCATTTAATAACAACAAAGGTGCAGAAAAGTTTTCCTTCGAACGCTCGCATTGTTCTTAATAGAGTTAAAATGGCTGAAATATACCTATTGACTGACCGAGACTAAAAGAAAACTGTTAAAAGAAGTTTTTTTATTTAAAATAGCTTATTAAACTTTTTGCAACGTTTCTATTAGTTATCAGATATCTACGCATCTTTTAAAAGCTCAAATACATATTGTATAAAATATTTGCAGTAAAAACAGCAAACTATTTTCCACTAAAGAGATTTTAGGCACATGTTTTGTGTCTTATTTTGGGAGTGACTTACATTTCGCATCTGATTATTACATTTTCATTTTTTTTATTACGTCATCACCTACTAAATTCGACTCCTTAAATGCTCACTTTGCTAATAAATATTATTTTCGTATAATTTATTTACACAAATTGTTCACGTACAATGTACATCAGAATGTCTGTGGTTTATAGAAGTTCAAATTACAGTATTTCGACTTCCACTCAAATAGGTATGATTGTATCTAATAACTTAGTTCCTCTTTATGAAGGATGCTATCTGACTTTTTATATATTCAATAATTATCGGAAATTATTAGGTTAGACTAAGCGTTGATAAAAAAAGCCGGATGGCTCAAACACGCTCATTATTTGTCAAAGAAAACTATCAAGTTTTGTTTGCCTAAAAGGAACACGGATTGCCGTTGATGTGACACCAGAAACTTCACGTTTGTTATGAAATTTCTGTTATTATACCAATTATTATGAAAGCTTATAAAACTGTATTTTATTACGTCATTATGTTATTTTAACGTAGTAAAAATACGACCTTAAGTATTACATCAATTAATTGATTGGCACATCAGATCAGAGCAGAACAAATACATGAGGAGATTACTCTTTTCCCAAATCTCCCTTGTCTCATTCTTCTACAAAAATGCTAATTTGCTTTTTTTTTCTTTAGACAATTTTATTTGCTACAAAGCTGCGCAAACCTATGTTTTTAAATGATTAATGTTCATCTTGTTCGATATAAGAACGTTTTAGCATTCTTGGCTTTACTTGATTTATTATTTAAAGATCACAAACAAGGGGTACTATCTCAACTGCATCTGTGATTGATTACACTGTTTGTTTAATTTATATTATATGTTATGCTTATTTAGGCTGCTATATTATATTGCATATTTATATTCATTATAATTAATTCTAAGTCCCTAAATTTAGTTTTTGTAAATGAACATTATTACCATAATTATTAATGGATACTTGCAAGAATGGTTTTGAAATTTATAAAAAGAAAGGAGATATGGGCCTGTACGTATCCTAATGTGGATCTTTCTGTAATCGATAGTAGATGTTCTAAAATGGTTATACATTCCAACTGAATGTTGTCGTATTCTCTACATCATTGTAACCTCCTGAAGGACCTTTCAAAAGGGCCACATTGATTATAATCGTATATAAAATTAGTAGTGTGTCTGGATGGTTAAAACATATTTTTTGGACGAAATTGGGTCTGTTTAAAAATCGATAATTTTATGTAACACCTCGAATGTCCATATCTTCGCTTTTTTAAATCAGTCCATATTGGAGAAAGTTACGGCCGTCCGGACAAAATTTCGGGATGGAATATTTGTGCAAATTGAGCGGCATTTTATTTGGCGTCAATTTTTTGCGTACCATTTGATTACGAAATAACTTGACCAATGTTCATTAACATTATTTTTAATTACGATGATATATTTATGCAACATTAATTTATTGCATTTATCACGACAGATATGGGATACGAGCAATCTTAGTAAGGCATACAGTAAATCTTTTAACCTAGTTATTTATTATTATTTTTCCTATCAAACACTATTTATCAACGTTTATTATCGTTCTGTCAGCATAAATATAAGAATATACAAAGACACTAGATATTCATGTTATTTTGGTTTTTAACTACCTACTAGGTACTATTTTTGTCAACTACTACTCGTATAGGTATAAGACTTACCCCAACTTGGTACAAAATTTTTAAATTTGTGTACTCTGGAATTTTCTTTCGATGAAAAGTGCCTCCGATGTTGTGATTATTTATTCTATGATGATGATGATGTTCCGTAGGATGTCGTTGAAATACCTCAAGAGGTAATCTGGTACTTTGAACACAAGAATTAACAAGAACTAAAACTATAATACTATCGAGATACATTATCTTTTAAAATATAACAGGAAAAAAATCAAATTAATCAAATGTCAAAAAACATATCTGTTACTAGTTATTTTAAAAATTAACCGCCAAAATATCTAACACTCAACTCTGCACAAATTTAATCGAGTTTGGTAGAAAAGAATTGCGTAACTCCACGACTATATTCAGTGCTACTTCGATCATTTCAGAGAGCGTACTATTAAGCCCGTTCGAAGGCATGAATGAAGGTAGATTTGAGCATTTGGGTAGACACAAGGCGCTAGCAAAACTTGTTTACTACATGACTGGAGCCCGCCTTACTCAAGAAACATAGGGCCAATCAGCGGCGGCTGATGAAATTTGACTTTTACTATGTATCTTCATTTTGGAAACGTGGGACCCAAGCGATACTTATGGCATGATTATCAAACAAGACTAAATGAAAGAGTTGCGAAGGAAAAAAATTGCGATTGAAATTTGCGAAAAGATAGTTGCAAAAAGTTATCTCTCGGACAGGTTGTAAAATATTTGTAAACTATTTTTTTCATAATCAGGAGGAACATAGGTCTACCGATTTCAAATTTCACGAAGAAATTTAAATTTTTTACAAACTTATCACCTTTTGAAATTTTATTTTAGGTCGTCGAATGAATTTTTGAATGTGCGTATTTCAAAAAGCTGTAACTTTATAAAAATCAACACGTTTTAATGAACTTTGAAATCTGTCGACAAATGTTTCTTCCGATTATGAAAGAATATTTGACAAAATGATTTGGGCGGGCGATCATTTTTGCAATACCTTTTTCGCAAATTTCAATCGCAGTTTTTCCGCAAAACTTTTTCTAAAAGGAAATAATAGTTACATTAAGTATTGCTTGGATCCAACACTAAGATATATCTTAGGAATTACCTAAATTTCACCAGCCGCCATTGTGGCCAACCTTAAATTAATAATAAGTAACGATTGAAAAAAGCTCATTCAGATTCTTGTGAAGTTTCGCTTGTATATGACTCAGACTATTGGAGTCTGCATACATTATAAAACGTGGACAAACAATTGTGGACAGATACACACACACACGCACACATTAAAAAAATCGGAAAATTGTTGCTATTAGATCGTATTAAAGTATATTATTTAAATTTATTAAACTGTTAGAGATATACTATTGTAAACAAATCTACTACTATTATTAATAATTCAGTGCTAATCGCTACCGTTTTTTTAAAAATGTATGTTTTATATAAAATTGACAAACATATTAAAAAATTGGACACCTGTTTTATGGTTATTATTTATAGATGGCATTACTTATAGACCATTAATAAGGACTCTTTTTTAAATTAGGAAACTGAATAATAAGCTGCAAGCTTCAGTGTATCAGTACCGAAATGGTAATATTATTATGTAGTCTGTGGTAACATAATTCTGGATTCTGGACGTATGTACATTCAGCACTTCACGATTTTACAAATTACACTTCAACATCATAAACGAACTTATCAAAAAAATGACCAGTCTTCCCTAAAACAGCAAACAAATTATACAAACACCTGTCGATTCAGGTGTGTGGTGTCTACTCCGGGTGCCCACAGCAAGAGATTTATGAATGGTCGAGGCGGACTCTTGTAATTGTAAAGTTTTCATTCATTCTACGGTGATTTTACTACGCTATATCACATTTATGTATGTTAGATTCTGCAGTACATCGTTTGAATACGGAATCGATTGGTTTTAATAATAAAAAATATTTCGTCTTTAATAATAATCTTATACAGTTGGATTCACAAAGATTTGATCCGAGATCGAACTCATCACAAATTTCCTGTTTTTAAGGCATTTGTTTAAAACAATATTTTTCCATGTACGTAAAAAATATTTTCAGATGCCTTAAGGTCCAAGCGAAAGCTTGATCTCCCTCCAAATTCTTTGTGAATACGGCTAGTAGTGTAAATAATTAATTAATAATTATTTACGTATGGATAAATAGAAAGGTTGTTTCAGTTTTTATAACAACAACAACAAATTGTTAATATATAATATAAGTAATATTTTTTATAACGAACAATTCAATTTGTTGGTGGTAAACATTTTGGGAGAGATTTTATTTACCATTTACCGAAGTAGGTATATCGTTGTTTAAAAAATTGCGCGGTGAGATATAAAATTCCAAAATTCCGGTTTTTTTCGATCACCTGTTATACTTACTTTGATGCACCCACGTATTAAGGAACGCCTGTTTAAAAATCTAAGAGCAGTTCGATTTCCGGTGATACTTGACCACTTTAGAATCGAACTTAATAATGTTGGATTAGAGCTGGATTGGTGGGAAATTGTGAGTTCCTACGTCACATAAAATTCAGAACTAGTTGAGGTCGAGCGTTGCCGACTAAAGAGTATTTATTTATCTAATAATAACTGACATAAGGCCCGTGAATTGTAACATGTTTGGAGATAAAATAACCGAGAAATTACAAGAAAACGTGACATAAACACGTTATTCATACATATAAAAACCGTTAATAAAACTCAAAAATCTTTAATAGAAACCTATGGCCAAACCACACTCAGTATTGGATCGACAATAAAATTGTATTGTGTCACCTTAAATTATTAACAAAATCAATACGTTGTAATATGTGGCATTTTGTTGTTTGAATCTATTGTATTGTTGGAAAACCGTTGAGGACGACTCGGTGAAAATAACTTTTTTTGAGTCTAATAAACCAAAGCTATTGAGAACAGTTTTTTTTTTAATAAATGATATTTATAGAAAAAAAAAGTAAAAATTACCATAATAGTCATTCTTCTAATCCTTAAATAAATTGAGAAAATAAAACTATTAACAGTAGGGTATATAAGAATTTTGAACGAGTTTTAATCATCGTCTTAGGAAATACAGAAGCGGAAAGATTGCAGTGGAGCACCAGTACAATGGGATTTATCCAAGTCAAAGGATTCCCTTGTGGACAGGTTACAACGATCGATTTCTGGCTGTTGGCCGTCAGTACAGAACCAACAAACAAATTCCCTTGTCCACAATTTACAAAGAAAGAGTTCAGTTCTGTAAAACCATCTAGCAGCAGTTTATAGCAATCAACTCGGAAAATATATGGAGATATATTTTGCATTAGATACCACGAAGACAAATAGCCGCGTAGCCACCATTTTCTGACGGAGTTTCTAAAAATGAACTTACTACCATAATATAGACAATACATGTAACATTTGTTTTAGTCAGTTCACCTTTCCAACCGCTCACCTTTATTTCGTGTGCGTGCGTATTAAAGCAGGAACATTTTAGTTGGAAGTTATACGAGACTTGTTGTTTCAACGGTCGTAGTGTGTTTTGTTAACGATAATGTAATTTTCTGTTAAAGCTATTTTTTTAAGATTAATTCAATAAGGACATATAAGTAAGTAAATATATTATTATTCCATAAAAAACAAATGAAATTGCATTTGGACAAAATGCGTTGAAGTAAACTCTCAAATCCCGTAGCGTCGCGTCGCCACTGTTTCTCCGTACGACAAAAGCCCACCATGTGACTTGAACTGTGCATCACTATAATAAAAAAATGTAAACGTATATTTTTCCAAACGATAATTTAGAAAGAGATTCAGAAGCCAGTTAGTACCGAAACCTTACTCGACTTGTTGAACTGGTCAGCAAAATAACCTGATGAAAATAACGTGGTTTGGGAATTATAACCATGACATGTAAAAGATCTAAGGGAAGCCGTTCAAGTATTTTAATTTAAATATCATTGATAGATAAAATAAAAATGAAATGTTTAAAAAGTTATTAATTCTAAATAGGTTTATTAAACGCAAGAAATAATATATACAGGGTGATTTCTTTATCTTTCTACAAGCCAAAATAGCTAAACCATTGCAGATATATGTAACTGTGAAATTTGGAATGTCGGTACTATGATATAGTGAGCTAGAGTGCACTTTTCCTGCATTAACCTTACTTCCGGCGTAACTAGAAATGAGGCCACCTTGCTTATTTTAAATGGAACACCTTATATATTATTACAGTATTGGAAAAATCGTTAAATTCTGATTAAATCAATGGTGCATATTTGAGGTCTATCATAAATATCTGAAGAGATACATTAAGAGCGCATTAAGTGGCGCCCGATCGTGTGTGATGTGAAATTTAAACGATCAAAAGTTGCTCATTACTTAAACAGAAAACAAATGTCAAATCGTTTTAATTGTTAATTGCAGCTTACCGTAGTGGTTTTCAAAATTAAAAATTGATTGGTAATCTAAGACGCATACAATAAATTGTAAATTGTTTTATAGTCTGTTCACATAAGCTTTGCAGCGTTAGCCAGGATAGGGAACAAAATGCGCGCAGATGATTGGTGCAGACGGCTGGCAGATATACACAAGTGCAAAGTTTCGATGGCGGTTAAATCAATTTTCATTGTTTATTTTATTTCATAGGCATCGGTAGTAGTTGGACGTTTGTAGATTGTGTTTTAATATAAATTGAATTGTGTTTTCGACGACTAATATTAATATGTAAGTATTAAATGTAATTGTTAATGACCAGTATATTCCCTTAACCTCACCTAAAAATAATAATGTGTTATATAGGGTGAGTCAGTTTTTTGTAGACAAACTTTAACAGGAGATAGAACACATGTTTTTAAAAAGAAAAGTTCCTATAAACATATGTCATAGAAGGCTTTGTTTCCGAGATACAGGGTGTTGAATATAATTTTTTTTATCGAATTTTTATTATAACTTATAAACGATTGCTTTGATTTTTTCCATGTTTGGGGGATAATGCTTATTAATTAAGGGGCATAAAACAAGTGATAAGAATGTTCAAAAACTTGCACAGTGGCGGAGTGGAAGGGGTGCTCAACCCTTTTTTTAAACAAAACTTCTACACCAATGACTATTTTTTTAAAAAAACTGTTATTTTCATTATCCACATACAGTTTAACAAAAATAATGTCCCTTCTTCTGTTTCGAAATTCCTGTGCGTTTCCGAGTTATTTTGATTTTTAGTGTTTGATGTGGTACTAAATTAAGTAATTTATTTTATTATCAATTATCGGCTAAATATTTAATTCTTTCAACGAAACCTACCTAAATATGGTTTGTTAAGGATTCTAAAAAGCCGAAATCTCTTGTTCTTTATCTCTTTTCAATGTAGTCAAAATAAATATTTGTTATATCAAGCAATACTCAAATACAATACATACAAATACATACTCAAAAAATTCGAGAAAAAAAATTATATTCAACACCCTGTATCTCGGAAACGAAGCGTTCTACGACATATGTTTATAGGAACTTTTCTTTTTAAAAACATGTGTTCTATCTCCTGTTAAAGTTTGTCTACAAAAAACTGACTCACCCTGTATTTAAGATAGACGGAAAGGGTCGCTCTGCGAGCCCAGGTAAACAGTTTTTTATGTACTCATATGAATGAACGCAGTATAATATGGTGTACTTATATTTTAATCACTTTTTTACACAGGTCAATTCAAAATGCAGCAGCATATTGCTTTATATTAAGATAGGGAGAAACATAACATTGTTTAGAACAGAAGTATATTGTGCAGAAAAAAAATTTGGTCCGCTCTAAAGTAGGTAGGATTTAAAATAAAAAGTAACGGACATTTTCTTATAGCTAAATCGAATTTTTTTATTAAATTAAGATGTTATTATTTCGGCGTAACCAGTCATTTTAGTTTCTTATTCAAAACTTTAAAGAAAATATGTCAATTTTATTTTTGTTATTTTGTTTCTTTCCACTGCTAACCAATAAAAAGCATTTCTTGTTATTGTAAATAAATTTACGCATGTACGTACACTCTGTTGAAATATTTTTCCACTGATTCAATAAACCTAAAAGGCATTTATCTTAATTCTAATGCCTTGACATATTTTGTACGCCTGGTAATAAATAAGTAACTCACAATGATATATTTATTATGCCTGAAAATAAGCAATTTACAATACACTCGCTACTTTGCCCATTGTAAATCGGGTTCACTAAGTCCAACCCACCACTGCAAAGTTTAAGTGAACAGACTTTAGTTACTGTTAAAAGTTTTTTGGTGTTGTCGTTACTATTTTATCATTACTGTTGCAGTTTCTTCTTAGTTATATCATTTCTGTATATTTATAATAGGTAATTAAAATGTTTGAAGATAATATGTGACATTTGTTTAAATCATGGTCAACCCTTCATTTTTTTAATTTTTACATCACACGATATGGTGCTATTTAATTAGTCCTCTGTATCTCTTTAAATATGTAAGGTAGACCCCAAGTACTCGCCACCAATTTAATTGGAATTTATTTTATTCCGATACTGCAATAATTGGGTGTTCCATTTCAAATAAGCAAGTTGCCCTCATTTCTGGTTAAACCGGAAGTGACGAATTCCCAGCAAAATTGTAGTATAGAACGCCCCCAACGTGTAAAAAAAATGGCATCTTTTTTATTATTTAGTTAAGGCTGAAATTTTCTCCAGTAGTCCTCTGATAGCCCACAATCATCGATATAATATTTGCAGAACGATTGGCCAGTCATAAGGGGGGTGGCAGATCACCCCCAACATGTCGTGTGAACGATGAACTTTTTATTATTTAGTTAAGCTTCATCTTTTAGTATGTTGTTGTGACAACTATTTCAAGTGTAAATGCCAATTTGCAGAACAAAATAGCGGCATTAACATCCTGGCAGAACGATTTGAATATGTAAAGATTTTTTACTTTCAACCGCATATATCTTTGGAAATATGCAACATACGAGAAAGTTGTATTATTGTTTTTTGTGGGAATTTTAATTCTCTACAAAAAAGATCTTTTGACATTTTCGTGTATCTCCTTTAGTTTCTGAGATATACTGAAAATAAAAAAAATATGCAAAAATTTTTTACGTTCAGACGCAAATATCTTTGGTACTATGCTAGATGCGAGAATACGACTTGAAACACTTTTTGTAGGAAATTTAAATCTCTATAAAAATAGTCTCTTGACGTTTTTGTGTATCTCCTTTAGTCTCTGAGATATACTGAAAATAAAGAATTTTCTTTCCATTGCCGACAAACCGTTGGAGACGTACTAATTAATATTTCCCTAAAACCATGTTTTTTTATTCCTACAAGTTCAGAAACGTCGAAAAATGTCATTTTTGGCAATAGTGAAATTGAGCCCTATACCATTATACATTTTTCAACGCAGTCATGCGATGAAATGTTAAGGACAAGTCACCTTCGCCAAATTCTTTCCGATTATTTTTGAATCATCCGATTTTTTATGTATTTCTGTACCCATTGAAAGAAAGTTCAGATGCTTCTATTGTTGCGTTCTCGAACTCGAGAAAATTTTTTCGTTGCAATTTCGTTATTTGATTTTCATAATGATACTGATTTCAGAAAAATATAATCAGTGCCTATTGAGAACCCCAAAATATGATGAATATTATTGTAATTGTATTACTATAATAATTAAAGAAACCCGATTGCCATGAAAAAATTATGAAAATTTTTTGAAAAAAAATTGAAATTATTGTTCCACGATCTCGATAGATAAAAAACATTGTGAATGTATTTTGAATCATTAATATCTTTTTTTGATCATATCAAAAATGTTCTAAAAAAAGGAAATACACGAATTAAATAAAAAAATATCTCAAAAAACATCCTAATTTCAACGCATAATTATTTTTATTATTTCAAATAAATGTTGTACAACTAAGCAAATTTTTTGAATAATAACGAATTCGTGATTAATTTTTTTGAATCTTTATTTGAATAACATATGATAGTAAATATAAAACAAAAAGTATGAGTGGAAAGTAAAAAAAAGTAAGTATAAAAAAAATTTATTATCAATTCTCTAGCCAGTCGGAATCACCCTCCTCATCGTCTGCCGAATCGAGATCACTCGATGCACGGGACTCCATATCTGTAAAATTGAAACAAATGAATTAGAAAAATGTAATATTTTTGTTTTTATATTTACTGTAATATCTGCATACCTGAATCATTGTCACCCTTGTCATCTTTGCTGCTTTCACTAGAGGTATCAGTGAGTACATCACTAACATATTGCGGTAGTTGATCTCCTTCGAACCAGAAGAATTCGTATTTATCATCATTGATAATCCAGCTGGAGTAACGAAATCAAGGCGTGCATACAGGGTATTCAAATAGTTCTGCCAGGGTGTTAAAACCGCCATTTTGTTCTGTCAATTGGCATTTACACTTGAAACTTGAAATAACTGCCATAATTATCTTGAGCACCAGAATGTCCTTCCTCACGAATGTTCTATTCATGAGGAAAATTCCTAATTTTCAATATATCTCAGAAACTAAAGGAGATACGTGAAAATGTCAAGAGACCATTTTTGTAGAGAATTAAATTTCCTACAAAAAGTGTTTCAATTCGTATTCCCGCATCTAGCGTAGTACCAAAGATATTTGCGTCTGAACGTAAAAAAATTTTTGCAAATTTTTTTTATTTTCAGTATATCTCAGAAACTAAAGGAGATGCACGAAAATGTCGAAAGACCTTTTTTGTAGAGAATTAAATTTTCCACAAAAAAACAATAATACAACTTTCTCGTATGTTGCACGGTTCCAAAGATATATGCGGCTGAACGTAAAGAATTTTTACAAATTCAAATCGTTCTGCCAGGGTGTTAATGCCGCCATTTTGTTCTGCAAATTGGCATTTACACTTGAAATAGTTGTCACAACAACATACTAAAAGATGAAGCTTAACTAAATAATAAAAAGTTCATCGTTCACACGACATGTTGGGGGTGATCTGCCACCCCCTTATGACTGGCCAATCGTTCTGCAAATATTATATCGATGATTGTGAGCTATCAGAGGACTACTGGAAAAAATTTCAGCCTTAACTAAATAATAAAAAGATGCAGTTTTTTTTACACGTTGGGGGTGTTCTGCCACCCCCTTATGACTGGAATCCCGGTTAATCCTCGCGGAGGACACTTAGTTATGCCCCTCTCAACATCCTCTCAAAAAATAGGCCTTAACTAAATCATCACCGAAAAATGTCACTGGCTCTTAGACTATAACGGTTTTAACTGTTATGGCTTGTAGAAAGATGAGGGAATCACTCTATATATGATGTTTCTAAAGATGTCCCGATGAGAATGGTTGATAAAAACCTTTCACAAAAAACAGGCAGAACATCGCACACTATATTCGATCCGAGTTTTGCCAATCAAGTTGGCATTATTTGTCAATAAATAAAGCTTGACTCAAACTATAGACATGATTTTTGTTTGTTTACAGGAAAAGTGTACATCGTAGTAAATAAGCGCCACGGTAAAGTGTTGGATGCAGTTTGTATGGATGAGCAAGAAAAAACTTTTCTGGTAAAAGCCCAAATTCCAGTGATCGAAAGTGAGGGATTCGCTAACGAAATTAGAAAAACCACATCTGGACAAGCGAATCCTAGCCTGAGATTTAGCCACTACGAGGTAAGAATTTAAGGATTTTTTCAAAAAAATTTACTATAATGTAATCTTGTTTCTGTGTTTATTCACTTTCGAATCGTTTGACACGCTAAATGCCGCAGCTGCTGTTGTAAATTAGTTCTTCTTTCAAAAAGTAACATTTTTTGATTCCATTTGCTCGTAAAATCGTTTTTTGTTCATCCCACTCACTGTATAATAAATTAATAAAACCAAAAAGATATATTGATTTTTTTTTTATTTTGACACTCCTTTGTCCCATAATTTGTTATTTTTGGCATAAGACATAAACGAATAGGGTCTGACATTGTTAAAGGAAAATTTTATGGAAAATAGGTACCGTATGTATTTTCATTCTCTTAACATTTTGCAAATATCTGATTATATTAAATGACCTGTGTTCCATCTACGAATGTATTCTTGATACAACACACTGGTAAATTTAATGTTAATCTTAGGACTTCCGTCACCTGGGGCATTTCAAGAAAAACTGGCTTCAATTGTAGATACTACTATGTTACCTTGGGCTCGTTCATCCGATGATATCATTATATAAAGTTTAAATGTGGCAAATACAGTTAAAATTTCTTATTGTTATACTCATTAGTCATTAGTCATTATTAATATTATACATACATTATTTCGGCAAATCGATAGGTATATTATTATAAGGCCACCGCAAACGAAATTCCGTTTTACAGCAACATAAATTCAAGTATTTATTTATTATTCTCTTCTGATTTATATCGCAAGTTCTATATTTATCTCTGTCTATTTGATATATAATTTTCTTCAAAAAAATTTTGTATATGTGTGAATGGGTACCGTCGGTTTCTCTATTAAAAAATATAGCCAAAAGCTATATTCAAAATTGTGTTTACTAGAGTAGAACAAACTTTCTTTGTTCATAATTACATTTAGCTAAATAAAAATAAGGAATTACGCGGCTGGATGCTGAACTAATTAGTAAAAAGATACAATTTGATGGAAGTAGTTGTTGTTTTGATGTTCATACAAAGCCCTTATTCCCGCACTGATCCGTGTTACGGTTGCCCGATGAATAGCAAAAACATTTTGCCTCTTTTTTTTTTTTGGAAAAATTTAGTATATAAACTGTACTTCGTTACCTACTACGTATTATTATTACTAAAAAATCGTAATCTTTTGATTTTATCAATAATTCGACCAGTGAAATAGTTAAATTTACTACTTAAGAGAATTTTTTTTGCATATTTTCTATTATGGATTTGTAATGTACAGGGTGCTTTCTGGAGGTTGGTAATAACGGAATCATCTTTTGTATTTTTTTGCTATAAAAAATATGCTGTTAGTAACGTTTCTTGTCACCTTCTTTGAATGTTAAGCCACTGTCCTATAAGTTATTTTAAAGAATTTGTTAAAATAAACCTCTTCCTAGCATAATTAATAGGAAGGGAGAATTTGAAATTTCAAAAATATGCGAACACGCGTGTAATAGCAATCATATTATTAAATGGGATTTTGCAAAAGTTTTGGAAAAAGAAAGTGAGAATACAAGATGGAAACTTAAAGAATCCGCCATTATTTTATTGAACGGTGATAAATGTGTGTTCAAATTACTCTGTAGATTTTTTTACTAGGGTTACCAACTTAGGTCACACAAAATAGAGTACAAATCGAAAACCAAACATCTACATGGCTTTTATTGTTACAAATTGAAACAGTTATAGAACATGTAATTTTAAGGAAAAAGTTTTCTATAAACGTCTCACGTGTCTATGGAAATATATAAACAGAAGAACTGTCATGTTTGACATTGTTAAAAAAGACAATCTTTTATCAAAGAAATTGTCTTCTAGTTTTGAGAACGGAATCACAGGGTATTTCGAAATGTCAACTTTTAATCGTCTAAAATATCTGACATTTAAGTTTCATTTTCAGGTTAATATTTTGTTGGTGTGACATTTTTGAATAGGCAAAAACATTTTTTTTCAAAAACCAACCTCTGACATCCTTTTGGCGTAGAGGTTTATTTTAACAATTTTTTTTTTTTTTTAGTAATTTATAGGACAATGACTTAATACCCAAAGAAGATGAGAAGAAACATTATAAGGCGCGGCAAATAAGTAACCATAGACAATATGCTCTTGGTAAATTTGAATAAATCACTGGACAAATTGCTACAAAAATTAAAAGTTTATGATTTTAAATGTTTAAAGATAAATAACTCGAAAACGGCGGCTTTTATTTAAGAGAGCTTGTTAACTTTATGTTTTCTAAAGTAGAAATTTATTTTTGTTGTCAAAGAAAGGATCTTTGACAACTCTTTAAGATGAAATAAATATGAAACAAATCTTTATGATCTTACTTCAGAAAACACCCCGTATATTATAATTTCATAATAGAGTTAAAAATTACGAAACGTATACCTACTTCGTTTAGTTCCTTATTATGACTGAATAGAATGTGAAATCTGTATTTTACGTTTCAGATTTGTTAATAATATATAACCATAAATCAAGATCCCTCGGTTTGGCATGATAAATTAGTAAAGATTCATATATATTTTGGTAAAACTTTTATTATTCCACATAAATTTTCAATTAAAAACATGAAAGGGAAGGAATTAAGTACACCATAGACATTAGTACTATCGTTTTCCAGGAGTATTTCCGCCATGTAACCAGTCATTGTCATCAGCAGCGCCTGGTATGCCTTCACCTTCATTCAATCCCCTTTTCCCAGGATTGAATCCTCCGTCTAACCAGTCAAGGTCTGATCCAGATCCCGGTACACCCCCATTACTACAGGATTCATCCATGGTGTTAACACAGCGTTTTCCTCCATTAATAGCACCTTCTTTATATAGATTAAGAGATCGTTTACCAGGGTTAAATCCTCCTCCTAACCAATCATTATCCGATCCAGATCCTGGTATTCCACCATTGCTGCAAGACTCGTCCATGGTGTTAACGCAGCGTTTACCAGGGTTAAATCCCTTATTTAGCCAATCGTTATCTGCACCAGATCCAGATATTGCACCATTAATACCACCCTCCTCAAACAAGTTAAGGGATCGTCTACCAGGGGTAAATCCCCCACCTAACCAATCAGAGTCTGATCCGGATCCGGGAATACCTCCATTGCTGCAAGATTCATCCATAGTGTTTATACACCGTTTTCCAGGGGTAAAACCTCCATGTAACCAGTCATTATCTGCACCAGATCCAGATATTCCTCCATTAATAGCACCCTCTTCAAAGAGGTTGAGGGCTCTTTTGCCTGGAGTAAATCCTTGAATCAACCAATCATTGTCCGAGCCTGCCCCAGGAATACCTCCATTAGCACAGGATTCATCCATAAGATATGCACATCGTTTTGTTGCAGCGACGTGCATTCTGTGGAAAAAGTCACCTAACGATTGGAATACCCCTTGTTGTTGTTGACTTCTACTTTGTCTGGCCGGAAAGTAGTGTTGTGAGTTTCTAGGCACATACATACTGTAAGACGTAGCCATCAGCAATGCGAAGATTGATAATACAAGCTTCATTTTGCTGATCTTATGTCTGAAAAATAAATTATAAAATAGAATAAACGTCACATCAGTTTGATAATGAAATATTATTAGGGTGGTCAGCTGCATTTTGACCCATTTTGATCTTCAAAAATTTTGAAAAGCTATCGAGGTGAGGTTTTCACAGATTAATTTTGATTAACTGCAAGTTTGTTACTTCAAATGGAACACCCTGTACATTTTTCCAAAACGTAAAGTTTACCCTTTTCTCTTCGAAACTTTATTACATGTTATAGTTATTTTTAAAAATAGCTTGACTCAAGAGTAAATTTAAATGACCTAATTTCAGCAAACATTATTTGATAAGAACATTTTTCATTATTGAGGCAAAACAGTTCGTTAACCCGGACAAAAGTAACAGTTTTTCAATAATATAAAATCAATTTGCTCCCATATGCAACAATAAAAAATTAAAATGAAAGTTTTTACCTGACATGTAGTATGACTTATTCGTAGGTGTTCATAACGCCGCAATTTTTAACTATAACATGTACTATATTTTCGAAAAAAAGAGAACCTTACGAATTTAGAAAAATGTACAGGGTGTTGCGTTTGAAGTAACAAAGTTGTTCTATAGGTACATGAAAATCGATCATTTCATTGATGAAAATGCTATAAAAAAAATCTTGTGGTCTATCAGAGTTAAAGCCGCACCTCGATAGCTTTTTTCGTAACAGAATTATTCAAGATATAAATGGGTCAAAATATAGCTGGCCACCCTGTATATTTTTCTATGATTTTTTCGGCATTGCCGTGCTCATTTATGATGCTTGCTTCTGGATGGCATTTGCACCCTGCGCTCGTACCAAATCACTCTTACGATTATTTAATACACAAGCGTTGAGATGCATACGATGCACCCTGTGACTTGTTTTCTTTGATTTTCTCACATCAATAACCACAAGAAGCACGGCATGCCCGAAAAAGTACATCTACGACCGAAGGAACGAAAAATCATAGAATTTTATGTTGTATAAAACATACTTACAACTTAAAGTTATAAGGAGGTATAGAAATAGGTAACTGAACTGAATATTATGTGAATATTTGTTACTTTTATACTAATTCTTATCGTCATTAATTTTTTATTATTATTGGCATAAATTAATTAAGAAAACCATATGGACATCAATATAAAAGAAATAATTAATGCTACTATTTATTGATTTATAAATTAATGATAATAGAATATTTATTAATAATATCAGCTTGACAAATAATGCTCTTAATACATAACAACTTCCTCTATTCAATTAATTTACCGAAATTAATCTTTTATCAAGAATTACATTTTATCATTACGGTAGCAGTGGATTATTTTTGTTTGCATTGATGTTACATTTTCTGTTCAATACAAAAAACGTTTTATTAATTTTAAATACATATTTTTAAATTTTAAGGGGCTTTTTTTTTATTATTACAGATCATAGATGGGGATCCATTCTATGAACCTGTAGAAGAAGATGACGATGAAGAAGAAAACCTCAATATCGAGTCTGCTCTACGTGCTAATAAGTTAAGGAAAGATGTTAGAAGGCGCAAGGGGCTCCATGTAGATGAAGAAGTCGTTACTCATGCAGAGAAACAACGTACTTTAAACAAAAAGAAATAGTTAATTCGTTTCCTAAATTGATACATTTTAATTGTTACTTGTTACGGGGTTGCCGCTGGAAATTATGTCAAGGAAAATATAATAAGCAGTTAACCTGAAAAAAGAAATTTATACTGAGCAAGCAACCACGTACCTGATCATTTGCTCATAAATCTTGTAAGTATAAGTTAATAACCAAACAACAGATTTTTCAAAATTTTAGAACTTTATTGACATCTGTTATAAGTAGTTTCAATGTAAAACTGCCTTTTATACGTCCGTGAATTGGAAAACTGAAGTTTTCCTATATACACCTATATACAGACTCACGGTTGCATGACGTGTAATTCTGCCTTGTAGCTAGTTGTAACAGATGGCAACAAAGTCTTGAAATGTTGAAAACTCGTGTTTAGTTATGTATTTTAGATTTATCAGCAAAAATTCGGTTATTGCAGAAAGTCACATAATAATTTTAAATGAATTTTTTACGTATGTAATTAAATTAATTTGTACCAACAATGTTGTAAATAGGTGTGAATTTTTTTTTAAATAAAGAGTGTAACAACAAATAGGTCATACATTTAATGTCAGATATATCTCTTAAGTCTGTAGATATCCTCTCCCAAATTGGTAAAATAGCACAGTTTTAGTCGCTCAATATTTTTAAGTTATGACTGGTTTATGTCAAATTAAACTATTAAAGTCGAGTGTTATTTGAACCATTTAGACTCGCCTTTTTATTTATTTGTGCACCTGCGGTAAATAAGTCATTTATAATGGAATAAAAAACTGAAGGCAGAAAGGATTACGTCTAATTGTAACCTTTTGAGAGAAAGCGGTAAGAATTGACAAAATATTGAACTAAAACTACTATTCTGTTGTACCAAATTAAAAAAAAAAAAAAGTCTTGAGACATACAAGTGTCTTTTTATAACTTTGAAGAATCTGCCATTAAATTTTTGGCGAGCTTTTTGTTACATCTTGTATATTACTGTATGAACTTTGTAAATAATTTGTTGTAATTATTATATATAAAAATTAAAATATCTTTTACCAGTGAAAAAAATTATCACTAGTTCGACCTCTTACCCTCTCCTTTTATGGCCATTATTATTTACTGTGGCACATTGGACACAACTATCATTTCAATAACATTTTACTACTGGTTTTAATAGGTGTGCAGAGGTTGACGTGATATGTCCTAAATTTCTGCTAGAGTCTCTTGTACAATCCATGATTCCTATCCATCTATTTCATTTTTCCTTTCTTATCTTACAGTAACCTCTTAATATTGAGAGGCTATAGCCTATAAAGTCGAGAGATTGAGGACCCGAATAATCTTTAACATAGGTATTGCAATCTTGAATGGGAATAGTGATCTCCAATGTTGGTAGCCACTTGTTTGAGTGACTGGCACTACACGCACCATGTTTCCGCTCAGTAAAATAGATATTCCAGCCTGCTTCCCTATATATTTTGATGCCATACAAAAAAGTCGGTTCTGTGTGTGAGATCCCGACACTGGCCAAACAAATATGGAACACATTAAAAATCTTGTTACCGAATTTATAAAGAAACCGGTAGCGTGGTAATTTGCCAAAATTCTCCTTTTATCCCTTAATCTTATGCATGCTGTATTATTAATTATATAATTGATACCATAGGCATAGGATTTGAGGTCTGTGATTATACTTATTTGCGGAATTAGACACTCAGCCAATGATCCCTAAAAATGTTGTGGTGGTAAAGTTTAAGTGTGGTAGCATTCACGAACGAAAATTTAGTGGCGATCTAATAAGTATGTTCGCCGGTATTACTATAATTTGTGATTTAGTGATGAAGTATGACGTCATCGAGCAAGTTTGCTCAATTTTGATCTCGCTGGAAATGGCAACTAGCGAACAGCTTTCCTCCTTTACATTTACTCCTCGTCTGCAGCAAGAGCAAAAATGTTTAGTTCCGAGTAAAATATGATGACGTTGTTGTCCACTAGCGAACAAAAATGAGGTAAAAATGTCTTGTTTCGAGTACATTTTGGCCAACGACGAACAGACCTAATATAACCTCAAACAACTTCTGTCAAACAAATTCTGCTATCATAGGTTGTCCGTGTCGCCTAGGTTTGAAGGCGAAAATAAAATGTGGTTTGAAATTCTGCCTAGTTTCGGCATAATTGTTGTTGCAATGGCTTTTCCCCACGCATCTGCATATGTTTTAAACAAGCTTGTTGTTGGAAACGTAAGTAATATAACATAACCTAGTATTATGTAATAAATCGGACACAACCTTTTACTATATTTATTGCCATTTAAAAATTACCTTTTGGTTTGCTGAAATTTATTATAGTTGTTATTATTTTTTTTTAGATGTACCGCAGAAGTATGATGGAATTTGAGCAGAGAATTCAGTATCTGCGTGATAAGCGACTTACTGGTGATCCATACAAAATTAATGTGAGTAGCGCAAAATAGAAAAAAGTGTTCGTATGTGCTATATTCGAAATAATGGTTTTTTTATTGCATTTTTTTAAACCGTCACTATATTGGGTCTCTGTCATTATCTGTACGTGATATATCATTAGGTATTGGGATCGCAAAGCCAAGTGCACAATTGCTTCCTCTATACTGAGAATTCCTTGGTCTTTAACTTCTTTTCGTTGTAACTCAGCAAAATTCCTATTGTGTTATAAACCTTCCTTGTTTTTATTGTTTATCATATTAAAAAGATATATTTTTGTTTCAGGGCTTAGAGGCCATCCCAGATGAATAAATTCGTCAAAAAGAAAATTGTATCATTGTTTTCTAATTATGTATTTCTTATTAAGTAAAAGATCGTGTAGTAATAAACCTCGTTTTATTGTCTCAAAAAACAGTTATTCAATTTACAGTTTATGCATTTGTTACAGGTTTGTTCAAGTATCGGAAGCAGTTTAGAATTAACTATGCACAGTAATTTTAACAAACCATTTTGACACTGACATAGTTTTCCACGAAACATCATATACTGCACTTGACGCACGTTTCGCTAACCAAGTTGGCATCATCTGGAAATGTTTAAAACTCAGTTTTAATCGTCTTAAGTGCAGTATGTGGTGGTTTGTGGAAAACTACGTCAGTGTTATCTTCACATCAAAGGTTCCAACCCACTCCAGGAAAGCCTTTTTTAAGAGGGATATACACCTTTTAGTATACTTTATTTAAAAGCTTGATAATATAATGAAAAGGAACTCGATGGGTTGATATTATTTTTATTGATTTTTTACAAATGGTTGCTTCATGTTTATGTGGCTTCATGGTCGAGCCGTATGGACACTTGCCTTTCACTCTGGAGTCCCAGATTCGATACTCGGTCAAGGACTAGGATTTTTTCTAAATCGGAAATTAAACCTAGTATACCCGGATCCTAGGTGTGAGTCGATTGTCTCTAAATGTGTAGCCCTCTCCGCACAAGGTACCTTGCGTTACCTTCAGTACACTGTATATAATGACAATAACAATAATACATTAGTAACAACTCGTTTCTTATTATATGTTCAAGAAAAAAAATAATTTTAGTGTGGAAAGAAAGCTGATTTTCAAAAAAAAGAAAAGTTTACGGTGGATAAAGGTGGGAATTTTTTATAATAATGAGTTCAAACAGAACAGCCTGTAGATATCTACGCCTGAAATTTATTATTTTTCATCAGAATATTTGTAGCATCGCATTCACACTGCGAATCAGAGATGGCAGCAGTAATCTCAAAATAACCGTAGACAAATACAATATGGAAATAACAAAGTTTGTTCTTTAATTTATTTTGTGAACCGTGTAGAAAATACTGGTATAAAGCTAATTAAAACATTGTGATTTTTATTTTGATTCTTTATGTTCCATTAATTTCCATTTCCATTATTTAGATAGATGGGTACAAGTACCCTCTCCAACAAATATCAGCGTGTGTGCGTGGAGTGGAGGGGTTATTGATAACATTCGCACAAGATTATGTTCCTCATATAAGTTACACATAACCATCAAATTTTATACTGTCTGGTCGGGAAAAGAAGACCCGCGGAAGGAATGTGATTTCTTTCTGCATTCCATTCACAAGCGTAAATGAAATAAATGAATTAGTGCATGGCAAATTGTTGTGATCGTTTGCATCCGCACCTACTCATTGGGAGAGATAACATATTCCCAGCATATGGTTTCGCAGAAATCTGGGAACTTATCTGCAATACACTCTTTTGCCGCGAGTGATTTCTTTCGGCGACTGCAGAGTGCATAGTAGAATGGTGGAATGACATCGCAAGCTTTAGAGCGAAAACACACGGGCGTTAATTCAACGCGCGTTCCACGAGCGCTAAAGTAACGCGCGTTGCTTGCCCATCCACACGAGATAGGTGAATAGGCATTAAGCGCGCGCTATCATTGTTAATTCAGCCATGGATGATGTAGAGCTCGTTTTTAGGTGCAAAAATAGTAAGAAAAAGAAGAGTTAGAAACCGAAAATGGTGGGTACACCCTATTAATGAAATACGATATAGCGAGGGCGCATTCTACTGTCTTTTTCCTAGACTTCGAGAAGATCCCATAAAATTTTTTAATTATTTTCGTATATCAATTGCAACATTTGATGAACTTTTTACCAAAATTAAAGACGGAATAATTCGTACTTTAAATAGGTTATAACTTAACTAGCTGTCTTCATACGAACTGAAGCGCGCGTTAAATTAATATCGTGTGTATGCTCACATATAATACAACGTATTTGTACAACGCGCGTTGCCACGTCGAACGCGCGTTGTGGAGATACCAAGCGTTATCATTTTTTAACTGGCGTTAAATATGACGCGCGTTGTTCGTGTGGATGGCACAATATGTTTCAATGTATTTCTACAACGCGAAATTTCAACGCGCGTCGAACGTGCGTTGAATTAACGCTCGTGTGGTTTGGCTCTTAACTCACATGTAGGACGCAAATCGTAAATTTGCAGACAGTGTGATTTCGTTTAACTATATCTGTTTCTAGACAGCTATATGTTTGAAATTCGAATTGGTCACGTTCTAAATTTAGATTATTTTGAAATGATAGGAAATGAGTACGTATACGTACGTATAACGGGATTTATTGAAATGAAAAGCCCTATCATATACATTTGAACTACCAACAAGGTAACAGAAATCAAGAAAATAAAGTTATGAAGTTTGTTCAAATTTAACCGCACCAGTATTATAATTTTTTGTAAATTTCTCTCAAATTCAAGTTTACGCGCTTTGTTTTCAAATTTAATTTAATAGTTGTTACGTTGGTTCCTGTGATCGTCTTTTGTCTTTTCATTGCGAGCGTTGTCTTTCACTGTTGGTTGTGAAATTTATTCTTCTTGCTGTATCATTAAATAATTAATTTAAATGGAGGTAGTATATATCTTGCATATGAAACATCTTTTTAATAATTATGTTGTGACATATACTTTTAGTACTAGAAACTTTTGTGGTAAGTGCAGAAAAGGAATAATTATTTTGAAGGATGCAACTTTGCAAACCAATTACAACTTATATTCTCGAGCTAGTTTCATAATGGTATAAGATTAATTAGTCATATTTTTAAATGATTGCGTTTTTAATATAATTACAATAAACAAATACAGTATCCGATGTTCGGCTTAACATTACCTAGCCCTCATACTTAACAGGTGTATGTGTCATGGATACATGCTTCTCCCAACTTTATATTATTTTTGTGTACTTACTTATTTATAATCTGATTAACATTTTTCGGACATCTGTCTGTGCTATAGCTTTATATTTTTATTAGTTGTATATCTATGTATAGATTAAATATTTTTTCTAGAAACATTAGCCAAATGAAAAAGAGCAGTAAGATTGGATGATTATCTCAAAGTAAGTGATCGGTTGTTTGAGGCTGTCAGTTGCCTGATAATGGTAAAACAACTTGAGAGTCTGTGGTCTAAGCGAAGAAGTATACCATACACATGTACAGATTCGTAGCAAAATGAGGCGAGTGGGCATTTTCCTTTTACAATTTTTGGTGTTGTATTGCAATTTTTTGTACTCAAGTAGTCTGTTGAAGAATGAAGTTTTGGTAAGTTTAAATAGTTAAAATTTCCAGGGGAAGTTGTTACTTTTAGAACTTACCATTTATTTTGAACTTTAACCAATCGATTTGTTTAAATCAGTGTGTCAACTACTTTATTTGTATGAGAATCTCTTTACCTGTTGTTAACTCTGGTAACTTTGTCCCCAAAACTTTAGCGAATATTGTGAAAAAAAATATATTTTTCACTCACCATGACAACAACTTTATATTATGTTTGTTTTTGTGAGAACTTATTCATTCATTGATTGGCCCCCTTTTATCATTTGATATACACCGTATAGAAACCACTGAACCCAGAGACTTAACCGTAATACTTTTGTATATGTTTGTAATGATGTTGAAGATGTAGAAAATGAAGAGTGAAGTTGAGGTGCTGTTCACAACAGAGAAAATTAGTTTTAAAACAGACAAATATTGCAGTTTGATATATTATTTACGTAACGTTTTTGCATCAAAATTTTTAGAAAAATCTTTTAAATTCAACAATCCACTGCCTTTATCAGCACCAGTGGAATAACTGTAGTTATAAGGGCCATAATAAGCATCATTTATGGGGTGCACGCTCTGAAGATCCATTTGCTTTAGGCAAAATGGATTTTTAAATTTCTATAATAACGATCAGAATACAGAAGTAGATATATTTTCAAAAATAACAAAGTTGTAGCAAATTACACAAATTTCCTGTATTTTTTTTTTGAGTTTTAATCATCCTCAGGGCTGTGTTCACTTATTAAGCTACCCATTTATCCCGCTGATCAGATGCAGGCGATGTCACGCGGTAGTTCTCATTGAAAAGATTGCTTTCCATTAATTTTGGCAACAACTAATGAATAAGTGAAGGCTTTAAGCTTATTCGAGTATAACCGGGTAGATTAAGTGAACACGCCCGAGATGATACAAACTTGGTTGGTGAAACATATGACGGATCAAATTCCGAGTGTTTTGATGTGTGGCAACTATTTCAGTCTTGGTATATGTTTCATAGTTTATCATAATTATCACGAAAATTTCAATTAAAATGTTTTTTTACGTGTTCTTAATTCTTATTCGTAACGAAGAATACAGAAAAGGGTCAAACATATCCTCTGTTTCTTTAAATAAGGATAATGGTGAGCCGCGAATTATAGAGTACCCCGTACATAATATTTCTTAGCTCGTGAAAAGAAAACCCGCAAATTTTCAGGTTATGTGTAGATAAAAAAAATTCAAAATTTTTCAAAGCTCCAACTTATATTTATATATGGTTGGTCATGTATTTATATTACATACAATAATATTACAACTACTAGTAGTTTGTAAAGTAAATTAGAGCTGCAAATTACTGCCTAAACAGAATTAGTTCAAATGAATCTCCAGTTCACAATAATTTAGTTTGACGCAATTTAATTCTTAATATTCTTTTTAGTTATTCAATTTATTAAAATCAAATGTAAATTTTCGCGCTTCGATTTGAAATACAAACGTGTGATTGTTACAGTAGGTTCCACGATCGTCTTTTGTTTTCTACAGCGAGCGGGTCAGCCATTTCAAATTGTCAGACGTTAACGTATCGCTCGTTTTGTTTATTTGAATAATTTAATTAAAATCGACATAAATGTGCCCTGTGTTTGCAAGAAAGTTTAATAACCATGTTTTGTAAGTGAAAAATGCTTTTGATGCAACGAAATTTTAAAGGTAAGCGTATAAAACATATTTTTTTTTGAGAACATTTCGACCGTCAAAACAACTTGATTTTCAAATCGGAATCCAACAATTAAAATTCGCGAACTTTATGATTAGGCTGTTCAACAGCGATAAGAAACTTTTAATAATGCATATATATTTAGATGTTCGGGTTGTAAAATAATTATTGCAATAGGTATTCAACGAATGACTGAACAGGTGATTACAGCATACTGGGATTATTCCACAAAACTTTTCCACTCTTCAGCGTCTGCTGGGGAATTTAAGTAATTACATTACTATTAGAGTTAAAATAGAGAACAGATGCGATAGGACATGCAGACGAGGTTTTATTAAGTAAATATATTTTGAAAATTACAGTAGTTTAATGCTAAGTAAAGCACAAATACATTCAATCAGCATCATTCGCGTGAATTTATTTATTGTCCGTTATATTTGACTTAAGATGTAGAGTCCAATTGAATAGCCTACTATAATATTTGTATTATTTCTGTCGATTCCTTCTTACTTTTTCCATTTCTGGTATATTAACTATAAATACAATAGTGTTCCAGGACTCATAGAGGTAACGCATATTAATATTTCTCATTTATAAAACAGGAAAGTGCTCAAATATACCTACCAATATATAATACGTATATAATGTACCTGATTAAAGACACCTGATCAGGATTAAAACAATTAGGTTAACTTCAGGCAGAGTATTTCTAATGTTTTAATTTTTTTATGAACATTTTTAAATTAAAATTGAGTTGAAAATATCGTAGGGTTTGTCATATACCAGGTGTTTGTAAATAAAACTAAAACCTCACACTATATTTTGGGGAAAGTACCTTTACGTTTTAAGTTTTTAATTTATTTTTTTCAGATTGATTTGGAGAGGTTTAGTGGGTAAAGATGAATATTAACTATGAGGGAAGAAAAGGCGAAGTCTGTAGGGCAGGACCGGCAAATATTTCAGCTTAGATGGTGAAAGATTAACAAAACGAACAAAGCAAGTATTATCCAATAATATAAGGTTTAGAATAAGTATAAAATTCAAAATTTCAGTAAAAGAGTGCTTAATTGAAACTATTAGTTTTATAAATTTATAATGATGATTCCGAAGGCTTGTCTCATTTCTGCTTTGTTGAATTTTTTTTTTTTTATATATATATGTGTTACTTCAAAATATTGATTCTGATATATGCACTTTGTTTCAGGTTGTGGCAGTGTTAGTTCACTCTACCCTAAAAAGAATGATCGGTCCATTGAATCAGAGTCAAGATCTCGACGAGTATCTTGTCATTTTTAAAATAATCTTGGATATTACAAGGTGGTGGTAAATGAATTGTCGAACAGGTGAGTGCATGTACTGGGATAATTCCATAATATTTTTTAATCTTTCAGTGTCTATAGGGAATCTCGGTTTATTCATTCAGTCTTAAATATATTTTGAAAATGCACTATTTTAATGTTAAGTATGGCACAAATATATTGAAAGGGAACCATTCTCATGATTTTTTTCAATTTTTTATTTTATTGATGAGAAAAAATTCAACTGAATTAAATAACGTACCATATATGCTACATCTTATTTTCGTCTTATCCATCGGTTGCTCCTTACTTTTTCTTTCGTTCCTGGTATATTAACTGGAAGTACAATAGATTTTCGGGATTTGTATTGGTTACGCTTATTAACATCTTTATATGAGTACACAATTAATCAGCTTCATTTAGAGAGTTTATAATGTTTTAGATTTTTTAGATATACTTTTTAAATTACTATTCAGTTTGACATACCAGGTGTGATTAAAGCTAAACCTTTCACGATTTCATTTAAGTTTTAACTATGTTTCGGATGAAGTACTTATATGTTTTAAGTTTTTAATTTATTTTTCCAGATTGATTTGGAGAGGAAAAGACGAAATCAATATGGCAGGACCGGCAAATGATTCAGCTGAGATGGCAAAAGATCAACAAAACATTCAAAGGAAGTATTATCCGATAATATAAGGTTTGGAATAAATATAATATTCAAAATTTTAGTAAAAGGGTGCTTGAAACTGTTAGTTTCCTATATTTATAATAATGATTCTGAAAAGGGATATAAGTTGATATTGTTCATGACAGGGGTAATTAATTTTAAATCAATGTCGACTAACAGTTTTCTATACTATTATGTAACGTTTTCTTTTAATAAGTTGTGATGCCATTCACAGCAAAAAAAATGTGTAACTGAATGTCCAGAATTAGACTTTGATTATATTCTAATCCCCTATTATTTCTTGTCATTATTGCTTGTTGGTATAAATATCAACACAAACGCTTCCTAACCTCCATTTGGGATGGACATAGTCTGTTCTGAACCTCCATTTGGAACGGACACCGTCTGTTCTGATGGGGAGTTAGAAAGCCATCAAGAAGATGTCACTTCGAACCACAAATTGGACAGGCCCTGACTGAGACAGGGGGTCCAATTTGTTCCAATTCCATCAACATAACACAATTTACACGTCGGTGTCACACTTCTGTGTGACCTCAAATTGGACAGGGCCAATTTGATCCAATGTGTTCCCCATATACTGACCTAGAAGATCCACCAACAGATGATATTATATGACAAATTTATGCAAAATGAAACCAAAAAGTATTAGTTCTTATGATTTTACTGCTCGGCCATAATAGTCGGTGGAGACCGGAACATATTCGGCACCATGATCGGCGTTTGCGAAGGTTACTGGTAGGGGAAGCGCGGCCCTAAGAAAGTCAGTACCCTGCTCACTAATGGTCTCGGGGCGTTGTGATTGGTGCATTATTTATGTAATAGTCTCTACCGATGGCTCTACTCAGCCTCGGCCCGTCCATTGATTTGGATCGAAGAAAAGAAGCAAAGAAGCATCCGATGACATCAAAGGTCAAAGATTTATATCCAATAAGTTCTAGTAATGAGAGTTAATAGTCAGGATTAAGGGGGTTTGTTGTCTAATTTCTGCTTTGTTTTATTTTTTATTTTCGTTTTCTGTTTTTGTATAAACTTCAGATACTGATTTTAATTTTTGTTTCAGGTTGTGACAGTGTTAGTTCGCCCTACCGTGGTGGATTTTGGTAGATAAAATTATCCTAAGAGAAGTCGTCTAGGACAGACCGCGCGCGTGCGCGTGTTTAAATTCGAGTGTGCTGGAAGCTAAAAGTAAGCAAAATAACCTAAACACTACTGGAGTAGGCAGATTGAGGCCAGTGGTGGGTTAAAGTAGCCCAAATTAGCCTAAGGCAAAGCGCGTCACGCCTTCGTTCAACCTAGCGTAGGGGGAACGGCTGGTGTCGTAAGTCAGAGTCGAGATCTCGACGAGTATCTTGTCAATATCTTAGTTATTTCTAAAATTGCTTGGATATTACAAGTGTTAAGGCTTGAAACTGTATTCGGCATTTTCTGGGGGCATTAGAGCCCAGAAAAGCAGTTTGTAGACTCTGATATTCGCGAACGAGTGATGGATCCCTTGGAGCTGGACTGAACGTCACCCTCTTAAAACCATCACGCTATGCCAAAGTGGTAAGTCGTCGATTGAAAATTTTTGTTGTTTTTTCCGCCTCAAACATTTTTTTTAATGTATTTTTCCATTTTCGTATGTGGCTAAATGTTGTTTCTTTTGTTTCAGAGTGTGAACTATATAAGGGAGGATCGAACGTTATATAATGGGGACGAACCGCCTTAGGGAAAGGAGTTAAAGGTAGTTATTTTTATATGTTGTTCAATTATTTTTACTAATATTTCTGTGTTCTGTTGTTACAGGTAGGTTCCGTACCAGATAGGACATGGTGAAAACATCGTAAGGTGAGCGTTTTTAAATCATACCATAATGTATATATTTATATACAGGGTGGTCCAGTTTAAAATGTTGTGTATTCATCTTCCTTTTTTTGTATTTATACTGACAAATCAGTGAATTCTAAAGTCATAATTTTTAATAGTATTTATACAGAGTGTTCCATTTCGATCATTACATGTTTGAGGGAGCCAAAGAATTTCCGACAAATTTTGTTCAGCAACTGCTTTGTTTAGGAGTTGCAACACCTTCGCCATTGAATTTTTTGAGCTTATGCTATCCTCGGATTGCGTACCCGGACTTGTAATTTTTTTCATTATAAGTTTTTCAAATAAAAGTTGTTCGTTGTGCTTATCCTGAGACCTCATTAACCACGGTCAGATATTGGAAAAATTTTGAAAATGTGAATAGAGCACGAGAAAACGTATATTTCTTTTTATAGGGAAATGTTGTTCGTAATCATAGAATAAACCTAAATGCAGAATTTCTGCATGCAGCATTAGCTTCAAAAATTTTGATCTTTTCATAACGTTTCACATTTGCCGCATGTTGGTTTTTCGGCATTGATTTTATTTAAAATGTTTCTGCATAGAAGCTTTTTATATAATTATGACCAATATTTCTTAATGACATTTATCTCCAAAGGGAAAAATACTGGTCATTTTCTTTTAAGCCCATTTCACATTATAAAATAATGTTCAACCGTGCTGTAAAATTTTTCGCATTTTTGACTAGGGCAATGAAGCCTCAGAATCGCCGCATGACCTTTTATAGAGAATGACTTTATTTCGAAAAGTTTAAAATAAAATTTACAAATACTTGGTCGTCCATCTGGGGATACACTGTATCTTTGAAACTGAATAGCCGTTCTGATTTCAATGAGATTCGGTGTGTAGCCCTCAGAAATCACAACCATATCAAATTTAAGTAATTTTTTCAATATCTCGCACAGGACGTTCAATATAACTTGGTCACTTCACATTTATTATTATATTTTTTATTGTCAATTAACAAAAACCGTCGTAGAATTAGAGTGATCATTCCCTACAAGGACGGTACACGTATTTGTTCTCTAAAAAGTTTTCGAGAAAATTTAATCAAGTCGAAAATGAGGTTGTGCTTAGCGTGGTTTTTATTAAAAAGTTTTCGAGAAAATTTAATCAAGTCGAAAATGAGGTTGTGCTTAGCGTGGTTTTTATTATGCGTGATTTTTTATAGTTCTGTAGTAGATTTTATCGACATTTATTTAACAGTCAAAATTATTCCAAAAAAAAAAAAAAATAGTAAATAAAATAAAAATAAAAACAAAATTTGATGGCATTTTTAAAGGGTTGTTATGCCTAGATGAAGCATTTGCCAAGTTGTTCCACAGAAAAGAGGCCTGTTATCAAATTAAGAATAAAATATGTGTCAACTCTATGTTTCGAATTAAAGCAATGCACTCATAGTTTTTGTATGAAACAAAAAGTAACTTTGGTTGCCAAACATATATTTTTCTTATGTACCGAATAGATTAACTTAAGTATATAGCATAGTATATTCTTCGATAAAATTTTTACAAGAAGTGTAGAGTAGAAATGCTTGAACGCTTCAAATGACGTTTTTTAAATGTTACTTTTTGACACTTCTAAATTTTTCCTAGGGCCTGTTCAAATTATCACCTCCATGATATATTTCTTTTAAACGACAACATTTATTTTTGACACACTGAACTGATTCCGCGGTTGGCCTTTGTGAAATTGCTAAAATTATTAAAAACGAGACATTTTTTGTGTCGCATGACAATTGCCACTGTGGCGAAACAATTGTCATGTGAATAAGAAATAGTGATATTCAATTAAATTTTATGGTATTAAAACATTGTCATTTCGAGCATACAATTTAATTGGTTATGTTGTAAATTCTTACTCTAATTGCAGAAATTCTATTAATTTTAATTATATCAAAATGTGTCTCATGTAGGTAACCACCTACATTTTTTATGCTACTATACTTAAAAAAATATATACTCCATCTGACACAATCAAAAATATAGGTTCTAATTTAAGACAAAGATCGGTGAGGTGTGAATTTTGACAAATAAGATCCTCAAAAATTCAAGAACTGTCAAAAAGTCACATTTAAAGAACACCATCTTAGACTTTCTAAATTATTTCGGGAATATTGATTTTGGTATCTAGGTAGTTTTGCCAAGTAAAATAAATACGATATACTTGTCAAATATGAACCAATTATACAAGGTGGTTCAAAAGTTATGACCAAAGAAAGATCTGGTCAAAATCAATAAAACGTCCTGTATCTCAGTAATGAAGGACGATGGACTGGTTAGTGATGGGTATTTGAAGCCACCAAAGTGTCTTCTATCCACAGATAACGTATGTACATTTAACTTTGAAACACCCTGTATAAAACAAAGATTCATTTGAATTAAATACATTTTATTTCGTTTGGAACATATTTTTTTAAGTAGTTTTTTAATTTTCTTATAAAGCAGTCGCCCCCTCAAATTTGTAAAAGCTGGAACAGAACACCCTGATTAATAATAAACTGATAATACCACTAGAGAAATAAAAAACCTTAACGGAATTTTTTTTTTTTGTCTTGATAGAAAATTGTTAAAATCGACCGAGGTGTACTTTTACAACAGTTTATAGAATATGGGCCACCCTGTGTATAAAATTACATTGTTATCTAGTGAATCAGTGAATTTTAATTGCAGTGACAAAGTGTTTAAATTGTGCTAACCGGACAAGCTGGTAAACGGTAAGGAAAAATTTTTAAAAATTCATGTTTTATTTCAAGAGGGAGAAGATGCCGCCTACTCTTTTGTTGTTGAAGAGAAGGTGGTTAAATATATTTCATTTTCGGATATATTCAACCATTTTTATTAATATTACGTTTTTTTTGCAGGTAGTTGCAGAACAAGGAAGGACATATTAAAAAATATATACTTGTTTTATTCCAAGAAGAAAAGTAAATATAAAGTTACTTACTTTAATGCCCTAAAGAGTGAGGGTAGAAGATAAGGGTGTTTCGCGACTAGTACCTGATTTATGGTCAACAATTTTGACTAATGTAACAATTTTTATTTGCAGGTAGTTTGAGAATGAGGTCGCAAAAGACTGGTAGCAGCGTTAATTAAAAAAGCACCCAGAAAAATTCCGCATTTTAAGTTAGTAGGAAATTCAAGAAAGTGAAGTTAAAGAAGTGATAAATTTCAAGATATATTTTGGCAGGACATTAACAAATTATTTACATTTTTTCTCTTTTTCAGGAGTTGCGAGAAGTCTAATCCTTGATAATTGAATAGTATTTAAATTTAGAAATGGTATATTGCTGAAAACGTAAAATATGAAATTCCGTAAGCTGAAAAAGGAATTAGAAAAAATATCAGTTTGATTGGATGTTCACGTATTTGCTATACTTTCTTAGGGATAGGATTAATTATTATGACTAATGTACATATAGGATTTTTTTTTTTTGTATTTTATGACTGTTCTGTCTTCAGTTCATTAATATTATTTTCTGTTTAGGTAATACTAAAAAGTCTAGTCTCATGACGTGTACAAATTATGACGAACATTCAAATATCGAGGAATTGGCTATTTATATCTTGTAAGTATTTTTTTCCATAAATAAAATGATGTACCTATACATTTAAGATTTGTTATTGACCACTCTTCAGTATATTTTTTAATTTTGAATGAATGTCGATTCGTGGCTTATCGTTTGGTATCCATTTCGCGTGCGATTGATGTATTATGAACCTTAACATAAACGCCAAAAATATATTTTCTTTGAGATAATTTAAATACCTCTATATTATCTTATATTCCTAAGTGCCCAGATTCAAAAAATATTAATTGATTTTTATGTACTGTAGGTATGTCGCAAAATCTATTGTAACAACATTTTGTCTCTGAACTATTGAAAGATGCACTATTTTTTTTTTTTGGTACCTACCAAAATTTTATATTAAAACCCCAGTTAAATTTTCAACTTGCTTTAGTTTTATATTCCTCATGTGTGAAGAAATTACAATTCATCGTAAATACCTCGCCATTTCACTAATATTTTTGTAAAAGGCGTAAATTATCATGCTGTATATACCAACCGAGATAAAAAATATTCAAAGTTTTTTGACATCTAAACGAGAACTTAAAAAGTATCTTTTAAATTTGTGCCGTTATGATTTTCGTAGTTTCATTATGTAATGTTTGAATATAATTTTTGTTATTATAGTACATTAACAATGTCGACAACCTTGTGTGTTTTATTTATTTGTCTCGCAGCGCTCGCAGTTTTTGGGACTCATAAACTCCTTAGATGGTGATGGTTTTACCCAGTCTTTTTGAAGATAAAAATAGGTATAAATGTCTTCGTTGCCATTTCCTAAGTCACCGCTACACTGTTGTCATGTCACATGAACTAAACCGTGGTAGAAGATTCGCTTGTATTCCCATTGTGACATATACACGTGTCCTGGGTTTGTCTGTAGAAGGTGCTGAGTGAATGTCTCCATTGAATTCATCCATGTCAGCGACCTCTATTCAGGGATCCTGGCATAGTGTTGTATTGTTAGGTTCATTAGTTAGGAAGTGGCATATGGTCGCGACTGCCTCCCCACAATACTGTAAGTTGGCTTGGCTGAAGGCCATCTGATTTAATTTAACCATTTTCTCAACTGACATCCTTACCAGGACGATTCTTAGTAAATTTGACCCTTGAGGGCCCTGTTTTCTGTCCCATTTCTCATGGGAGGATTGGAGCACCTCCTTGGAATCAGGGACAACTGGAGTCATTTCCTCGGCTGAGCTGGCAAACTTATGTGGCCTGATGACGAAGAAGGTGATTTTATGGTTTAAACTTTTTCCTTTTTCGCTTCACTCAGGCTGCCTGGTCACTCCCCGACACTAAAAACGAGGAGTCTGCCTTTTGGTTCCTCTGTAACAGTGTAGACCCAGTAGAGGCCTAAAATATCTATGAATCTGGTTAGATCCAAGGCTAACCTATGGGTTGCATATGGTGAAAAACTGCAGAAAAGACTGGGAAGATAGACTGCTCCAGATATGGCAGGTAGGTGGAATGGCCCAACCAAGGGGATGTGGAGTAATGTGGACAAGACGCCTCATCCCAGATATAACAATTTCGGTAGAGAGGAGGTACGGGGAAGTGGGCCTCTCCTCCTCACCTCGCCCAGATTGTTTAGGGGCACGGCAGCTTCACCATATATCTATATGATTTAGGGAAGTCTGATACCATCTACTGGATCTGAACCCCTAATCTTTCTCAACGGACAGGGGGTTGTTGGGTCACTAAAACCAAGAGGGATGCGCGTTTATACCATATTTTCTATCAATAATGACCCGTGGCCTGATGTGAAGCGGAAGCAGTCCCAGGTCACGCGGAAACACCGATTCAAGGGGACCACTTGCCTGCTTAGCCTAGACGGCAGCTACGTCCCCCCTTAAAAAAAAAAAGCTGTGGTAGAAGCACAGCCAATTTTTTACGTGTTCTATGCCCGTAGGTGGCACAAAATGACCCCTGTCTCTTCTGGTCCACCCAGATTAAACAGAGTCGCTTCGGCCAGTCTAGGAAGTCGGTTCATGTGGACTATATTTAATTCTGCCCCTTCCCATTGGTTGGGGGTGTTTGGCGATATTGGTCGTCAACCATATGCACATGTGATCCTTGGGATTTGGCGAAAGTGGTGCATGCTATTGAAGTATTGTAGCTTTGTAGAGCACTAGATACGCTTTCATCCAGTGCTCTACATTGAATGTCTGCTTGGTTTTTGGTAGTTTTCCCAAGCGCATTTGATCTATTAATTTTAGCTATTCGAAGGTGTACAATGGCAACACTCTTGTAGCTACTTGTGTTCATGGCGGGGCCCACTCTGTGTTTCTTGGCACATCTTCTGGTATCTATTTGATGCGAGGGTCCTTACCCATTACTTCGAGTCCTTTTGATACCACTCGCCCCCGAAAAATGTTGCCTAAAGCCAGAGTCCGGCAACCTCCTCTGTTGACGCGGTTGAAACTTGCTACGTCTTTTCTTACGGTGAACTGCCAGCCCATGGTTGGAGGAGAAAGTCCCCGCCTGTGGTATCTTTCTTGTTATCACTTCTGCTGCCCTAGAATTAGCATGAACTGGGCCTCCGTTCATTTTTGAGGGCTTCTCTGAGTTGATAGAGTTATCTGTCAGTCTCTGAACATAGAAAAGAGACCCCCGGGTGGTCGTTTAAGATCCGAAATACCGGAGCCGCTGGTTACGTCTGCACGTGCTTCTGTCTGTCCGCTCCCGGGCTCTGCGTCTTCTTTTTTCTCCCGCCCCACCAGTTATATTTATTTTTGGTTCGGTGGTGGCTTGGTTTGATTTATCAAAATACCCGTGTAGCCTTCATAGATAATTTTATTGGTACTTTCTTTATTTTGTTTGTTTATATTGTTAAGATCCCTATTTGATGTCTTTATTATTCATCTTTCTGTTTTCCTATCCGCCACGGAGCTCAGTAAAAGGACGTCGAAATTTAGCTTTAGAGCTACCAGAGAAATATAGCCTCCAGAGTAGCGTTACACGGAAACAAGTAATAGATTCTAGGAACTTACCGTTGCTCCGTGACCCATGACTCGCCCTGCCGGCCCTCGGATGGTACGGCGTGATGGGTTAGTCTCATTTGAATGAAAATCCAGGCCGAGGTGGTGTGTTACCGCGCCAGGTAACATAAGCAAAACCAAAGATCTGAGCACTGAATGGGGCATATTGTAAAATGATTCAAAATAAAAGGTACAATTTGTATGCCTCTAAATACTCGCGATTTATTTAAAACACTGTCAACTGAACGCAAAATAAAATTTTAAATTCTTAAGCTGCTTTAATTCACTTTCTCGTAAACTATTGATCCTATCCGGTTTTATTAAATAACCTTTTTTTTTGAAATTCATAATGTAGAATGATGCTCTTGGGTTATATTTTCTAAAAGGGTGCAAATAAAAACAATCGGGGATGAGAAATCATTGAAACAACCGCTTGTAAGTGAGACAACAAACTGCCTCCCCCCAAACATGTATCTCTATTAGTTGTTAATACCACCAATATTTTAATATCGTATCTCTCAATGTTCCGAGGTTATTCTAAAAAACAACAATTTGTGCCCCACTTTTTATGGTTTGGTACTCAATTATGTAACGTGTATCGACACTAATTTATTAAACAATGTACAGTGTACCGTCTCTTTTCATGTACTATCACCCGGTGACGTTTGATCCACTTGAAATGAATCGCCCTGTATACACTGAAATTTACATTTATCTAAAAAGTACCTACATATTTCAACATTTTCAGAAGTAGGAGAGTACCTATGTGTCTAACCTCAGTTTATTCGATAACTCATTGGCAAACTGTGTAGATACAAGGCAGCTAGTGGCAAATAGAAAAATCGTTTTATAAAAAATAGCGGAAGAACGATCCAGCTACAGCTCCAGAAAAAGTATAATTGCCAAAAATCCCAGGGCCAATATCATATTGAGGGTTTTATAACGGAGGGTCGTCGTCCTAACATGAATGCGTTTTTTCTTGTGCCATTTTTCAATTGACACGAACGACTGACCATTTTTGCTAAAATGTTAATAAACCGCATTTTTACAGGCAACGTTGGGTTAGGTCGCTAACACATTGGCGGTGTGGTAAAATATGTATAATAATTCGAAGCGCACCGCTTAGTTAATGTGAGCACAATTATTGAAAGGCTTAAGGCTCCTCTACACGTTGGCAAATGCGTGTGCCAATATCGCTGGCCAATGCGAATGGCCATCGTGTAGAGGGGACTATTGGTCGTATTGGCGACATTGGCAGAGCTGGTCCAAGCGTTGGCGACCGATCCGTCGTGTTGTCGGTTTTTCAAGTCACATCAAAGGGTGTTGGCCTTGGCGCTGGCGGACGCTGGTAGCCAAGTCCACACGTTGGCTGCACTGGCCTAGTATGTGAAGTGCTCCCGCAGGAATTGTAGGTTAAGATTTTGTGCTGTGCTGTGCATATAAATTTATATTTTATGGTACATAATGGCAGCGATGAGTAACGAAGAAACTTTTAAGTTCATAGAACTTTACCAATCCGAAAATTGTATTTAGAATCCTCAAAACAAGTATTACAAAAACAAAAATATAGTAAGTAAAAATATAATAAGCACTAAATAAATAAATCGCAGCAGCAGCTACCATTATGACATTCACTGTTGATGTTGATATTGGCCTGCGTCGAAACAAACTGAATGTCCTTCCAACGTGTGGACAGATTACCAATTTCTTTGCAAATAACGCCCAATACGTGCGCCAGCGTGTTGGCCAACGCATTGGCTAACGTGTAGAGGAGCCTTTAGATGCGAGACACATTGACAAGGACTGAGTCAGTGCCGGATTAAGCTAGCGCGGGGCCCGTAGCAAAAAATATTACCAAGATGCCCTAGGTTTTGTATGATAATAAAATAAAACACAACTTTTACAAACAAACTTTTCTCGATTTAATGTGAGCAAATTTAGAGATAATACTAGACAAATATATTTCTCCGAGTAAATTACATTCAATGTTCATTAAGGTGAGGTTATTTAGACGATCTTGTCCCATCGTGTTCCTTGACTAACTTTTTATCCACTTTAATGTCGAAAAAACGTTCTCCACTGCAGTTAGTAATCATTAAGGACAAGTAAATTCGTAAGACTATTTCTACATTTGAGAAACACGACTCTGATGAATTTTCCATTATAAGATTATAATATTGCAGTTCAAGAGCCTCACGCTTTTCGTTGTTAATAGCAGCAGCATTAGTTTTAAGAAGTTCGGCGAACTGCACAAGTTCGTCGCATAGGCTTTCTTCCAAATCCTCTTGGTAAGCACTGGCAATATTTGGAGTCCTTTTCAAGATCTCTTCTGCTGTAAGAGATTTTAACTGCCGAAGTATTCCAAATACACCAGTCACTCGCTTCCATGCGTTGAACTAAAGCAGACAGTACATTATCAATTATGACAATAAACACCTGACTTTCAAATTTTTGTTTGGATGTTCGATTTTCTACAACTTCATCGAGCGTAGTAGAGCCGCTAAAATAGTCGTACTTAGTATTTCGCTTGCGTCGTCTTGAAATTTGTTGCTGATATTCTTCACAGTCGGTCAGGATTTCGGCTCTAGCCTCAATATCTGAAAATGTTGGCCGCATTGCTTGAACGTACCCGTGTAACGATTTATAAAGGGCATATTCCGTGTTAAGGTCCTGAACAGGTGACCGTAATGAGCGCTAGACGCTTGCAAGCGTTCTAGAATTCCGTTCCATAAAATGGTCATTATTCCCGTTTCCAACTTACTCATCCTCGGAACTAATCCATACGTCTGATTACGACACTCTACTTTTTGATCCATGTTATTTGAGTCATCCAAAACTTGTTTGATAGTGGTAAAACGACATCAAAGTGCCTTTGTCGCATCAGCAGTAAGTATTTATCCACATTCCACATGGGAGATGTACCTACATATTCGAAGTGGATGCAGCGGTGCCGAATCAAATTTCTGAACTATACTTAACATTTGATCTACCGCTTTGCGAATGAGAACTTTTGGCTACCATTCGCCACCTATCGACCGTCGTCGCGGAATTATTTACTTGACGCATCTCCGGGACTTAATAATTATTAATAGTGAGAGAAAATGATGTAGAGAGTTTTTTTCAACATTAAAACTATTTATTCGCTTATTAAATATTCTCAATGATTTATTATTATTAATTTTTTATATAAATTTTGCGACAATTCAAATTGTACATCAATAATGTTAGGAGCTATAACTGGATTAACTGGCCATTTTGAACAATTTTGGAAAACTTTCCTTTTATTATGCTCTTTAAGTTGCTTAAGTAAACATAACAGTAACAACCCTCTAAAAATATTCAAAAATCTGTGTGGTATTATTGTTAAATTGGGGTCATCTGGCTATAGGCTCTTTTACAAATTCAATAAAAAAAAAAAGAATGTATAAACCAATTTGTGAAGTGTGGATAGGCAGTTCTCAGTTAGACATAAACTGATAAATTATGTTCCCTAATACTTACAATGGTCAGGATGGTACTGCTCTAATGAGAAAAATAAAATTAAAAATTTATCAGAATATTTATCTTTTGCCGAAAAAAGCTAGATCTAAAAAAGAAAAAAAAACATTTAACCGAAATTTTACAAGCTAAACATTTTCTATTCTAGGCGCGGGCCTCCAGAAACGCGGGGCGCGTATCATTTGATACTTTTACTATATATGGCTAATCCGGCACTGGGACTGAGGAAGGGTAATTTATATTAAATAACAACAGTTTTAAACAAATATTTTAAAACAATTTATTTACTGTAAGTACACGTTAGTTAAACATAACAATATTATCTGGCCTGTAAATATGAATCATTTGTAATATTGAATCATTTGTGTAGGCTTTAAAAATTAACTTAGTAGCATCGCTTTTTTGTTGACATCACAGGCCTAACATTCTTAAAAGTCAATCATAGTTTAACAGTAATTACAATAAAATTGGGAATATAATTTCTATATCGTATTATTCATTCAGTATTAAGAAACGATAATAATCAGTTACTATAAAGTGAATTATGTTCCTATTAGAGGTCATTAATTATGAGTAAAACTTAAAATTAGAAAGTGACTCTATGTATAGAGTACTATACATACGTACATTTAGAGAACAATTTCAAAATTTGATTTAAGAAGTTAAGAATATGAGACATTGAAGAGTTTTTAATAATTTAATTCTACCCTTGACCTATCACATTTATCAAAAATGATGTATTGTATACCTCATTATTAAGTTATAATAATGTATTTGTACTCGTCAATGTTTCTTGTGAGATATAACTATAGATAAAGATTGCATGCAATAATGGTAAGGTTATCTTTTCATCCTTGATATATATATATTTTTTGTTATTATTATTATAGATCTAACTGCAAAGACTTGACTTTATAGTAACTTTATTTTGCTCGCAATATTTATATAATTACGACCCGATGCCAGCATATAAAGCAAATGGTTTAAAAACTTTTTTCTGTGTCCAATACTACAATAATACGATGCAGCGTAAAGCAATAATGAACCGTATCGAAATACACCTATACGATACGTTTCAGAGATATGCTGTAATCTAATACATAAGGTGCATAGAGTTATAGAAAATGTACATTTGTGTAAATATAAAATTAGAGGTAGAGTCACTTTGCACTGGATAGAGCTATTAAGTGACAAAGGCTTGCATATTTAATTTGACCAAGGATGGGAATAAAACAGAAACGTTTCTCTTTTATTTTATTTAGTTGGTACATAGTGCAGAAAATTTGGTGTTTTTCACAACTTGACGAGGACGATTCAATGTCCTTTACTGTATCGAATGCCAATGCATCCCCAAGAACACGCTTAAAATTCATTATTTTATTTTAATTGAAAAAGTTTAAATATATTTTAGGAATGAAAAGAAACAAAAGGAATATGTCTCTAGTCCGTCTCTGATAAAAAAAATTGAGTTATATTTCTTATATATGTAATCTACGTGGATTTGAACCGTATAAAGCGGCAAATCACCAATTACGAATGAACCATCCACGTGTTTGGCCGTGTCCTCTTAATATCAATAATAAATCGTCTTTATTCATTGATAGAAAAGGATACAAATTAATTATGTACATAATAATAAACAATATCAATCGGTGAAATGGCGAAGTGTCAGCCAAAGGCTGATTTTCAACTTATCCAAGCAAGTAAATAATGCATATGTAAAATATTGAGAGTTTAGCACTACACAAATAATAATAATAATAATGTGCCGTATAATGAAGGAAATCGTCCTTTCTTTTTGTTGCTCACATCTTATTGCGGCAAACATCAAATTATTTGTACACCAAACTATATAAAGTGAGTTTCGGTGATATTCGGCGGCGCATGCATTTTTTTTGTGTTGAAACAGGAAATTGGTGAACAATATTTTTGATAATGGTTCGACTAAAAATGCTTGTTTTTTAAATTTTATTCACCATGTATTCAGGGCGTTTCTGTTTTAAATAGCAAGATACGTACTTTAATAGATCCTGACCAGCTGAGAATATCAATTTTTAATTTCATCTTCTGCCATAACATAGAAAGGGCCGTTAACTAGTACAGCAACAATTTATTTATGATGCTTCATCAGTTCACAGGCGTCATAAGAGGGGCTAAAAATGTTACGCCGCTGGATGGATCTCACAATCGATTCAATTTTTCAATTTCTCTATATTTTATGAACATAATTACCCTTGATCCTCACCACAGTGATACCATTCGAGTTATTTTAAATTCTGTAATTGATAGCGAGAAATATCACAAGTTCTCGATGGTATAAAATAACAAGCTTCCAATTCAACGCTTATGAAGCTTTATAAATAAGCTGCTTGTTACACTGAATGATGACCCTTACTATTGGATGAGATCAAATTTAAAACTGATGTCTCGAGTTGATCACAATCTATGGTCAAACTGGTGTATGTTTTATATTATGTTTTTGCATTATCGGAAGAACGTTTGTTAACCGTAATCTTACAATAAACATCCTGTATATCTTATTTTATGTGTCGTCTTATACTTTTCAGTTGTACCTGTTTTAACGTTTCACGTAAGCAATTTTGTATTATGCAATAAATTAACGTTTGTCACTTGATGGCTCCGTGGTGTCCCAATCAAATTCTCCAAGAATTTAAAGAAAAGTTGTATTATTATTGATTATTATTATTTTGAGACAAACGTCCATGTCATTACCAAAAACAAAGCCAATGAAAATGATATCGAAACTTAAAAAAAATGACAATGTAAACGAAAATTTCTCCAGTTTGCTGTGCTTCTTTATGAGCGCCTGCTTTTGAAAGAGCCACCGGCTTGGACGATGAAAAGTGTTCGAGGGTGTGGTATTTCGAGAAGCGAAAACCCATGAAGCAGCACAACCAACCGGTTTGCACGGCCACATCAGTAATGAATAATGCAAATCACCGTGTTAAAAATTCTTTTATAATTTTATTAATCAGCGCTATTTGAATTTGATCGAGACACTACAAACATAATCGTTAATAAAAATTACGCCACTACCTATGTATATGTCAGTTTTATTGCTTGTATGTATTCAGTGTTTAGTTGTCTGCTCTAATAGCCGAGTGTCTAGTATCTTGATTTTGTTAAAAGTTTCTTTAGGTATTACATTTTTTACAAGTACATACATTACGATATTAACGATAAAAAAATTACTACAAAATATTGGAATGTACACTATATGTTATATAAATACGTACACCGTAATCTCGTTCGCCAAATAATCGTATCTAGTTCATTAAATTCATTTATAACCTTTTCGTGGGAAGTATGTTTTTTAAAATAACCTAATTAAATTATCCAGTGCAATAACTAAATTAAAAATATGTAAATATTACTAGTGTTGTAAAGCTGGTTTCGCACCAAAACAGTCGGTCCAGTCATGTTCAGTCGAACATAGTCGCCTATTATTCAGATTCACGTGTGACATGTCTCAGGTTATATATTTTCACGTTTTCTCTTTAGTTATCTGCTTAATATCCATGTCATTTAATTTCAATTAAAAGGAAATATTAAAACTATGGAATAGGTGAAAAATCTCTTTTTTTTTTAATCTTTTACTGCATCTCTACCTCCCCACTTTTTTCTTTATTTTTCAAGAAAGAAAAATGAAATTTGGGTACAGGATATTTGGCATAAAAATACAATTTTTGACCTAACCAGATCCGAAAACACATTTCCGGTTTAACAGGAAGTACCAGTAACTTTTTTAGTTTAATTGGCAGCCTGTATATGTTTGAACCTTATCCGATAAAGGTTTGAATTACCTTTACAACGGTTTTTTCAAAATCAAAATAGAATATGATTACTAAGTGGTCGTGAAAATCATATTATTAAAGTTTATAATACCTACCTAGTAAATAGCTATGTAGGTATTAACCGAAAGGCTTTTTTAAACATTTATCACCCAAAATAATTAATTCATGGCCTTTTTTTATATAAATATTTTATAAAAAAGTAGACGGTCAAATATCATTTTTAATGATACCTGTACATTTTTTACGTGCTATTTATTGATAGAGCTTTAACTTAGCTCTCCAATGCAATTTTAGAATTTAAAATCTGTCCACAAATGGACTTGAAACTGCAGTTTGAAGTTCTTGAAATGGCGTTTTATTCTTTGCTTAGACCATAGACACGTAACAATATGTTTATGGCTTATATTAGACATTTCAAGGATTGCCATATTTTCTGTTAATTACTGACAAAAATGCTAAATCTTCATTGTGTCATCTCGAACTTAAAACTGTAGTTTCAAGTTCATTTATGGACCGATTTTTAATTTTAAAATTGCGATGGAAAGCCGATTTAAAGCTCTACCGAAAGCACGTAAAAAATGTACAGGGGTACCATTTGAAGAAAAGGGAGTTTTGGTCGTTTATTTTTTTTTAAATATTGCCAACAGTCATTTGTTTTGGCTGAAAAATGTTTAAAAAATTCCTTTCGGTTTGTACCTAGCTGTTTACTAAGTATTATAAACTTTAATAATATGGTTTTCATGACAATTTAGTAATCACATTTTCCAAGGTCATTTCTGATTTGATTTTGATTTTGGAAAAACCACTGTAAAGGTAATTAAAACCTCTATCAGATAAGATTAGAAAATATACAGGGTGCCATTTAAAATAAAAAAAGCCCTAAGAAAACAAAGACAAGTTAAGACAGCAAATGCAAGGCGTGATATACGTACATATTTTAAAACATTAAATAAAATTTAGTGTTTTATTTGTTTCGCGACTTTTTGAAATAAAATTGATATGTTCAAAGATATATAAAAAAAAACAGGTTTTCATGTAATTTTGAGGGAAATGGCAACTAATTAACTTGTACTTCAAGTATACGACTAATTGTTAGTTATTTTTATTGAGCTATCGTCCTGACTGAATTGAGTTGGACTAAACTATATTAGTGCGAAATGACCCTTAAGGTTCAAGTATAAGTGTGGGATGATAATTTTAAGTAATATGAATATATAGATGTAATAATAATTTCTAGCTGCATCCAATATTTATCTGCGATAATATGAAAAACAATATTTCACAATTAGATATAAGTTCACAAACAATTTGAGCTAATTTTTAGATCAATTCGAAATTTAACACAAGATACCCGTACGCCCAAGGACGTTAATGTTTTGAATACTGTTATACTATGCACTTGCCCAATTTAGTGTTTGAATTGATTTTAAATGAATGAATGTATATATAGATACGTTTGTATAACCAGTACCTACCAATACTTTTAATTTTTGATCTAAAAGTGGTTTCCTGGAAGTTGGTATTTTGCCTCTCCATTATAATAATGCTTTTAGTTTCAATGTTAATCAAGGAGGCAAGAAATATGTTGTGTCAAAATTTGAGTTTCATTAAAAATTAGCACAACTTATCTGCGACTTTGGCCCTTAGGCTTTATTTTACAAGATAATTAATATTAAAATATAAAATATTCTCTGAAAATTTTATGTTATAATTTTTATATATAAAAAGGACCACCACATAATCAGGCCAATTATTTCTATTAATAAATATTATGAGAAAACAAAAAGCATTGATGCAAAGTTGAAAATTTAGAACCAACTGCTTGTTCCTCCCCCAATTTTGATCCAATCCCACCTAAACCTTTTCCAAATATATTTCCAACTTTCCCTCCAATCATAGTTCCGACGTTAGACACAAAATTTCCATCTTCACCGCTCAAACTCTCCATTATCGTTACTTTCGTTTTGCTTCGGTTGTCACCATCTTCGTCTAACCCCTCCAAACCCCTAAAGTTTTAAAAGGGATTTTATAAAACAAGTTGTTGTCAAGATCTACTTTTTTTATATTTGGACCTTAAGATTGTTTTAAATGAGAACAATTTTTCTTGCTTCATTCAAATTAGTGGCAAATCTGGTCACGCAATACGTCGTGTAGAAAAATTTGAAACCAAAAAATGTGAACACAAAAGTCGAAAGACTTTCGTGATCAAATTATTATTATTTAGGATGCTGTTGATTATTTTTTTAATTGCAGTAAAAACTGCAAATTATAAAAGAATTACAACTTACCCTTCAGCCTGACCCATGGTAAGAGCACACGTGGCCTCTTCAGTTTGCATTCTTTGAGCTATTGTCTGATAAGCTTTGGAATTTAACTTATCTTCCATCACGCCTTGGAGTTCAAAATCGGAGTATATTTTCTAAAATGTGATATTTATTAGAGAAATGTTAGCAGCTACTTTACTACAGCTATTCCATACAGATTTGTATAGTTTCGAGTCGAACATGCGTCATCAGGAAAGCAAATAGTGACGTGTACGGATTATGCCCTCTCACCTCTAGCGAGAACCGTCCGTCATCAATACTCCACATAAGAAGTCTACACGTTCATCATTTACCTTCCTTTAACGCCTGTTCGAATCGAATCAACTCTCGCTGTATACAAAGTTTTTAATTAACACACCCACCTTGACAATATGAGCAAGGCACGTACATTGGTATGGATGCAAAGTGTGATCCAACCTTTCAGATAACCAGTTGCAAAGCATATTGATTTGACCGGTATACCATTGTTCGAAGAAATTTAAAATCCACAATTCGTCCGTTACTTTTCCTCGGATTTGGTCCATGCAGTTACGTGTAAAATTAACATACCCCTGGCCCATATCTTTACCAGAACCGGAAACATTCTAAAATATTAAAATTTAAAATATTTTAAGAGCAGATTTCGCAGTAGGAGAGTAGATACAAAACAAAATCATATCGTCGTTTCGTAACGCTGAACTGAAATGTTCAGTATTTTTTATTTATTTTTTAATTTTTTTTCTTCAAAATCAAAAGAGATTTTAAAAAATACAAGGTATCAACTTTATCAATCGTCAGTTAATGAAATTACTTACTGTAAAACTTAAAATCGATCCTATGAGACTGCCCTCATCGTATCGTGATAATTTCGATAACGTGGCTTCCAAGACGGACATCAACTTGCTGATCATTCCTTGATTCATGTTGGCCAGAGTTTTATCAATCATGTCGTCGATTTTCGTGTGATATTGATGCTAAGAGAAAAGAGATGTTAGAGGTTTTTTCAGTTTTAAGATAGTCATTCATACTAACCAAATCAATTCCATCCACTGCACATAATTTAAAGGACTGATTTTTGGCATCTAATATTACATTAACCATAGCACACATTTCTGACGGCAAAATATAATCGGTTGATATAAATGTAACCGATTTTTTTAGCCACTGTTGGAAGGCAGTTTCAGTTCTTTGTATGCATGATTCCATCATATCACAAGCCATAAGTTTTAAACGTTGTTCTAGATGTTGCCTGAATTCGGCATCGGGCCAATGCAAATCACGGATGAACGATTGCAGAGCATCTAATTTCCAAAATAGGTCCTCAGATGTCGCACAGCCATTTCTGAAAATAGTCGGTTTTTAACTTCACAAATTAATCTTGTGTTTTTTAAACGGAACCTCTGTATATGTCTACCGAATTGGGTTTACTAGGTAAAATATAAAAAAATTCAATTCGTTTTTTTGCAATTGCTGGTGTTCTTTGAATTTAGTCGTCGGGATATCATTGACAGATCATTAGTATATTTCTGATTGTTATCTCGAAATAACGTTTGTTCTTAATTACGATAATATACCACGGACAAAGTTAACTCATTAAGAAAGAAGTATGGCCTTTGAAATTCGAGATTCGTGGTGGTTGAAATCAAGTCGACGTCGCCGTGCGTCGCTTCGGAATCCAGCGTGTCTTAAAGTGTCGTTTCATTTCGCGGTACCAAACAAAACACTTCATCGGCATCTGAGAGGGTTAGACATGAACCGAATTGCAGCATCAAACGAAATTTTTATTTTTTTTATACGAGTTATTTTCTTGCGAGTAAAATTGAAATATTGAATTACTTGTGCTCGATTTAATGAAAAAATAAATGAAAATTCGTTTCCTCACACTAAACAAGATAATACATAGTAACTGAGGATTTGATTTATGCAATATATTTTTTTTTTAAATTGAAAGACATTTAATGTTACAATTATTAGAAACAAATAACCAATGTGTTGTAAGGTATAGGACGATATGTGGTAGTTATTTATAAACATTTATGATGTACCTATTTAATTTTCAAATAAAAGTATAATGTTATACTTACCCTTTTTATTTCCCATCTCTCTTTTTCAAACCCTTTGTGTATGGATTGAGCTATGGATGATTCCATAAGATCTACGTATCGAACCACTAACGGCGCGAACGTATCTCGTAGATGTTGATGGAATCGCCCGTTTTTTAAATTATCTGAAAATATTTTTTGTTTCATTAGATTTTGATTAAAAGTATACATTATATGAGAACGTATAACTTTAGTATTGAGGTCAACTAATAATTTCTATATTGTTTTTAACGACTTTGAGCGAAAAGTGTCTGGTGAAATGATTTCTGTCTTACCATCTGCCCTGAGGTAGTCATTTAGGATTTGAAACAATGGAAACGAGTCCCAAGTGTCAGCTGGTTGTTCTGCCAAAACTCTGTCCATGTCCACAGCAAACAAAGACCAAAATATTTCAGCGTGTTCAACTAAAAGGTCACTGAACCACGCAAAGGCCTGCGCGCACAAAAATTTCATAAAATTAGTTTCATGTAATTGCAGATTTTTTATTATTAAATTTAGTTACTATAAGGGACATAGCATGCAATATAATCAGGCGCTGACTGAAATATGCAACACCAAAAATCGGAAATATCACTCAGCAAAAAGTTAACAGAAGAAAGGCAAATGATCACACCACATACTACACTGACAAGCAATAGCAAGATCAGATTAGCATTTCAATGTATCTTAGCTGGTTAAGCGCCCAATAAATGAACAAAGAAAGGAAGATTACTGTATGGTCATTGTTTGAAGCAGTGTCATATTTGAAATGATTTTATTTGGTAGTTAGTAGTGGTTGATTAAACCGAATTTAATTAATACTATTGTTACTCTCCGATAATTATTACATGGTTAAAATTAGACACACGAAATTGTTTTTTCAATTACATATATTATTTCTTGTCTTTGATCTTCAGACTTATTTTACGTATAACTTTTCTCATTTCTTGGATGATTTTTACAAATGACCTTAATGACAGTTTAAACTAGGTTTAAGTCAAATAATTTTATCACAGAATTAAAGAACTAGAATTGATAAAAATCACTCCCAAGTTTTTGCGAAAATAACATAATATAAGCCGGTATTTGATACTTTTTGTGATGCCAAAATGCCAGTTTAACTTTTACTTGCATTATTTATACATAAAATAGTATTTGATACTATGAACTAATTAAGAATTATTATGTCGTTTTAGGAATAATCCAGCCCAAAGAGAAATCTGTACATAGATTTGGTGTACGATTATTCCTAGACTTAAAATTATCAAGAGATAGATGTCCGTTTCTATTTATCAAAAACACCTCTTAAATTAGTTGACTTTGGTGTTTCTAATGAAAATACGAGAGTTTCCCAATTTTAACGGTTTAGCACGTTAACCGTTTTTTATCCCCTGTTTATGACATTTATTGGTCTTTCATCTTTTGTGAACATCGCGCCCTAACGCACATACTTTTACTGAATTTAATTTTAAGAAAAGGTTAAATTAAATAGGTAGGTAGATGTATTTCAATTTATGAGGAAGTAAGTTTCATGATTGTTTTTTTTTATCATAAAAAAATAATAAGTCGCTAATGAATAATGATATATACTGGGAAATATCAGGGAATATCAATAGCCGGGGATTTTTAGAAGAAATCTGGTAACATTTTTAGATTTATGCCTCGTATGCGCCGTAAATTTTACTAAACAAAATGTGCAAACTTTGAAATAGGTCCAATAATAATTTTTTCTAATAATTATATCACAGACTGGAAATTTCTTTTTTTTGGTTCTAGTTCCCTTTAATTCTGTGACACTTATGCATAGGGGTATCGTCTAAGTACTTGTAGATATTTTAAAAACGTATTAAGGGATTTTCGTCATTTCAGCGCGGCCCACCTACGTTCCAATAATCAGAACCGCCCGATCAATTAATCTGATCAGGAATATTTATTTTCTTCAAATTATTTATCGGAGATCTGATCGGGTGTTTGCTGTCTGGCAGACTTCGACTACTGTGTTTTTTTGAGCGTAATTTTAAAAAAAATTCGTGGAATTTTTGGAAATTTGTATTCAGGTTAGGAAAAAAAATGGCTAAACTAAAAATTTTTAATAAAAACTGAATCGCGTCCTTAGAAAATACCTCTTTGAAAAATACTGCCTTATAGGAATGACAAAGATATATACAGTTTATTTCAAACTTTTTTGCAACATAAAAAGCGTCGGATTATTTGACGGCGGTAAAGGGATCAAAGAAGCCGACGTGTTTTATGTTGCAAATATGTTTGAAAATAAACTGTACTTACTAAATAAATATTTATCACATTTATTGAACGCTTATACGGGTAAAAGTTGTTGTTAATGTAGTAAAGTATAGTGACAGACTGTTTTTATCAGTCGGCACCTGTTTTCCTAATAACGGTAACAATTTTCTGTCCAAACTGACCAGCGGAGCTAACGACAGAATATTGTTTATATCTTATTTTTTGTATGGCAATAATATTTGATGATGATACATTTTTTGAAACGTGTTTATATGGTCATACAAAAAGAAAGAATTCATATGGTATTATCATTCAAACAGGATATATTTATGTAAAATGTTAGTTTACTAATTATCATTTAGGAATAGTGAATTTGAGATATGCATATGGTTTACACAGTCTTTTCAGTAAATAAATATACTCCTGTTCTCATCTAGTACTGTCATTTTAGATATTCTGAACCATCCTAGAAATTTTGCAGACATTTTCCATCGTTTTGTTACACTATCCAGAGTGTACAACTGAAAATTTATGATTTCAATATAAATCGTGGCATATGGAACAGTACACGTTTTAAAAGTTAATCGAGGTACCTGTTGAAAGATTCTCTTGTCTTTCACGGCCTGATGAAAGAAGGACTTTAAAAAGGAAAAATATAAGCGGATACTATACCTTTTGCTGTTCGTAGCAGAAAACGACGATATGCTTGTAGCACGTAGCGATCTTCGTAACAGTATGGATAAATAAAGGCTCATGATAACAAAAAAGATGTGCATTTTTAATAGAGGTGGTAATGTGTGGTTCACTGTGAAAATCTTTTTTTCTTAAGAATGTTATTCTGAACTAGGCACAATTGTGTGCAAAAACAAAACAATTTTAGATCTTTTGGTATAACGTAGATTACTTCTAATATAGTTTTAATGAAAATTATAATACTAATAGAGCATTCCAACGGAGAGGGTAAAAGTTAATTTACAAAAGAGTAATAAATACTAGAAATAATACATAAATAGGTACCAAAGTCGTAATCCTCTCAATTTATTTAATTGAAGATTAAACAAATTTGTCATAGACACCTCTTAATGATTTATAATTTTGTATCATGCTTAGAGACAACGGCGGTTCGTGGGTCAAGAGATAGGGAGGTCGATTAGAAAAGTTTACTGTATTACCTACCTTTTAAAGTGATTTAAATTCCAAGTCGATCCTCCGGTCTTTTTGAGATGCAAAGTGGTCAATTACTTTTTTCATTAAAGTGTTTTATCTTCTTTATTAATGACCTTTCTATGGTAAGCATAGCTAAAGAAGATAACCTTTCCTGACCCATGGTATTTCTTAAAAATGTCTTTATTCTTTTTAAGGTGGAAAAACAACGTTCACTTTCGACGGTAGTCATAGGGGGAGAGTACACAAGATTTTTAACAGTTTGACACTTTCAGAAAAAGTATTGCACAAATTATTGTTAATAAAAAGCTGTAACAAAGCAACTGCACCTTCACTATTGGAAAAATCTTCTCGGCTATATGATACTTCTAATTCAGTTTTAAGTTTCAAATGATTTATGTATGACTGGATACTCCGTTTTAACTAATTTAAACATATCTTGAGGAAAGCTTTTTTTATAATCTTTAAATCGATCTGGGTGAAATAACTGAGACACTGCTAATTGATTACTGAAGCCAAACCTGTTTTTGATCTCAGATGTAATTTTATCACAAACTTCTAATGAAATTCTCCTTTTCGATTCTTCCGTTTTACATCTCTGGGCAGACTGCATGGATGTCTCCTCCAAATAGTTATTCAAAATTTTATTTCTGATGTCTTCAATTTTACTATTAAAAACGCCAATACACTTATTTACTGTTATGACATCGATATTACATTTTTGTAATTGATTGAACAATATATCACAATGAGGCATAACTAAATGAAAAAAATTTAACCAGTAAAGAAAATGTTTATTTTGTAACTTGTTTTTTAAACCAGTAGCTTGGTTTGGAGTGTTGTTTTCTGATTCATTATCAATGATTTTTTCTAAACAATCTAATAATTCTGTTCGATAGGTATAAACAGTCTCTATGCACTTTGTATTAAAATTCCATCATGTTGGAGCAGCTTTAGGTAATATCACCTTAGCAGCATTATCTAACACGGCTGTTCTTTTTGGCGATTTTCCAAAGAATGAAGAAAAGCTATGTAAATTAGCAAAAAAATTTTTATGCTTTTATCCTGACTTGATGCTTTTTGTAAAATTAAATTTAGTTGATGAGCGTAACAATGAATAAAATTTGCTGAAGGATAACTTCTTTTTTCTTATCAAGAGATGTTTCCTTTATCGTCATATTAGGTTTTGGACGGCCACCACCTTTGAATTTCACTCAGTCTTCATAACCCAACTTACGTCCATCTTTTAGTTTTAATATATTTTGTACAACACTCATATTTAATAGTAAACACCAAAAACACTGTTTTACTTAATTTCACGACAAGTAGAGATTTACTAATAAAATGTTCACAAATAAAACCATTAAAAACAACGCGATAGAATTTATCGACCAACGCGTACCTAGTTAACATTAAGACTGGTGACTAGCGACTGCTGTACTAAAGTTCGTGCGTTACCATGTCAGGGTCGTCAGGGACATTGTCCCCTCCAGTGTTTTCTGTCTCTTTTGCTTTCTGACGATTCGCGCATAAGTCTATTTCACTATAATTCGTTATAAATTCGGTCCGTAGCTAGCTTTGAGGACACGTTGTGGATTGACCCAAGATTTTTAAGTTCTATAAATGAATAATGTAATGATCTAGATATTGGAATAGTATTGTGCATAGAATGAACTAGAAACTTTAATATATTTTTTAAGAATATTAAAAATATATATATTATATATTTTTAAACTTCAGAAAATGAATAGCTCTATTTTTTTATTTGTATGCCATTGACCAAATGACCCTATAGAAGAACCGCCAGTGCTTAGAGAAGTGATAAAGCTTGTACAAGATTTTTTATCAAATAAATGAAAATCCTTAAAGCCGCAGCGTGTGCCGTTTGCAGACCGGTTTCTGGTTTTTGCCTTCTTCGGTGCGAAACACAAATTTATAAATCATTAAGAAATTTATTTAATCTTCAATTAAATAAATTGAAAGGATGTCGATTTTGGTACCTGTTTGGTATTATTTCCAGTATTTATTACTATTTTGTAAATTACTTCTGATTAGAAGACTGGCAAATTAATAATCCATTTTTCTAAGTTTCCCTCTGCGCGTATTCCATGTTAAAAATTGTTTGTTTTCAACTGACACGATGGTATTGCCAACACATCGTCCAATAAAAGTTACAGACCCCTGCCGACTTGAAATAAAGCACGCAACAACTGTTCTAATGAAATTTTTATAATTAAATTGATGTGCATCTCTCGATTGATGTTTCACGTTTCTCTGTCCTTTTTTGCCATGATTTATATCGCAAAAATATTCCAAAGACTGGAATTGAAATATTTTTTTTAACGTAAAATATTTTTAGATTATTTATCATATCAGTTAAAAATCTACTAGGTGGATTTCTAATATGAGTGTACTATAGTCCGTTTCATATAATATCTCCAATAACTACTGAATAAGAAAATACTCACTAATTATAAGTTAATACTTGTGTATAATGTATCGTTAATGATTAGATTATATTTATAAAAAAATATACAGTAGGTTCTAGAATCTGTGGAGTACGTTCGGAATTCTCAAGCAGTTATTGGTCGGTTTATATGAATAGGTACTAGGTAAGTACTAAGAATTAAGTAGAGAGAGATAGAAGATGTACGTGCCGTAGGATCTGGTGGGGTGTAAGTGGCATGCTGAGGCATGCAATAGCGAGACACAGAGTTTTGGTGCTTGGCGTCGCGGCCGCCCGGAGTGCCTGGAGCGGGCGAACTAGAATTTGCGTTTGCGCCCGCTGAGGCTGCTTGACTTGACGGTTGCCGGTCTGCCTTGCGCAGTTGCTACATATACATACAGAATAACACATAACAATAAGTACATTTTACACAATACAATTAGTAGTTAAAGTAAGGCAAATTATTCATAAATAAGGCCAGAAGTCGTTTAAGGTTGAATATGCTATTGTTATTTCGGACTATTGCATCGTATTAAAATCATCATAAAACCACACTTTGAAAACATTACTTGCACTAAAGATACAGTAAATTTGTAACAATAGAATAGGCATTTAGGCTCCTGTCATGATGTTTCATAGGTGTTTGTTTCTGAAGATATCACCCTCGTGGGAGGTGATGCTACACACACACACAGCCCGTAGTGAAGTGAAGGATATACGTTTTTTTTTGTAGTTACTCAAGAAAAAATATCTTTTAATATTAAACCCGAGTTAAATTTTTAACTTATCACCTTGGTTGTGTTACTTCATTGACAAAATAAGACTTATTAGTGTAGTTTCGGGAAATTTCTAGAACATTCTATTTGGAAACGATACGAGATACGTGAATTGTATCAACGGGAAACGTGTTATATATAAACTTACAGCAAGACTCAGTAGTGATATTTCGTGAAAGTTCTATTTTGTAATTAGTGGAGATATGAATTTCGTCAACAGAAAAGTAATGTAGACTCTAAATAAGGCTTTCTAGTCTTGTTTCGAGAATTTTTTAGCACATTCCATTGTTAATTAAAATAGACGTGATACATACATCTTATCAACTTTTTTGCGTAATAAACTTTTTTCTGAACTGACTTATGTTAGGAAATCGTTATTTTGTATCTGGTTATTTTATATTCTATATGTTTTGCATTGACATATGTTTAGGTTGGTAAGGGAGGGAGATCTACGAAGTACGTCAGGGAATGGTATGTATGTTGTGTAAACAGGTGCGAAATAAATGTTATTTTTTGGGTATTGTCGAATTTATTTAACTGAAAAGTTATAACAGGGAAGTACGAAGGTGTGTATTACAACATTTACGTGTCGTGAATTAATGCCAACAACAACAATAAGAAGTATGGCGGAGAAACAAACACAAGACTTACTTGCAACACTGGTGCACCAAATGAAAGAACAAGAAGACTTAAGAAGAATGGTGCAGGGCCTGGAAATAAGACGATTACAGAAAAGCGAAGATATAAAGAGAGGCCAAGAGGAACAGCAGGCAGCCATTTTCACACTCACTGTAAAATTGAAAGATGTTATAGAAAAACGATGAAGAGAAAGCAACAGCATTGGTATTAGCACTAAGGGGCCAACAATTAGACCCGCTCCAAACAATTCCTGCAACACAATAGCAAAACTTTGACATTTTGGAGGCACCGTTAGAACTAAGATATGGCGAACAAATCTCGCACAAATATATCGGATTCCATTCGTCAACCAACTTGGAGGCTCCCAATGGCAAAAGTCCAGTCCAGTGCAGTCAGTTTTGGTTTCTAAAAAGGTTAGAACTTTAAGATTTTGTGTCGAATACAAAAGCTAAATTGACATCACAATTGATGGCACACTTATTACGCTGGCAGGTTCACAGTGGTTTTCCACTCTAGATCTTCGAAGCCGATATTGGCAAGTGGTGCTTCATCCAGATGACAAAGACAATACAGCCTTTTCGACAGGAAGTGGTCTTTACCAATTCACTGTGATCCCTTTCGTCCTGTGCAATGCACCAGCGACTTTTGAAAGAACGGAGCTAGTACTATTTGGACTAACCTGGAAAATGTACCTAGTTTATCTTGATGATGCGATGGGGGGATGGGGACGGGGATTTAAGGAACATTTGAAGGATCTTCAAGAAGTGTTTGGGAGAATCAGGAATGCGCACTTGATGTTAAACCTCAAAAAATGTTTAATGTTCCAAAAAGAGGTCAAATTCCTTGTACCACATCGTGTCTTCGAAGGGATAAGGACAGATCCAGAGAAGATTTCGGCAGTGTTAAATTGGCCACGGCCATCGATGCTCACGAAGTGTGAAGTTTCCGTGACCTGTGCACCTATTACAGACGTTTTGTGGAGCGATTTGCTGATATTGCGAAGCCATTACATCGGCTTACAGTGGACACATGAGTGCGAAACATCATTCAGAACACTAAAATCAGCACCGTGTTCGAGTCCAGTTCATTCATACACACAACGGAAAGGTCTACGTTTTAGGCACGGATGCCAATAATTTTGGACTTGGATGTGTTCTTTCCCAAATTCAAAATGGACAGGAAAAAGTAATTGAGTATTTTAGCAAGGTGCCGTCCAAGTCGAAGATTAACTATTGGCCATTGTCAAATCCATAGATCATTGTCACAAGTACCTATGTGAACAAGATTTTAAAGTTCGGATCTATCGTGAACACCGTTAAAATTGATAGTCCGGATGATTGAATGTAATAGACATTAAGAGAAGAGCAGCTAAAAGATAAGGAAATTGGTCCTATTCTGGAATGGATTGAAAGAGGAACCCGACCCGATTGGAAGGACATTTCCGACAGGGTGATAAGACTGAAGGCTTTGTGAGCACATTGGGACTCCCTTAGAGTAGAGGATGGACTGCTGAAAAGGGCCTGGGAAAGCCCAGATGGGAAGGAAATTACTTCGAGATTGGTAATCCCCAGGTGTGGCATACCAAAAAGTATTCCAGAAAATGCATAATGGAATGTCTGGCGGACATTTTGATATCAATAAAACTCTGACAAAAGTACACCAACGATTCTGCTGTTGGTCCAAATAAACAATATAAAGTTAAGGGCTCCTTCTGAACGAATTGCGATCGACGTAGCAGGTCTATTCGCCGTGACAGATGATAAGAATACATCTTGGTTGCCATGGTCTATTTTAGTAAGTGGCCCGAAGCATATGCTATACCAAACCAAGAAGTAGCCACTGTCGCCCAAGCCTTGGTAGATAATATGGTATGTTGATTTGGCGTGCCCCTGGAGTTGCATTCGGACCAAGGAAGAAACTTTGAATCAGGGGGTGTTTCGGAAGACGATGTGTGGCTTACTGGGAATTCATAAGACAAGGAAAACAGCCTTACATCCATAATCAGGTGGAATGATGAAGAGATATAATAAAACCATGGAAGAACAACTGTCCAAAGTGTTACATAGAGATACATCAGAGGGATTGAGACGGCACTTATCTCTTTCCTTATGGCATACAGGGCCTTGATTTATTAAACCATAATAAGACGCCGACTCGCGTGATGTTTGGACGTGAGAATGGACTGCCATGCGACTTGGTGTTTGCTACACCAGATGAGGAGCGACTTTCCATTATTGAATACGCCGATGAAGTTGGTGAACGGCTGAGGAACATTCATGAGCTGGTACGAGACCGGATCGTCATAGCAAGGGACCGCATGAAGGCACGTTATGATCTTAAGGACAATTCAGGAGGGTTCCAGGCGTGGGATGTGGTTTGGTTGTATAACCCACAACGAAAGGAAGGCGGATCCCCGAAACTTCACCCGTCTTGGGAAGGACCATACACTGTCGTCACCAGAATATGTGCTGTCGTATACCAAATTCAGCCAAGTCCAAAATCAAAGATGAAATTGGTGCATGTAGAGAGACCAGCTAAGTGTGCACGGAACAAGAAATTGTCTGATCGGAACGTTCAGGCTTAAGGAGGGGTCGTGTTACGCCATTGTATGGATGTGGACTGGACTGTGTGGACTATTAGTTCCGAGGTGTGCCCTGAGATAGCGCTACCAGTATTAAAAAGAATTAAATCGAAAAATTAATCCAGATTTATGAAGAGGGAACTAGAACTGTCGAGAAGAGCCGGGAATGTTCAAGAATGTTCCAGACCCTACATGAATGGATATATAAGACACAAAATGGGTTCAGGAGTTCAATCTTAATTTGGAATTGTACGAGTGAAGGAGAAATAAGTTAGAGACTAAAGTAGTGACTCCTAAAAGTGTTTAATTGTGAATATAGTTAGGTCCTTCATTAAGTTAGTGTTGTTATTATTGATTAGTTAATAAAGTAATGTGTAAGTGTTAACTGAACTTTCAATAAACGAATCCACGGTTTGAGGTATTTGTGCAGATATCAAACACGTAAGAGTATATATCAGCTGAATTGCAGCAAGTAGCGGGCTATGGTATATCACCATTGCCCAAGAGATGCCGTCATACGTATGTAACAAACACTGATGAAACACCGTGATAATGCCCGAAAAAATCACCCGTTAATCTCTGTCGTGTAAAAGTTTTAATCCAAAATAATAATTATATTAAATAGCATATTTCAATTTTAATAAATTACAGTACACAAAAGTGCGTATTGAGTCGGATTAAAAAAATTGGGGCAAATTATTCGAAAGCATAGAATAACGAAAGATTTTTTAATATTAATCCCAGTTAAACTGTAATTAATCCCTGTTAAATCAATGCATAATTGAATTGCTCCCAGTTCAAGTTGTAAACTTTATTATTCCCAGTTGGAACTGTAAATATTTTAATTATTCCCGGTTCAAACTGTAAATAATTCAATTATTCCCAGTTGAAACGGTAAATAATTGCATTATTCCCAGTGCAAACTGTAAAATGAATGTATTGTTTATAGTTTGAGCTGGGAATAATTTAAATATTTACAGTTCAAACTGAGAATAATAAAATTTACAGTTTAATCTAGGAGTAATATAATTTTTTGGGGGATGAGGTATGGTCGTCCGTTTAATTTCCGATATTTGATCAGTGAAGTTAAGCAGCACTGATCGAGTCCGGCAATTGGATGGATGGTCGATAACTCGCCTAACAGTCGGTAGGCTGTCAACAGACAATCCCGGAAAGGCCGCTAGCCTGATGCTGGCGGAGAGGCGAGCCCGGTGGGGAGGGTCGAAGGGACCTACCTAGGAGGTTTGCCACTCTGCCAGCGGTGCAGACGGGCAGGCCCAGGCGGTGGGTTAGTTGACAGTCGAGGACCGTGGTTCGGAGTCCATGCAAACTGTATGTTCCTAGGTAAAAAGGGCCCATTGTGGCCTACTTGGCTAAAATAAGTAGCTACTACTACTACTACTACTACTAATTCAATTATTTACAGATTTAACAGGGAATAATTAAATTATTTACAGTTTAACCGGAATTAATTTAAAAAATCTTTTGCGGTTCTACGCTTTCGTAAAAAAATAAAAATGTATTGTTGGTTGGTACTGTAATTTATTAATTTGTACCTATAAAGAGAAACATTATATTAAGTGCTGCACCATTTTAATTATTTGTTTAAACAGTCAGAAGTTCGACGTTATTTTTAATATTTAATGAAATACATACGGTACATTAATCTATCACCTTTTAGCGGCTTAAAGCGTTTTAAGCGTTCTGTACGTTATATCCTTGTTTAACACTTCATAAAACAATGATAAACCGTTAGAAAATCCATAAAACGCTTTACCCCGCTGGACTCTATTGATGAATGCACCCATTGTGATCTCTCAACAGTTAAGTGCTGGCTTTAACAAATTATTTTGGATAGTTTATTACAATCAGGGCCAACTACATATTATAAATATGGAACATTTTAACAGAAATAAATGAAATTATAGAGTAATAATAAGATAAAGTGTTTTTAATGCTTTTATTTTTTTGTAAATGGACAGCAGTAATAAGAGACGACGTAAGACAATTAAAACAAAAACTGAGATGTAAAATAATATAAAATGTCCCAGCATTAACTGTTCTTAACTGATACTCAACAGATATACGACGACACGCTATTCGAGAGATAATTTAGAGAATGATTCCCAGTAATATTTATTTTAAACTGCTTCCCAAAGGAGCCATCGCCACTTAAAATTAAAAAATAAATTTTTGGCCATATTTTCCAAACCATTAAACTTACATTAGCGACCCCTTAATGGTCAGATTCGATTAACGTAGCCCAAAGAGAAACGTAACAACTGAAGTGGTGTAAAAAAAAATTCTGAAATATAATAAATCAATTCGGTTTCTTTAAAAATATGCACTTCTTTAAAAACCGATTATGAGTTAACTTTTGCTACCATGATTTATAAAATATCCATAAAAAATGTTTATTTCACTGCCAATACGACAGTAAGGGTTAATTCAATATGAAAAAGGGTAAAAGGATGTTGTTAACTATTCCTAATACTCCATTTTTTAAATTTGTTTCTTAGCCACAACTCTGGAAACTGAAGCTACTTTAGAGCCTGTTTTAAGATACATGCTTCTAGGAATTGTTTTCCTAATTTTTTTCGTACATTTTATTCAATGAATATGGAAATTTTGGTAAATTTATTATTGTAATACTAAATATAATTTGTGAACCCAACAATACCTATTCAGAACATAATAGAGAGAACACTAACATTTATAACATACTAAGTCTAATACTATTTTTTGTATTATTGTAATTTAAAATTGTAGTGGAAAATATGAAATCATGTGTCCGGATATATAGCGTGTCCAAAAAATAATGAAACACCTTTTTAGGTACGGTTTCTTCATGTCTTCATGTAGATCAATTAAACCTCTATAACGTAATAAAAAGGAATGTTAACATTTTTTAATTTTTCAGACCTCCCCCCCCCCCCTAACTTTTTTATTGTTATAATTGTTATATGTTTAGTTTGATCTTTTAATCTAAAGATGTCCCATTATTTTTTGGATACCCTGTGTATATATTCTTCAAATTAATTTACAGGGTGTCCCATTCAAAATGCTGCAATATTGGTTACTAACTCACTAAAATTGGTAGAAAGTCAAATATAGGAAAAGCTGGGCAGTTGATGTCCAATAGATATCTCAAAAAAATCTTGTTTATCTTGTTTTATTCTAAATTATCAAGGAATTGAAAATTCTCGTTTTATTTCTAGTTAAAAAAAGCTATGTCTTTTTTAAGGTAATATTTTGTTGCTGATGTTTCAACCTCAAACACTGCCAATGACAAAATTTGGAACAAGGGCTTTAACCTACCTACTTTGCCCATTGGCTAGAAGTGTCGGCTTCGAAAAATAAGTGTAATAATTAGTGGACGAAACGAAATTTAACTTCACAAAATATTTATTTATTTATTTATACCAACAAAGAATGTTCAGTTATATTATGTTTTCACATGTAAAAGTTTTTACTTTTAAATGTAACTGGTGGTGTGGTCAGGTCAGCGAATGCGATTTAAAGGACACCCTGTCCAAAGAAGAATTGAAAATGAGCCGATAAAATGCATTCGTTTAAAACTTATGTATGTAGTCTAAATATTATCGGAAATTGTAGATATCATCAAATATTGCTTAAAAATTGTTTCTTACCTCTGCATAATGTTCTTCGTTTTGTTGTAGAAGATCCACACAGAGCTCGGCTAAATGTATTAAATCGTCCAGCTTTTTACTTGGAGATACCATCGTTTCACCCCTTAAATCTTCTAAAAAAAAAATAATAATAATAGTTATTAGAATGAATTAATTAATGAATATTTTGCGTTTAAAACTTAGATCGCTCAGAAAAAAAAATGGTCAGTAAAAGTTGGCAACTGAAACGGTATACCAAAAAGTCATAATAATATATTTCTATAATGCCGGGCGTCGACGAGATCATGTACCAGCTCGTCATTTTTTTTTTTAAATTGGAATACAATTTTTTAAATTTAAAACTCATGTGTATAAGAAGTAAATGGGCTTATTTTGACGATATTATCAATACCACTTCCGATGAAACCGGAAGTGTCGCTAATTTTGAATTTTTAAATTGAACACCCTGGACATTTTAACGGATTCTGATTATGTATGAAATTTTCTATATAATAAATGAAAATTTTTGACATTGCCCTCAAATATGGCGGACCAAAAGTTTTAAATTTGCCACAATTCATTTATAATAAAAATTCGTTATACTTACATCAATTTAAAGTTTAAATTATGACGATTCTTATAGGGAAAGAATAAATAGCGGTTACTGTTTGAAAGAAAAAATATTTTGAATTTTTTCAAATAATTTTATTATAATGAAAAAGATTCGCTTCATGTTGCACCTAAATATCATAATATGATATCAAATGCCTACTTGGAAAATTTTCATCATACAAAGAGTTTCAATCATTAATTTTGAATTTCATAAAAAGTTGAAATAAGCCCGCCATAATTGAGGATAATGGCAAAATTTTTGATTTGATCATATAGAAAATTTCATGCATGATCATAATTTGTTATAATATACAGGGTGTTCCGTTTAAAAATTCAGAATTGATGACACTTCCGGTGAAAACGGAAACGGTACCGGTAATAATACATGTTTTTCCAAATAAGTCCATTTACTTCTCATACGTGAGTATTAAGTTTGAAAATTTTATTCCAATTTTTAGAAAAAACAGTGGGCTGTTACACGATCTCGTTGACACCCGTTTTATCTAACACTGAAGTCTATTTGACTGATCTTTCGTGAATTGTATGGGCATTTCACGATGCGTGAACTATCTGATTAAAAACGGTCGCATTTTAAAAGTTATGTTGTATGCTTCATTAAATCTGGAATTTTCTAAGTGATCTACGAGAACTTCAGAAAAGTGTATACCTTCAATTTTTGCTTCTGATGATAACCTAGTATAATTAACTAAAGCCGCGGTCTCTAAACATTTCTTTATCATTCCACGGACTTCTTCTGGAGGCACTGGTGTAACAATATCTTTCATTAGAACCCTTTCTAATAACGAAAGAGTTGCTTTTAAAGCACCTTCTGGTCTGCCAAAAGGAAAACAATACCTGGAAAATGTCGTTTGATTTTTTTTTAACACCAACTGCTTCTGTCAAATTATTTCACCTATTTACATTATGAATGTCTACATTGCGTAATAGTAAGCTATATTAATATTTATTACAAAAATGCGTGTGTACATAATATTTTGTTTTTGTAAATAAACTGCTCGAAATTTTCTTACTTGCCACTTATTATTTTTCTTACAGAAATAACATTTAATACTATTATTTATCAACCAGGTGTATTACACAATTTGATCAAACTGTTGTTTTAATACCCGGATGAAAATCCTACGAACTGACGACAGTCGGATTGTCCTTATGGAAGAAAATATAAACAATAACATGGAGCCTATATGTCTGGAATCAATAGGAGAAGAGAATTTGTTGGTTTGGTGATCATACGGAGATTATGAAGAAGGAAGAAGAAGAACTGCAGAAAGGTAAACAGAAAGGAACAATAGACGAGGAAAACTATGAAAGTCGTGACTAGAGGTTTTCTGTGGAACTGCCGTAATAAGGAGCTTGTGGCAAAATTAGGTCCTTGACTCCACAATATTATGATTGAAATGTGAACATTAAAATTATGTTTCTGGAAAAATGTTCTATTCGAAATTTATCAAAAAGTTACCAAAACCAAGGAAACCGTTTTGTATATAAGTCTAAATCGTATAGTTGCCTGTAGTTTTTCTTTCGAGCAATCTACTTAGTATATTTTCTAACAATTTATTTATAAATTAACTTTAATGAATGTTTAAGCAGTGTTTATAAAAAAAGAACTGATATAAGCTACTGAATTATTTATAAATGAATGCCGCCAAACCAAAAGCCAATCATTGTACATTTACGGTTACATTCCATCTGTCCATGTGTAGGTGGTAACAAGCTGTGTTGATGCTTGTGGTGTTTGTATATACATGTAGAGAGCAATATTTTTAGTTTGTAACTTTTTTACCTGAAATTAGTTATTTGATTTTCTAATAATACTCGCAAGCGCTCTTTTACTTCTTGGAACTTTTCTTTCTCTTCGTGAGTGACACTTCCCACGCCGTCGGGTCTAAAGTTATTACTGTTGTTATCAATTAATCGGTATTTTTTTAGCCCTAGTGTTAATTCTACAAACCTGTTTCCATGTACATGACTAGCGCAAAATGCGAAACTATAATGTATTAACGTAGGATCTATCATTAAATTCTTCTCAGCTCTATCTAATAGGTCTGATAAATAACATAAATGTCTAAAACATCCTCTGACGCCATATCTCGCACAATATTCGTCTAAAACAAAAACTTGACCGGGGCTGAACCATCCCTGAAAACATCATTCGGCTAATTCACGATATTTTCTCGATTGCCGCCACGTTTGGTACATGGTCCTCCCTATAAAACTTTACCTTCGCTTCATTTATTCATTATTATCAATGTTTTAAAACGATACCTTTAAACTATACGGTGGGTTACGAGAAGTTTGTTTTTCTAAATGGAACGCCTGATTTTCTTTTAATATTTAGATTCTATTCGTATTCAGTTGATTTGGTAATTTTGTATATAAATTAGTAGAGACATCAATTCCATCATATCATGTGGGAGAATCATATTGTTACGCCTCCGTTCCGGATCCAAGGTCCCTCTCCGGTGTTGCAACATGAAATCGAAAATATCTCGAAATCGGACGCCTCTGGGCAAATTAAACAAGTGTATTTTTTGGTAGTCTTTCATTTAACATTTCTAGCCGCAATTTATTTATAGAGCATGAAGTGTCAGATGACATATATTGCTATGACACCGGATAGTGTCGCGGAAAGTTTGTTTGATCACTGCTCTTTTTATGTAATAAGAAATTAATTCCATCTGTTTACTATGTAAGAAGATGCGAGTAAAAGAATACAAAAAAAATGATGTGGGTTTTCGTATTATTTTGACCTATCTACATACCGTTTAATTTATGGTACTCAATTTAAAAACAACTTGAATAATAATATTATAGTTTTATAGGAACCACCCTGTACCTTGATTGCAGCGGCATGATTTCACCATGAATCATTTCATGCCAAATTTTCTTATGGCGCGGCGGCGCGGCGGTTGCATTACCTTTTTTTTTATTCGACTCCATCCGATCCTCGGGATGTGGCCAATTTTTTTAATTTGTTGCCATTCCATTCGATAATCTCGGGGTTGCTTGTGCTACGAATTTAGAATAAAGCGACTTTGTTGTTCTTTTCGAACTATCAATTTCCAATTCTTTTATATTACCCGACTGATATTTAAAAATGGTCATTAAATGGATTTGGCATGGAATGATCCTTTATGTGGACATGGTGTATTTATTATTTTGATTATGTCAATGTATGTTGGACTTACCAAGGAACAGTACGGATCGTTTAGCCTATATTCTAACGTAAGATTTTGCAAAACTTTAAATAGAGAGGCGTGATCAAATTGGCATGGATCGGCAGAAATGAAATCTTCCATTCCATGTTTTCGCGCCCGATCAGCGTCTGAAAATCTGTTCGTATAATTGAATTGAAATGAATAATATGAATAAGTTTACCTCCTTGGATTTTTGATATGGTGGAATTTTTATCCTGAAGGGTTAAAGGGGGAGTAGGTTTATGGGATTGACCTGTCGCACGATACATTGCCATCACCCATAAGTGACATTCATTTTCATCGTCACTAGCGTATATAATACTATCGCCTTCTTTAACTGCGTTAAAAAAGTATCTACCACCTTCCAGGTCTGGAAAGAATTATTTAAGTATGTACATTGTGCATTGAAAAATGGTAAAAAGGAGGTAACTTACGCTTACCCATTCCGACCATCAAGTTTGCTTCAAAATACAAAAATTAGTACGGGTTTTTATGTGAATGTCAATTTTGCTAATCTTACCACTCGAGGCCTCGATATAGTCTACAGTATACCCATCCAGTTGCATCATTTCCGAAGGCTCCGACTTCTTTTCTTTATAACTGCACATAGCAAAAGTATACTGTGAGACCTGAACTAAAACGTAATATCGCTTCTTCCATTTTTTCCAAACGTTTTTGCCTAAGGCGTATAAGTAACCGCAATGTTTCATGTTGAGTGGCTTATCCATTCTACATGCAATTTTTATTCTGAGATCTTGGTCAGGAAGGTTTTTAGGTATTGTCATTTTGTGCCATTCAGGTGCCTAAATAATGGTTCATATAATTATTAAAATTACTAAAATTCACTTAATATTAATAAATAAATGGTTATTCTTACAGATGGCGTCCTAGTGTTGTAGAGTTGTTGTGTCGCTGGATATTCTGTTCTAAATTAAATCCTATGATTGATTACGTGTTTGTCGTGTTTTTCAGTAAAACGGCCTACTTCAACATTTTAAATTAAATCGAATAAAAATTGCTAGTTAAATTGTTATAAAAGTGGCTTAATAGAATATTATACATTGTCTTGGTTTGAAATTAAACCAGTTATAGTACAAGTTTATGGTAAGACATTGTTCGTTTTGTAGTCCATACTACAGTATGTGTCCGAGTGTGAGTGAGTCTGAAGAAATTCGTGTCATCTTACTCGTTGTTAAGTAAAACGCATTTAACATGGCAAAATCACAAAAGGGCGATTACGTCATCATAACTAATAATATTTATTTTCTGTCTCATTTCACCCCTTCTGCCTTGTAGCAGTATTTGAAATTAAGATAATAAATGTTTTTTTCGATCTTTATGAAACTCGGCCAAGTTCCCTTGAATGTCCTTTTTTAATTGTCGTAGGTACAATGAGGATCATTTTGTACCATTATTTCTGAATCGTTCCGAATAACTGTATTGAGACACGGAATACATGTAATAAACTGTGTTGAATTTTAGGTATTAGAGTTATAGCCATTAGCTAGCACCGCATTCCATAAAAGGTTGAATAATAAATAAATTAACTAACGGTTCGTTAACGCATTACGTGTGTAGCTGTAGGTGTGTAAATACCATTGTATTTTTTGTTGAAAGAACTCAAAATGTAGTTGTTTTTTACCTTGGATGATAGGGGTGTAGGTTTCAGTATGACTTTTCCTAATTCTTTATCCTCAAGAGCTAACATTCCAGGGTTTTCGGTATATAATTTAACCTTAACTATTGGTAAGGGATGGGTAGTACAAAAATCGCCTTGAGTATCCCACATGGGTTTCGAAGCTTCAGCTTGATCAGTTTGTAATTTCTCCCCGTTTTCCACTTCCATTGTACAATAGACTATTCGATTCGGTGACAGAGATTTTAACCCCCTTACTTCCATCACTATTACCTAAAATAACGGAAATAGAACCAAGGAGCTAACACATTAAAACATTTTGAAGTATATTTTTTTCGCATTACTAGTCTCTGCAATAAGTTATACCTACTCCCTCTAATTTATATATTTATCCACAGAATATCTAAAAAATAGTCAATAAAAATGTTAGGTTAGGTAATCAAATTGCCGAATTGCACATAAATATAATGAATATTTCAAACGTTTACAATAAAACAGGATTTTATATCTGAAACTAATTTTCAATGATTAATGCCACATTTTCATGAAATAGCCGATCTAATTTTACAGTCATTATTTTTTATATCAAAATTCTATATTTTACGAAATAAAACATATTAACATAATCAAATGTGACAGTACTGTACATGATGCGTATATCATGTTTACTAATTTGTTTAAAAAAGAGTTGATACTTATGTTTCGTATCGTGAAATATATAATTTTAATGGCAGATATAGCACTTATATGTAAAAAAAGTTATCAACCCGTGTCCTTAATATAATGTGATCAAAGTATTGTAGTCCGATCGAAATACCTGTTTCCGTGGGTGAACTTTTTTTTGTGGAAATCAGCCGTGGAGTTTACAAGATGACAAATATTCACTCACTATCTTTAAAAAATTGCAGATAGCCACCAACAGGAATAGTATTCCGCGCGGCAGCAACCACTCCAAAGAGCCGAATGTCCACCGAGAGTTGTCGGTGATCGTCGATCGATCATTGCTGCATGGTTCACGGAATGATATTCCTAGGCGCTGCTAATGCGTTCAAGGTTCGAGGTCAGAGCTCAGCAGACACAGTTATGAAAGCCGTCTCTGTGTATTTTCGACATACGTATACTCGAATAACAACGTAATTCCTGACTTCCAGTTGTTGTGGTGTGTGAAATTAAAAGTAGAAATGAATACTGGAAAAAGACAAGCTCTTCTCATCCGACGTGTGAGAAAGCAAACACCATTTGGGCATGTTTTAGTGGAAGGCTCATCAAGTGGCACGAAAGTATTTGGGGACAACACGATTAAGGTCCTTAGTGGACTTTGAATTATCCATGTATTGTCAGAAACATAAAAATATACAGATACGGAAATCACACCTCAGTACAAGATAGTATCAATAAAAGAGCCAAAAAAGATCCATCTTACAATACCGACGACGACAGTCGCGCTTTTTAGGAAACGCGACAGACATTGATCCGTGCTTTAGGAAACGACATACAAGACCAAAAATACAGACTTGTAGACTAGCTGAAATTTCTAAATTTTAAACCGTAGTAAATTTTAAATAAAAAAATAATGCAACTCCGGCAGTAAATTCTAAAATACGACTAAGTAAGCTATCACGGTCGTCATTGACAGATGACAAGTTTAATATTTGACATCTAAAGTATTAATTTTCTTAATATAAAAATGTTCACCACGGGACTAAAGGTTAGTCGACCGGACTATTTATTTAAGTCAAGTAATTTGTCGTATAATGATTTTTTTTAACTGGCTATTGTGAAAAGTAGCGATTATATTATAGGTACCCTCTTCGCACCTGCGATGATTCGTTTACTGATTTGTTTAAAATAAATTGTTGTCAATCCGGTCGGTGTCTCCATTTCACGATTCTTCTGAAGGCCTTTAGGAAGATTAGAAGCAAATAATATTGCAAAGCATTTTATAAACAGCGAAGAATAGGAAACACAAATATCTAATAAATAATAATCCATACCAGTATAATTTGATATGTAGAAAACAGATACCATGGCAGATAAATTGATATATTTGATGTAACAAATTACTTTAAGGTTACTATTCTTCCGATGTACCTTCTAGAAAACTATTAAATAAGTTTTAATTTTAGACTGTCATGCTAACAGGAAGAATTTGAAGGATTGTTAACATTCCATATAGCATTTTTGAGGTTCAGTATTGAAATTTTGTTGAAGGTGTGGACAACTAGCAAGCGAAAAATAATTTAAATATTAAAAAAAAATCCAAATTTTGTTTTACTTAAAATCAAGATAAGCATAATAATTATTGTGCATACACTTCTTCTTGTGAATTATTGTGAGCAGTTTAATATACAAAATTCGGATTTTTTTCTCATTTCGTGGTTTTGAAACTCGTTGATTTGGGGGGTGGGGGGTGGTCAAATGCAGGTGAAAAAATTGTGAAGAAGACATATTATTAACAATCATGCTTACATATATGTGCGGTAGCTGTACATGGTCAAATTACAGTTGTTTTGTAATTAAAAAAAAAAAAAGTAAATTAATACGTCTACTGGTTAGATCCATTTTTAGTGCTAGTGTGCGCATCTGATAAATATGTATACAGGGTGTCCCATAATTAAGTTACCCCCCTTTAAGGGGGCGATAGAACTAGAAAAAAAAGTTGAGTTTTGTATATGAGTATCCGCCTTAAATCAAATCATAAGAAAGCTACGACCCCTTAAAGGGGTTTAGTACAACATAGTTATTTGCCAATAAATTCGGAACGTCTTAAGTTGCAAAAACAAAAATTGGACCATTTATTAATTTCATAATGTTCTTTGTAAAATTTTTATCTAAATATCATGATTTGTTGGGGTAGTTACAAGGGGGTGAGGGTGAATTTGCGCTGTTAATTTTTTTGTCTTATTTTTTTTTTAACATAAGACGGATAAAGGCACCAGTGTTAAAAACTGCATAAAAAAGGTGCTCTTACTAAATTTTGATAGGAGCCATCGTTTTGGAGTTATTTGTATTTTAATATTGCAGTACAGGATAGGTAGGTATGCAATAACGGAAGGTAACTACATACCTCTACAAAAATAATTCCACAATATTTTCAACTACTGTTTTGTAGAGCAATTTAAAATATCGCTTTACGCAATGAGGAGTGTAATTTAACAGATGTTTATAATTAAACCAATTTATTTTTTTCATTCTTGATCATCTTCTGAACTTAAGACACAGACCGAAAATAATATTAATTAGAAAATTATTGTCCTTAAATTACATGCTTTATTGCGTAAAGCGATATTTTAAATTTCTCTACAGAACAATAGTTGAAAATACTGTGGAATTATTTTTAAGGAAGTACTACGTAGCTAGCTGCTACCTTCCATTATTGCATGCTTATCCTGGAAATAACTCCAAAACGATGGCTCCTATCGAAATTTAATAAGAACACCTTTTTATGCAGTTTTTAACACTGACTTAAATGTAAATTAAAAATAAGACAAACAAATTATAGCGACAATTCACCTTCACAAATCATGATATTATTTAAATAGAAATTTGACAAAATATGTAACATAATGAAATTAATAAATGGTCCAAATTTAATTTCAAATTTATTGGCAAATAACTATATCGTACTTACCCCCTTTAAGGGGTTGTCGCTCCCTTATGAACTGATTTAAGGCAAACGATTATATACAAAATTTAACTTATTTCTTCTGGTTCTATCACCCCCTTGAAGGAAGGTACGTAAGTATGGGAAGGCTTGTATAATTGTAGTCAACCATGTGATTTCACGTGTGACATCAAACTATTTATTTGAGAATAGGTTCCATGCCTTAATGCTTATTATAAATACACTACTTTACAATTATATGGCATTAGCGGTACTGTTATTATTTACAAAAGTTTCTATCTTTATTTCATTTCATCCACTTGTTTTCGCGTTATAATTTTTATTTTAACATCTAAAAGTATAAACAAGTGATTGATAGATAAAAGATGCTTTCGACTTCGTTATCAAACTCCTTAGTTATCTGTTTATTAAAATAACGCCCCTTCATCAACCATCAAATTAGTTGTGTTTTTCTTTAATATACCGTGTTTTTTTTATCAGCAAATTATTACGATGGGGCTCAAGAGTTTTTTTAAATGGCATGTTCAAATAGTAAATATAATGCAATATAATTGTGGGAGGTGTGTATATCGAGAAACATATTCCCATAAGAAATGTAGCGGTGATATAAAAACACTAAATATTATTTAATGTTGAAAATAAGATAAAAGTTCTTGAAACCGTATTGTCTTAGAGGTGAAACTTTTCATTAGGGGATACAGGATAACATTTTTATATTCCCGTTTAATTTATTTTGTATTCGACCGTAGGTCGATAGTCCTTTATTAGAATTTAGGAAAATTTCGCCATATTAAAGTGTGAAATATTCGCACTTAAAGTTGGAACAGTATGATTGCCATAACTGTGTAAATTTTAATGTTTAGATACGTAATTCGAAAATATCACAATACAAATTAGATAACATGTTAACATTAAAAAAAATGTAATGAGATTCAGTAATTTCTCTCTTAATTTGAATATATGTACCTAACTGATAAAGTTTGTTGTATATCTGTTTGTTGTATTGATAAATTTTATTGTAATTTTCGCAGTATTTTAAAATATGCGTACCAGATATCAGTTTGATCCAATATTTAGTTCCAACAAAAAACAGTCTTTATGATCCCAAATTTTTTTATTAGGAGTTTGTTTTACTCGGGTATATTAGATTTAATCAATGTATTTTGACCTAAAGAAACAGTGTCCCATCCTTTTCTGGGCATCTTGTGTAGTCATTGTGTTTCCGGGATTCGTTTTAATTTAATAATAAAATTATAAAACTAAAATAAAAAAAACAATAATTTTTTAAAATTAAATTTCAATCATCCTGTAGCCCCCTAACAAAAATAGTGCATATTATGCTTACACAATTTTAGTTTTTATATTTTCATTCAACAATAATACGAGAATAATACTAAGTTGTAATTTTTTATAAAAGCAAGCACTAAAAAAGAATTCGTTCTCGTAATTGATTTACTTTGTTTAAATTTAATTATTTTAAAATTAATAAACTAAACATAATCAGCTAGGGATTACTAGATTTCTGCTAGTGTAAATAAATTATATTTAAGTATTTTTTGCCAGCACAAGATTTTTTTTAATGGAGATGTCCTAACTGATGTGCTTAGTTTACGGTTGACATAAAGTTGTGTTTTGTGGTTACCTCTAATTGAAAAGTTAGAACTACATCAAGTTTTGTAAGCTGCGTGTCACTATCCGCGGAGTCTCCTTCTAGTTTTGCTAAAGATCCTTGCGATCTAAAAGAAGTAACATAATTCATCAATATGTGCTTCACATTATACGGATTATTATGGTTATGCAACCTGTGATTATAGCGTTTTAGTTTTTGTAAGCCATATTTAGAATCCATCGATCCTTTTGAAACGGGCAGCGACTCTAAATTTGCCATTAACAAATTTATTGATGATTTAAGTTCTTCAATGTAAAGCGACTCCATTTCTTTCAACACGAATTTCGGCATTAACTTTCGGTTCTAAAATAAGTTAATGTCAATCTATTGTTTAGGCTTAGACACCTCGAAATCAAAAGATAACATTTCGGGCAGCAGTCAGAGGGACTGGGATAAGTTTCACCAGTTTATATTAATACAATGGATGACCATTTATATAAGCGTGTTTTTTTTATAGAAAAGTGTTTTCTGGAACAAACGTCTGGGCTTTTTCTTATATATATATTTTTTTTATATTTAAATTTGGCATAATTCCCAGAAATAAACATGAATATGATATATTTATTATTATTACAGGAATATGGAATTACAAACGGAGTGTGATTGAGAAATCTGATATTTCTCGTAGTTTTCAAACACTAATAACGAAATTGTTTATAATCAGAGAGAAATGAAATGTTCCGAATCAAGCGTACGAGAGCTGGTCCGTTGTCAGCATGTAAAAGTTTGAGATTATAATCAGGTCTTTGCGCGCCAATTGACATTGAAAATATTGTTACGCCAATGGACTATGTAGACTACTGGTTCTTAGTTATTAATTAGTTAATAAAGTAGTAAATGTTACCTGGACTTACGGACCAAGACGTTATAAAGATGTTATGTGTCCAGTTGGATCATTTAACTTCAGAAGAACATAAGGAAGCCCTAAAGGTTTTGAGGAATGAAAGTGCAGTATTTGCAAATGGCACAGAAGCTCGTATAAAGACCGACATAGTCCAATATCGGATAAATACTCGTGAATCTATTCCCATTCGTCAACCACCTAGGACGCTCCCATTAACAAAATGAGAAGAGGCTTCTGTAATAGTACAAAGAAATAGTACCAGAAATAGGAACGAGGTATTAGATATCATAATCAGCTCAAACTACTTGAGCAATAAGATAACCGATTGGAAAGTATCTTCTGAACCCTCGTGTGCAGATCACAAACATGTTCTATTCAATATAGAAGCCGGTCCGAAACGTAATTGTCTCGGCTTACAACGAAAACTGTCCACTGAAGACAAAAAGGGAAAATAGAGGCGCGTCTTGGTGGAACAAGAATTTGGATAAAATGAGAAATGAAGTTCGACGCCTCTTTAATCGAGTTAAAGCCTCGGGCGACTGGGACAAGTATAGATCCGCTCTAACGGACTATAAGAAAGAAATGAGGAAAGCAAAAAGGGGATCTTGGAGGAAATTCTGTGAGAGATATACTCTGGAAAGGAAACTTTACAGTTCCTAGCACTAAACCACTTCCCAGGGTGCTTGAATCCGGATGACCAACAGCTGTCACCATCAGAAGGTCGATTAAAACGACCTGATAAAAATGATTGGCTGACAGCTAAAAAGGTGATCACACTACTGGCAATTGAGTGGGCCGTCAAATCCTTCCAACTTTTCAAATCGCCAGGAGAGGACGGAGTTTTTCCAGCTGTACTACAAAATGGACTGGAAATACTGCTCCCATTCAACATTAAACTATTCAGAACTAATCTGGTATGGAACTATATCCCATCCAGTTGGTCGGCGGTTGAGGTAGTATATATACCAAAAATGGGTAGGAAAGAACCAGGCCCTAAACCGCTTAGCCCAATTAGCTTGACATATTTCCTGTTGAAAGGCCTGGAAAAGGTGCTGGACGGATATATCAGGGGGAACATCCTGAATCATCACCGTCTCAATACCCATCGGTACGCTTATCAGACAGAAAAATCAACAGAACTAGCACTCAACAACCATAGTCGAGAAGATCAGCCAATCCATTCAAATGAAGAAAATTACGGTGGAAACCTTTCTCGACATTGAGGGAGCATTTAATAATGCACTACCCGACTCCTTATATGCAGCAGTGGCTGCTAGAGGAATTGAGCCTACTATAGGCGACTGGATTCGTGCTATGCTATCAAACAGAACCATAACAACGTCTCTACAGTGTGAAATAGTTAGGTTTAGAGCCATAAGAGGATGCCCGCAGGGTGGGGTTCTGTCCCCCCTTCTGTGGTCATTTCTTGTGGACGACCTACTGGCTATTCTCACACTGTGGAAGGTTGAGGTTCTAGCATATCCAGATGATCTAGTCATACTAGTCAGAGAAAACTCTAAAGAAGTAATATCGAATACCCTTCAAGAGACACTGGATGCAGTGAGTAACTGGTGTGACAGGGAACAGATGTCCGTAAACCCTCAAAAAAAACATTCACCCGGAAAAGGAAGCTGGAGCACTTAAAACCTCCCTCCTTAATGGGTGAAACTGTCCCATTTGCGGAGGATACGAAATATCTAGGAATCACGTTAGATAGATCACTTAATTGGAACTCCCATTTGGAAAAGGTAATCCAGCAAGCAAAGCTGTCCTTATGAACATGCCGTCGTATTTGTGGCAAATCCTGGGGCATGGGTCCCCAACAAATTTACTGGATCTATATCACGGCCATCAGACTAATGATAACATATGGATCCGTTGTTTGGTGGCCGAAAGGATCACAACGGACTGCCAAAGCCAAACTCTTTGGACTGCAGAGATTATAGTATGCATGACCGTAACGGGAGCAATTAGCACCTCACCGTCACCTGCAATGGAAGTCCTCCTGGATTTACCCCCTTTTCATATAGGTATATTTGAAGGGAGAGGTCAGGTGGGCAACCTACAGATTACAACAAGCGGCGATTAATATGCCGCAGACAAGTATCATGGAGCGGAACAGGTTCCTAGATGACATAGAGAATCACAGCATCCTGGGAATGCCCTCGGATACTATGCCTACCATGACCAACTACGAGCTGACGTTCAACATCATTTCCCCGGAAAGATGAGTGGGATCGGAATAAAGCCGACCTACTGAAGGTAGACAATTGCTGGTTTACAGACGGCTTCAAAACTCCCGAGGGAATAGGAGCCGGAGTACATAGTTACAGACCAAGGGTGAGGATATCCTCCAGCTTAGGTACTCATGCAACTGGTTTTCAGGCTGAAGTTCATGCCATTGAACTGTGTGTGCGAAGGCTGGAATATATGCATCTTACACGCAGATCGATACAAATTTTCTCAGATAGCCAAGCAGCTATGAAAGCTCTTGGCTCCTACCGGTGTAACTCTAAAACGGTATGGAATTGTCAGATGGCCCTAAATCATTTGAGCAAAAACAACAAAGGGACTTGTCTAGATACCCAGCCACTCTGGTATGGAAGGTAACGAAATAGCCGACCCCTTGGCCAGAGAAGGAGCGGGATCACGAATCATCGTACCAGAACCGATACGTGTTCAAGTACTGCTAAGATGGCTATCTCAACCTGGGCTGAAAGGAAAACTCTCCAGTATTGGCAAGAGTTGCCAGGATTAGTTCATTCGAAGGCGTTTATAAAATACCCTTTGAAATCAACAGCTAAGAAACTTTTAGAGTTAAACAGGGTAAACCTGAAAGTTCTAGCAGGCCTTTATACCGGGCACTGCCGACTAAACTATCATCTGCATAAACTCGACCTAGCGGAAAACGCCGAATGCCGTCTATGCCTGGAGGATGATGAGAAGGCAGACCAGTACCCATCTTATGCACCTGTCCCGCTGTGGAGAGGATCCGATTATCAATATTTGGCAAAGGGCAACAGCTGCCAGAGGATCTGGAGACATTCTCACCCAATAAAGTTATCAGTTTCATTAAGAGACTGAATTTATTGGGTGAAATATAACCAGTTGTGACCCACAATAGTCCTGCTGATGGCCGCAGTAGAGGATTCACAGGGACCCACTCACAAGAAACCTAATGGTACAAAAGATGCTTCAAGACGGGGTTATTGAGGAATCAACTGGTCCTTGGTCGTCACCAGTAGTTTTGGTTGCTAAGAAGGATGGAACTTTATGATTCTGTGTCGATTACAGGAAGCCGAATAACGTTACAAGAAAAGACAGCAGAGCTATCCGTTACTCCGAATTGATAACACACTAGGTACGCTGGCAGGCGTACAATGATATTCCACTTTAAATCTTCGAGTCGGAGATTGACAAGTGGGGCTTCATCCAGATGACAAAGTCAAGTTAGCATTTTCGGCGACTTTCGAAAGACCGATGGAACTAGTACTGCGAGGACTTATCTGGAAGACATGTCTAGTTTAACTTGATGCTATGATGGTTATGGGACGGGACTTTAAGGAGCATTTAACGAACCTTCAAGAAGTATTTCGAAGGATCAGGAATGCACATCTGAAGTTAAACCCCAAAAAGTTCCAATGGTCCAGAAAGAGGTCAAATTCCTTGGGCATGTCGTGCTTTCGGAGGGGATAATGACAGAGCCGGACAAGATTTCCGCAATGTTAGATTGGCCACGACCATCAAATGGTACACGAGGTATAAAGCTTACTTGACATGATATGTGCATATTATGCACTTACTACATACGTTTTGTGGAACGATTTGCTGATATTGTGAAGTCCCTACACTTCAATGAGAAGATTGAAAACATAATTCAGAACACTAAAATTAGCACTATGTTCGAGACCAGGATAGGTCTATGCTGAAGGAGGGACGAACCAGCACTGCTCTAGGGGACTGGCAATTAGACGTTGCAGTGAAGGGAATCTATCCACAAGGCACCTATCTATCACCTCATCTATTGTGTCTGGTAACTTTGATCTCTTTGAAAATATGAATATTACGAAGCACAGTCATCTATTTAAATATCTGACCCCTAGACCCTGGCGCTTTATCTGTCGGACCAGTATATCATACACTTGGTTCATGTTTCTTCGGCTCTACATAAATGTGGTGTTTTGTTTGAGAACTTATCACAGTCTTTTTTCATCTGTTTGATAGTCATTGAATATAACATATTTGGATGTTTTTATGTCTGCAGACTACAGAGAAAGGTTATAGTGAACTGCGATATATTAAATGTTGTCTTGTGATCTAAATTTCAATAATGAAAGTGGTGTTTTTTTACCTTTTCCATTTCAGCTACTTTTTGCATCCTTCCGTCTAATTCTCTCCTGATTGCTGCTGCCTGTTCGTCGGCCGAATCAAGCTGAAACAAAACTAATATAATGTTGTACGTTTTCTATTTATTTTATTTCGCCTTACCAGCAGAGCGTTAAATAATAATTGATGTTCAAATTTTTTTACTCCTAAAATTTGTTGAAACATATCATAAAGTTGTTCCTTTGATAAAATTAATTCTGAATTTAAGTTTTGTTGCATTCTCGATGGACGTTTCGAATCTTCATCTGTGACTGTAAGAATAGATTTAAATTATTGTGGTGTTATTATTAGTAACGTTTTTACCTTTGAGAATACAATCGAACTTCGCCATCCACGATGTAAAAACAGTTTCTTTGCTTAAACCTTCCATTTCTGGTAAAGACCTTGAAAAATAAAATACTCTTATTTATTTCAGACTATCTAGTCTGTTTATTAATTACTAAATCCGAAATGCACCACGCCGTGAAATAAATTTTCGAGGCATCTTTACCTGTATTTGGTATCAACGATATGTTCTAAGAGAAGCTATGAGCGCCAAAATTTCCTATAAATGGAAATGAAAAATATGTGCTTTTTCATTACGGTACAAGAACACTTAAAATTTGTCTTTAATTTTCATTAACATTTGCAATATTTTTCTTTACCTATAGTTGTGTTTTAAAAGTCATGGGAAGACACATTATTTTGGACGCAAAACGGACTAACAGACTGTGCCCATGCTTGAACTGGGATTAATCGTAGAGTTATTGACACATCAAAAAGTATTATTTGACGATTGTGGCGAAGGTGCTGAGAAAATGTTGACTATGAGAACGACTATAGAACTACAGATTCTTGCGGCTTAAAGTGCTGAGAAATCAAACTGTCCAATGTCCACACCACTGGTGTACGGCACAATGTCATAATGTTCGTACAAGCAACACACCAGACTGCACTTCGGCATTCTTTGAGTGTTCCTCCTTTATCCAAAATCGAGGAAGGCTTAGAATGAGCACAATAACATTAATATTAACTGAGACAAGAGGAGATCTTGGGTTAATTATTAAGATTCAAATTGTGTTCATACACAAGGAAAAATCGAGTTTGAAAACGACCTGATTATGATTCGCGCTTTACCGGTGTACAGCAAGAGTCGAAAGCCATCGAGGCGAAGCTGTATTGGTTTTGGATCATAGCAATATTGTTGGTCTACCAATGTTGACTATTCTGGAACTCATTGTCCTTAACATTTCTCGAAAATAAATAAAGCATAACAATGCGCGAATCACTTGTGCCATTTATATTAGGGTGATATATAGCCGATTTAATTCGGGATCCAATGCTAAGACATTCCATTTTGCAATTAGTAGAGATAAGTGAATTTCGTCAACAGGAAAGTAATACAGTCTCTAAATAAGACTTTCTGGCGTTGTTTCGATAATATTCTGGAACATTCTATTGCTAAAATAGATGTGATATCTGCATTTTACAGAGTTTATAGTGTAATAGAATTTATTCCAAACTGGTTTACGTGTCGTGAGTCAATTTCAAGGACAAGAAGTATGATGGAGAAACAAACACAGGAATTGCTTGCAACAGGGCTGCAACAAATTTAACAATTCAGAAAAATGGTGGAAGACCAAGAAAGAAGACGGCAGGAAGAACAAGAAAGAAAACGCCAGGAAGAGACAAATAGAGAACAATGGTGGAAGTACTGGAAAGAAGACGGTAGGAAGAAGAGGAAGAACAAGAAAAAAAGACGGGAAGAAAAAGAACATTTAAGAAAAAATATGGAAGGCCTGGAAATAAGACGACAGGAAGAATTAAGGAACATTATGGAGGGACAGCAGCTAGCCATGCTCTCAGTCACTGATAAATTGAAAGAAGATTTATGGGCTGAGGTCATGGAAGTTAAAGCAGAAATCAGTGAATTTAGAGGAGCATCTGAAGGTGAAATAATTGAATTTAAAGAAGTCAGTGAAGTCGGAGGTAGTAAAGTAGCCTGACTGAAACAACAATTAAGAGAGGAAGGTGGCCAACTGGTACTGTTGTCTGGTACTAAGTAACAACCCTCTTCCTTCGACGGTCAAAGTTCATGGTCAACATATAAGAGATAGTTAGAGGCAACTGTACGTTCAGTTAACTGGAACGATGAAGAGAAAGCAACAGCATTGGTATTAGCACTGAGGGGCAAATCTTTAGACCTGCTCCAAACAATTTCTGCAAGACAATATTAAAATTTTTCTTATTATTTATTTATTTTTTTTGGGACACTTATGAAGAAACATGTTTATCCCATTGCTCTGTAGATTTCTTGCTTTATGTTGCATGCCTGATGGAAACAGCCTTGAATTTGTTTTGAAATAATATCAGGCCTTTAGAACCATTGCTTACATTAATAATTGTATTTTCAAAAGATTGGTCAACTTATTCTCATGGCGCCGCTATTTCCCGATTGATTATACAGGGTGTTCGAACATACGCGACAGAAATTTTGTTCACACCAGCATTTTTTTTAGGTATATATTCTAGATTCTTTCTTTAATTTTTTGTGTAGCTTGACGTGTGATTTTCGGGGACGGCAAGATCTTTTTAACCATTTTCTGATCCATGTTCGTGGCAACCTTTTCCCGTCTTAGTGAATTTGTGCCGTGTATGTTTTGAACATCTGTATATTTATTACATACCTAACTCGTTTTTCTATATTATTTCTAAAAACTTCTCTAAAGTCGTATTGCGAACAAGCACCAGATTGCACCATTTTGACGACCCTTTCAGATTTTAAAAAAACATCGTAATAATTTTGTACAGCGTTCTGAAAGGCTTCGTCGGCCATTATTTGAGTTTCACCTTTTAAAAAACTCTGAAAAAAAAAAGTTTGTATTAGCTCCATCTTAACAAAATAAATTTTAATGGTTAAGAGCCTAGCATTGTGCATCTACTTAGAAAAAAGTTTTCCATTCCAATATATCAGTCTTAGTTAAAATTTGAATTTATGATCATTCAACGGATAATTCTCTGATGGAGTGTAGTGAAAAAATGTGAAAATATGAATTAAGTATTGAATTAATGTATTAGGAATTTGTTGGTGCCTGTTAATGGGAGAATTCAGAAATGCATTAATGGTTTACTATAAAGATGTGGTGATTTGGTCATGCGAAGAGAGTGAGAGAAATAGAATCACAAAGCAGAGAAGAGTAAAAAAAATTTGAAAAAAAAAGGCGTCGAAAAAATTAGCTGGATGTTTTCGATAAGACTTACAAAATAGCCTAAGGGGCTTTTTTCATTGAATGGCACTATTGAATTAAAAGAGGCACCCTATTCATTTTGATCTTAAAGGCTTATGAGTAGAACTTAGGAACACATGATGAACTTTACCGTTCTGGGTAGAAATTATGGGGCGAGATGCTACGCCCTGTATATTGAGAGCCATACAATGCCATTTTGTTGAACCGCGCAATATATTTTAAAGGCAATAATAATTTTAATGTCCCATGAAGCAAAGCAATTATAAATTTATTTTGCCATTGACAATGAAAAACAACTCGATGCAAATGGTAGTATACACCATTTTCGGGTGTTGTCACTTCTTTTATAGGCTATCGAATATATTATGAAGTTATTCCTCATCATAAAGTACCCAACAGTTGGTTGTCTAAGATTCCACAAAGTCATTTTTTTGGAACCATCATGACGATGTTCATTCTACATGGTGTTGTATGTGGCGCCGTTTAAGACATAATTATCGCTATAAATAAATATATATATATATATATATATATATTTTTTTTTTCATCGTTAAATATACAGGGTGGGGCAATAGTGCGTCGGACCTCGATATCTCGAGTTCTACGATAGCTGGAAAATTTTAAAAAAATTGCAAGTAAACTAGATAAAAAAAGTCTATAACTGGAAATTATTTTCGAACATACAGGGCGAGCCAAGACGAAATTACAGGACCAAGTGCCTTTTTTTTAAATGGAATGCTATGTATATCAGTACATTTTTTGAAGCCTCTTTCTAGGCTCTATTCATTCCTATATTATTATTGGCTATCTCCCAACCACAAATGGTTGCAATTAGCCATAAGGAAGTACTTACAAAAAATCTTCGTTTTTCATTTTTACATCACATCGTTGAAAAATATACAGGGTGTTCCATTTGAAAAAAATTGAGAAAATTCAATTTAAAAAGTTCTTAATTAAATACTAATTTTTGGCCACCCTGTACATTTTTAGGAAATGAAAATGATTCAATAGCATTAATTAGATGTCTCGTAACTGGTATTCACATAAGTTTTTCTTAAAACCAATAATTGTGACTGTGGCGATTTTTTTAATATCCATCTGCAGATGGCATTATTTCAATAAAAAAATTCATTACTCAAAGTGGTTGGGGGATAGCCAATAATAATATAGGAATGAATAGAGCTTAGAAAGAGGCTTCAAAAAATGTACTAATATACATAGCATTCCATTAAAAAAAAAGGCACTTGGTCCTGTAATTTCATCTTGGCTCGCCCTGTATGTTCGAAAATAATTCCCAGTTATAGACTTTTTTATCTAGTTTACTTGCAATGTTTTAAAAAATTTCTAGCTATCATAGAACTCGAGATATCGAGGTCCGACGCACTATTGCCCCACCCTGTATATATTCTTTTAAAACTATTTATAAAGATTCGTAAATATATATGTTCTTATAAAAATATATGTGTTCTTATAAAAATATATATAATCTTAAGAAAAATATACATTTTATGCACAAGACGATATAAATATAAATTTCACCTTTTGCCATCGTCTACTAGATGGCGGACTCAGTTCTACCTTTATGTAAAATGCCCGTATTAAACTGGAACTCCAAACGTGCTGTAATATTATTCATAATTCTATGTTATCGTGTTGAACAGTACAAGCGTCTACACCATGGAAAAACACTTTCTAACTCGCCCCACAATTTATGCGAAATAAATGAATTCTTTGAAAGGGAAAGGAAAGAACATGTTCCTTGTCCTTTCAAAGATACGTATTTTATATAGACGATTGCGCGCCATCTAGTAGACGATGGCAAAAGGTGAAATTTATATTTATATTGTTTTTAGCGATGAAAAATATATATATTTCAATAAATATTATATATGTATTTCTAACAATAATTATGTCTTATAGTGGTTCAAAAATTGTTTATATATTTATGACCATATTCAAATATCTCATAGTTTTACGTACATTGCAGTCCCCCACCCTGCCAACTATAGAATGGTTTGACATGGACATGGAGCAATCAATTTTGAGGTGCTTCTATGAGAACGAAAATACCACTTTTTGAGCTACAAATCACGACAATCAATTTTAAATGGCATCTAGCATTGAATGACATTTCATTTAAAAGCGGCTTTTATGCTGAATACAAGCACACAATTTTAAATCATTCTATCGATATGAATGAACTATTACGAACGTTTGCGCATTGATGTTAGCACATACTTCTTTTATTTTTTACCATAGATAGAATATGGGAGAGTGGTTTTGTTAGGTACATACATACTAAGAACAAGAACCAATTGCCTTAAGTCTGGAAAGCGGGCATCGACGACAAATTCATCGCCCAGAATAGGTTCTCTCTAAAGTCTCTTACTTGTATACTGTAGCGAAGGGTTGCCCCTTCATGTTGAAATGTAATATTCATTTCAAATTATTTCTAATATTCCTGCCTGGAAATTTGTATCTCGACTGTAGTACAGAAAAATGTGCGTTGGTCTCTAAGACAAATATTCTTGGTATAATAATTTCACAAAACTCACTTCGTCTGTCCGAATCATTTTCGATAAGTTGGTGTAAAATTTTCAACTTATAAGAATGAAATTTGTGCTTGTTCGAAACCTCTAGTAACTGATCGATTTTAGAGGACTTTCGGGCACTAGATATGAATGAAAGACCTCTGGCACCTATATATACCTAGGGGTGACCCTAGATGGAGAGCGCATGTTGACGGAATTATTAAAAAGTCGACGATTATCTTTTGGCAATTGCATGGGATGGTAGGTAGGAACTAGCACTTCAGCCATGGATGCCGCATTGGCTATATACGGAGGTAGTCAGACCTAGACGCCAGTATGGTTGAGTAGTCTGGCAACAACGTGGATCAAATTAATTCAAAGATTTGCCTGCTGGGGCTACCGCGACTTTTTGTGGATAAAGAGGGAGGATATGATGATCCATCTCAGAACGCGACAGTGCGGAAGATGGCGATGTAGAGGCAGAACGGAAGGTCACGCAACAATCGCTAGATTGGCGGAGAGAGAAATTTCCATCTCCACTTTAACGGTGATGGAAGCGAAAAACCAACTGAGGTTAGAGAGGATGTATCCTCTCAAAGTGGAAGAAAAAGAAAAAGTCTCCCTTAGACTCTCTCGTATGCTACGAAGATGGCTCTCATGTGGCTAACGGAGGCAGTCTTCGGAGGCAGAAATATATTTAGAAGACAAATGATTGCAAGCGAGCTACGCTCTATGATCATTGGCTACAGTCTTTTAGGCAGATATATTTGTCATCCTAGCAGTAGTAAAGAAGGAATCTGGCACGTATCAAATAATATACATATGCTACGACAGCAATGCATCTCGGAAAGCGGTCTGTCCTCTTAGGACGAGGTCGGCCCTTGTTCAGGAGTCCGAGGACGCTCTTGAAGTGCTTGCTATGCATAAAGAGGTACGACTTGAGTGGGTTCCGGGACATAGAGAGTACCAGGGAACCAGAAAACAGAATAATTGGCTCTCGAACCTGAACTTATTTTGGATATATATCACAAGGAGATAGGTCACTATGGCCTTCAATGAGTGGACTTGCGGGATATTAGAGGTTCTATTTAACCCAAATAGTGTGTACAGACAAACTCGAGATTTTGTAACAGAACTGAACAGATCACAGACGTCTGGCTATATTTGGTGGGAACCGGAACATTGAATTAAATAATTGGAGTTCTAACAGGCCACTGCAAACTTCGGAGGCACCTATCACGTGAGTGCTGAGAAAGATCCTACTTGCGGAAGATGCGGGAGAAATGAGGAAACGTTCCACCATTTATTGGAGCAATGTGAGGCGTTCAAATGTTAGGCGCCGAGGCGCTTCTGACAGGAGGTTAGCTTCCATTCATGGAACGACATCCTGACGTTCATCAGAAAATCGAGAAGCTTTGAAGAGGGAGGAAGTAAAGTGAAGGGTTGAAGAGTCGGTAGGGGGTCGATAAAAATGGCTCGTTTATGTCCTACCTGCCAGGCACCAGCTTCGCCTAATCACTACAACTACTTAATTTTGAATTTATTAGCATGTTTCTTTAATTTCTTTTTTTAAATACGTATACAATCCTTTTTTACCGTTTTAAATGCATTTTGTATACTGAAAAAATGGACATTCTTATTAATAAAAGTGAAGAGTTCAGGTTTTATGTTACACTGATTGAGATGCCACTATTTCAGGTTAAAATCGAAATTAGAAAGTTTGCCGTGTCATTATTTCATTTGGAAATATACGTTTTACGTGCTGTTGTTAATTTTTGGGAAGAAGAATTTAACATGGAAACTACATTTGTACGGACATTTGATGAAATAAAATTTTAATACATCAAATTTTGAGAACACCGCCATTTTAATTTACATCGATATGATATTTTAAACTTTATGGTTGTATTCAGCGTGGAAAGAGCTTTTAAATGAGGTCCCGTTCGATCATAGGTGGCAATTAAAATATCAGAGTAAAATGGTGCCCTATCTTTGAGGGGAAGTCACCATCTTCTCTCAATTAATAATATTTTAGTTCTCATTGAAACATCACCCCCCCCCCACACACACACACACACACACACACAAAATTGGTTGTTCTGTGTTCAATGTCAAGTCTTTGGGGAGAGATTTTATGATTATACTGTAGAAACAATTTTGTATTCCTGGCTTTATTTAATTAATTTAAGGATGTACCTGTAATAATGACTTCACATGTTTAAAACGAGAGTGTGCTATTTCAATTGCTGAGTACCTTATATAATTTCCTTAGCAGGTAGCGAACAGGTTAAGCAGACATATTATATTCACAAAGTAGGTATGCCTTTTAGATGCAATACACTAAAGGATACATAGCTTGACTGTGGTGTGGGTATGGTGCTATGTTTGAGAGCGATTATAACTGTGCAGGGATCGATGGTTTTTAAAATTTTTGGTACAGCTTAGATTTTACAATTAGCATTGCATACATTTCTAGTTTAAAATTGACAGTTTCAGGAAATGGATAATGGTGCTCGTGTTAAGACGCGTCGCGCGTCGCCCTTAAGCAAGCGAGTTGTGTTTGATTACGGTTTCGTTGTGGCAGAAAATGGCGGTTCAGTTAGTTTTTTGCCAGTTTGAAGTAAAATTCGTCCTCATATAAAAGATCTTCATACATTGCAATAATCAATCACTTGTTAAAAAAAAAAAACAATTCAATCGAGAACTTAGAACTGATTAGTATCTTTACTTTTTTAAATAACCTTATAAATATCCCACTGACTCCTCTTTACCATTCGCCTATTCACAACATTCAGTTGGTGCATCACATGATACACATAACCTCAATTTTATGGTTTATATAAGTTTATTAATTTTTTAATTATTTGTAATAATTACTTCACTGAGGAGCTAGTATTTTCGTTATGAACCTTTTCAAATGCAAGGCGATTGAAAAAATAAATAAATTTATTTTTTTGTAATAAACATTGAATTAGAAACCTCGTAGGCATCTCATTGACCACGATTTTTATAGAAAGTACTGTTTCCAAATTAATAATTAAAAAAAATGCGATAAATGATTTGAAAATCAAAAATTGTACATGTTTGAGGTTATTTGTGGCACATGAAAAATACATATATTTCTTTTATATATACTGCTTTTAAAAAATCACATCAGCTTAAATAAGTTGAAACGTTTTATTAAAATTTTTACAAGACAAGAAATACGTTATAGAAATTTAGGCAAAAAACTGACGGTTTTCCTTCTTTTATTGTTGTTTGTTTTTATCTTGAGATTATCAGTCCACTAATTGCGTTTTTTCTTAAATTCCTTTCATTTTTCTTTCCGCATTTGTCAATTAAACATCTTCAAAATGTCAAGACATCAGCAACATCTTCAATAGTGAGTGTGAACGAGGTCGAATTATTGGTATCGCGCGGATCCTCATCTTAGAGTTTGAACTCTCAAAGACAGGATTGCTGGAACCCAAGCTATTGGAAATATTTTAACGACAACATTGATCGTCCAATAATATCTTTTGAACTCCATACTGAAAATGTTTATGTTTATCCTTATCTCCATGTGATCTCGCTTGTAGGCTACTGTGGTGCAATGAATGAAGGAACTTGAAGCAACATTGAAAGGTGATTTAGATCGGATTACGAGTTATGGGCCGGTAGCGTTCGGGTGGGCCCCCCCTCACCGCGATCTGGAAAGAACTTTTGCGACTTTTACTACCACTTCTGTGCGTAACAATAAATTCTGAGGTTTCTGAAGAAACTTAAAATTACTTTTTTGGGCCCTGTGGCTTCCACATCGGCAAGTATTAGGAAAACATGTTTCAAATACCGCAGCCTTTGGCGGGCTAATTAATACTTTTCGTAGACAAAGTTTCGCAGTCTCAGTTGTATCTGTACGGAAGCGACAGATGCTGTCTTCAGATTTGTGTGTTTTCATGAGATGGTATCCCAATGGACAATGACTCGTGAGAAGGACTGTTATTATCTTAACTTTGGTTTGTAAGTTCGAGTAGCACTTTAGCTGATTTCGAATGGTTTATAAACTTCTTTGTTTGTCATTGTACCAGAGAACTCCATTAGAGGAATTTACGTTCCTTTTCACATTTTTTTAACCTCACCCGTTGTGCGACTTAAATATTTCACAAAACGAGATTCCGGTACGATGAATGACGATCCTACATCTTCTCCAGAAAGGCGATCTGTAATCTCATTCCGTTCTATTCCTTCATGAACTGACATCTACAAGGAACCCATGTTGTTTCTTGCCAATTGCTTTACTATTTGTAGACATTCCCAGATCATTTTAGACTTAAAGGTAAATGAATTTAGAGCTTCAGACGAGGACGTAGATTCTTGTTCCTTGAAATGAAGTTATCGCCTAATTCCGGTGATGAATTGAACTTTCACGCGTTCGAGTTCCGATTCCTTGAAAAGCAGTATACATATAAAATACGGTACAGAATGCCAGTCTGTCTGTATGCTTGTTGATACTCCTAGTCCTTTTTTTAACTTCAAGACGACTAAAGCACTTGTAATAGAATTGTGCACATATATTTCTGATAATAAGAACGAAAATGCAAAAACGGGTATATTTATGCAAGGTAACACTGAAGTAGTCTCCACAAAAACCAATATAGTGCACATTTTTGTCCCTAATTACCACCAGATGATTTTCAGTTTTGTTGGCGAAACTCGCGCCGAATGGAGTATGTAATGTTTTGGTGGTTATGGAAACAACGTGTTATTGTTACATCAAGGGTTCCAGTCTTTTTCAGGTTCAGGGATCATACAAATGGCATTTTAAAGAATTTGTCAACTGAAATTCCAAAATGATGTGACCAAGTTTAATGAAATTCTGTAGTAAGTTCATACACCCCTTTCATTTTTTTTTCAACGGTTATTTTTATAATTTCTTTTAACCTCAAATGGTTAATGGGAGTTTATAATATTTTCCACATTATTTTTATAACGAAGAACGACAATGGTTAATATTTATTTTTAATATTTCGTATGGTAAAAGAATAGTATAGATAACAACGTACAGGGTGGTTTTTTGAGAATCTCCCCCCCCCAATATTATTATTACAAAAAATGGTGAATACAAAAGTTATGGGACCCTTTTGTGTAGATTCTGAAAATTGTATCAGAAAAACAATGGAAATTCACACAAGATGGCTACAGTTATTAATTTAATTTTTTTATTGCATGGAACATTTTCTCAGGAACACATTCATATAGGGGCTGATGAGTCTATCTCTAATACTAAGGGAGATGTGAGGGAAAATTTGTGTGAGTCCCACCCGCGTTGATTATGTTATATGTGGCTATTCAAAAGTAGTTTTTAAAAAAAGATTTTTTTAAGAAAATTAGTGAAGATAGAGAATCACTTAAATGCGCAAAGTAGTGAAGAATTTTATACCCATTATATGACGTCCAGAAGACAACTGAATTCCGATCGGTTTAGATTTTGTTTAGGAAAGAACCAAAATTGACATTTTTAAAAATGCCGTGTAACTTGTTTATTTGTGGTTCAATATAAAAAATGTTTAAGATCAATTTCCAATATTCTTTAAGGATTTGACAGTGGCATTCTTAATTTATTTTTCAAACAAGACAATTTTTCCGAATTTAAAAATGCAATAATCTGTTATGGCGTCCATAACAAAAAACGAGATTGATGTAAATTTTGCAAAAATTACCGTTTCAAAAAGTAAGGTTCTTAAAAAATTATTGCAAAATGATTTTAAACATTTTTAATTGATTCACAAACAAAAAAGATAAGGCAATTTTAAAAATGGCGATTTTCGCTTTTTCCTAAAAAAATCTAAACCAATCGGACTACAATTGTTTTCTGGATGCCATGTATATGGGCATAAAATTCTGCACTACATTGCTCATTTAAGCGATTTCCTATCTCCACTAAGAACCAAGATACCCATGTCCACAATCCCACATCCCGTGGGACACATTGTATATTTATACTCAGAAATAACAAAGTTAACGGGGGACTCGTACAAAGTTACCCACATATCTCCCTTAGTATAAGAGATATACCCATCAAATGCTATATCGTTGTGTTCGTGAGAAGTCGTTTTATTCAAATATGTAAAAATCTACAGGGTTTTCAATTAAAAAAAAAAAAAAAAAATTAATCTGTATCTTTTTTTCTTTTAGCGTCCATCGTTTTTCTGATATGATTTTCAAAATCTACATAAAAAGTCATATAACGAACTTAGCGGGGGGAGGGGGGAATTGTCACAAAATCACCCTGCACATAAACACCAGAAACACCAGATTTCGACATCTTCATATTTTGTGTTTTATAAATCATTCAAGTTAATGGGGATATTGTTACATGAGCTTTAAAATTTTTGAATAGTTCTTGAGCTATAGATAGGAGGGGATTGTTATATGTTTTAAGGAGTCGCTAATGTTATACATTCGTGGAAATTTCGATTTCGCATTAAAAAGCAATTTAATTTTCTTGGCCTCGTTGGAGTATAATGCTTATTCTTCTGTTATTTTATATTTGTTTTTTTCAAAAATAAATTTCTGGAATCATCTTTCTTTTTCTATTATCCAGAGATATTTAACTTTAGACCCCCAAGAGTGATTGCTATAAAAGTGGGTGAGCATTTTCCAACGCTATATTGGATTAATGTACCAGCTCTCAGATTTCGAAATTTTCTCTAACCTAATTTTCAACTGTGTATGATAAATACGAAGTATAGGACGACGTTGAGTGAGGTCACTTACGACGTTAACCGGAGGATTACAGGATCTTTACTTTAGTTCGCGCGAAAAGCGAGCGTGTAACAAAACAGTTATATAAAATTTTATTTTTTCTTACACAAATAAGGATGCATTATGTTAGAACAGCACTGCAATGAACATTCTATATTTTATTCTGTTGGCTCAAAAACATCAAATACAAACATGAAGGTTGTGATAGAATAAAATGCTTACCCTATAAATACATATCGCCACGCAAATGTGAAATGACGGATCAGGTTAGCTTCAGATGAAACACCTGTAAGAAATCAACAGGCAGTTGTTAGGAAGTACATCGAACATGATCAGATCCAATAGATTCTGTTTCTCACAAGGTCTTACATATATTTGTCTCCGCATGAATTCAGAGAAATATTGGCCTAACCGGTGAGATGGTAATTATATTATTAATTGTATAAAAAATTCTGTCAGAAATTGAGACATACCATATTTTGATTGATATAGAAAATGCACAATTAAATAACAAGTTTGATAAACTTTTTGCAGTGGCTAGCACTTATTCCTCTATCTAATTTACTCATATGTAAGATTTAATTGTTCTCTTTTGTACACAAAAACACAGCGACATTACATCTGATGCTAACCTTCAATATACAGGGAAAATATGCATTGGTACAATTGCAATTTTTTAAAAATTTTTAGCTATCGTAGAACTCGAGATATCGAGGTCCGACGCACTATTGCCCCACCCTGTATATCAAATTGTTTTTTTTGCAAAAACAGCAAAAACTCTTATCTGAGGTAAAAACTAAATGACAAATAGTTCCAAAACCAACAGCATTAACATTAAACCAGGTCCGGTTTCAACTATATTGACCCTATAACAACTTTAGATAGTGATTATTACGTAATACAATACAATAAAATGAACAATGACAGTGGTGTAGATGATAATTTTAAATTTAAATGCTGTAAAAATAAGGACCTAAAAATCTACATATGTACTGTGGCATTGTACACGGTATATTATTATATAAGTTGCACATTACGCCAAAAGAACAAAATTAAGTATGTCGGTGATATTATATAAGGTAATATTTTGCAATAAGGAAGGCCCATCAATAATAATTAATGAAACAGAATTAGAAGAAATTAAATCTACTGTGCAGGAATTACATGATGAAAACGAACTGAAGAATAATTTTATTTCTAAATTGAAACATGAAAAAAACTGATGAAATACGTTGCAGAAATGAAAGAAGAATTAAACAATATAATACTTGATCAAGAATTAAAGTTGAAGGAGTTAAAAAAATGCGGTCGACGAGTTATCTAAGGAATTAACAATATGCAAAAGTAAACAATTTGCTAATGTTAATGCGCAGGCAGATAGATTAAAAATATTATTAAAAAATGCTTCTACAGGTACTGCAGAATAGATGCATAATCTAAAAAAATACCTCTACCAACACAGAATCTATTAAACATCGTCTGCACGATAAACATATATCCAATATTAACATTTTAAGTGATGTGTTAATAGAAGTGAAAAAAATCTGAAATAGTGAGTGTAAACAAAGTCTCAAACCAAAACAATGCAAAGGATATTGTTAGAAACAAAGATGATTCTGGTGATAGTAAAAAAGAAAATTTTGTTATTAATGGATGAAGTTGGTAGACATATGCTAACGCATATTAGTAAGCATTTTAATTTCATCAGTTATGAAATTACTTCCGTTATTAAATCTGGTGCTCGGTTAAATCAAATCATTGAAAATATTTAAAATCTTACTCTACATGATTATGTAGTGATAATTGCCGGATCTAATGATATCCATGCGAAAAAAATTCCATCTTTTCGATTTATTTGCAATAAACTAAAGTTGTGTTCCCATACAAATATAATATTTTCCTCAGTGCCCTATGGGAAGAATCGTTTTGTAAATGACCGTACCTTTAAATATAATTGCAAATTAAACGATTATTTACAGAGATTTAACAACTATGTAGAAGGTTGTATAGCCTATATGGAATTAAATAACTGTTAAATTTCTAAAATTTAATAGTGAGTTAGGCGAAATTTACATAAAGGATGCAATACGAAGTGCTTCGTCCCAAGTTAAAAATCTTAAGTTTATAAATATATGTGACAATGCTGAATTCCAGTTTGAAACTCACGACTCCATTGAAATTTTAAACATGTCTACTGACTCTATAATAATGGCTGCCAAGGATCTGGATAATTCAACTTCCCAACATTTTTTAGGCCAGTGATTACCAGTGTAATGCCTGTTTTAATTGCTGTACCTGGAAGAAATATATGTATGTCATACCCTCGTAAAGTTTAAGAACGTATTTTCGATATTCCATATAAACATTCAGTCAATGTCAAATAAAAAATTAGAAGTAGAATGTTTTGTCAACTCACGTATTGAAGAATATGATATCCTATGTTTTAGGGAACACTTTCTGTGTGACTCAACAGTAGAATATCTTGTTATGGAAAACTATACGTTAGCTGCATATTTTTGTAGAAAAATACATCTAGGAGGTGGTGTATGTATTTGGGCAAAGTTAAATATTGAATTAATTGAACGTGATGATATCAGAAGTATGTCCGTTGAGATGGACTGTGAACTAGCTGCAGTTGAAATTCCTCGTCAACATGTATTAATAGTATGTACATATAGGTCACCAGGTGACAATTTTAATGTTTTTATTGTTTGTATGACAAAGATGATATTGAAATTTGTAAATAAAAATAGACACATCATTATTTTAGGTGATTTTAATGTTCATTTGACCAAAAAAGAAAAACAAACTATTAGAGCGTGTGACCTTTTTGGTTCTTTTAACTTTCTTCCTACCATTCATGATGAAATCCGCAATGAAAATTGTATAGACAGTATATTTGTAAACTTCCAGAAGTTTTCAGCTGGGGATTTTGATCCAAATCTGTCAGACCATTATGCTATATTCTTAAACAAGCCAAAAGATCAGCATAGTTATAGCAAAGAAATAATCACTTATAGACAAATGAGAGAAGAAAACCTTTTTCAATATTTTTAATTAATGAGTGTGCAAAATTTTGATTTTATTGATAGCGATAATATAGACTTAAATAAGAAATGTACAAGATTTATAGATCTTCTTGTAAATAATTTAAATGTGTCATGTCCCGTTGTATCAAAGCAAGTAGAGAGGAAAAATTCAAAGCCCATTCACAGAGTAAATTGGAATAATGAAAAATTGTCATTATTGCGGGAAAACTTGAGTTTTTTATTAGAATTAAAAAAAAACAGGCCTGTTGAATCCCTTAATCAAGATATAAAGATAGCTAGAAAAGCCTACAAAGCAGAGTTATCCGCAAAAAAATTAGCAAATGAAAATTATATAAAAAATTGTGGAAATCATCAAAAAGATATGTGGAATGTTAACAACAATCCAACGTAAATAGGGAAAATCCTGTCTTAATGCAAACGACCTGTAATAATTACTATGTTGATGTGGCAAAAAACATTATTGAGCAGCTACCAGAAATAAATCATACGGCAAAAGATTATCTAACAATACAAAATCAACCATCAAAAAGGTTCAATTTTAGGGAAGTCGGATTTATCGAAGTAAGGGAAACTCTAAATGGTCTAAAAAAATAATTTCAGTAAAGATATGTACGATAATCAAGTATCAAGATATATTACTACCATTAACAAAATTATTTAATATATGCATAAAAGAAGAAACATACCCAGACTGCTTGGAAAAAAAATAGCTATAATAATAGCTATTTTTAAAAAAAGGATCAGCAGACGGCCCAACAAACTATCGTCCAATATCACTATTACCTGTTATCTCCTAAATATTCGAAATTCTTCGAAAAAAGCAAATTTGTGCTCCCCTCGCTATTTTAGAACTGATTGACCACGTTGTGGATGGATTTGAAAGTAAAAGTTATGCAGGATCAGTTCTGCGATCTCAGTAAAGCATTTGACTGTATATCTCACTGTTTAATATTGGATAAGTTATATCTCACTGTTTTCTATTGGATAAGTTGCAATTTTATGGTTTTAAAGATACGAGTTTAAATTTAATAAAGTCCTACTTAACAGATAGGAAATAAAGTACTTTTTTAAGGATGAATACTCTGGTCTGTTATCAGTTACACACGGGGTGTCACAGGGATCGGTACTTGGTCCCGTGTTATTCATTATTTATATAAATGACTTATTCTATGCTAATATAAATTGTTCAGTATTATTATATGCTGATGATACAACATTAATAACTAAAGCAAATACACCAAATTGTCTACTTGGTGACATGGCTAATGAAGCCTTGGATTTTAAAGATTGGTTCACAGCAATTACTGAATAATGACAAAACCGTAAACATTGTATTTTCATACCGAGATTTAGATGGCTCACAAATCCCGGAGTTTGCAAAGTTTCTCAGAGTCTACTTAGACCCTCTACTTATTTGGGAACACCATGTGGATGATTTAGCTCAAAAACTTAGTAGGACACTATACCTAATAAGGAATCTTGTACATGTAGTACGTATACAAGTGGTAAGGACAGCATATTTTAGTGTGAATGTCTTCTCTTTGTTAAAAGAAAAAAAGAAATCTGAACTAATATATATATATATATATATATATATATATATATATATATATATATATATATATATATATATATATATATATATATATATATATATATATATATATATATATATATATATATATATATATATATATATATATATATATGTAACTTTTTTTTTTATTCTCGTTGTTAAAAGAAATCTGAACATCAATATGCTTGATAAAATATACTTACTTATTAAAAGTAAAGAAACTTTGCTTTTAAATGTTTCAAAAATATTTTATTAAAACTATCCACGTGTTTCGGCTTTTTTAGGCCTTTCTCAAGAGTACAGATGTTACTAGTATCATCTATACTCTTGAGAAAGGCCTTTTCTAAATTTTCGAAAACTCGACTACATTTTTTATGGTTAACTACTTATTAATTTGACATTTTCTCCAGTAAGTTTATATTTACAATAATAAATAAGTAATAAGTAATTTAATTACTGTAAAAAAATCGTTTAATATTCATTAACTAATTACTATTTGATAAAGTAATTTGCAATGAATTATCTTTCTGTGAGCAATTTATTTACCCAGCTCTGGTTATAAACAGCATGAATAATATATTTGGGAACTAAGCGATACGAATTCTAATTAATACAAGAAAATTAAGTAGTAAGCAAATTCATCTCAAATTGGAATTTTAAAAAATTGTAATAAGCCCCATATTATGTTTATCATGTAAAACCAGCCGAGCAAGTTATGCAGATGACAGTTATTTGAAATTTATAAGACAGCGTATAAATCGTTACTAAGGAAAGAAACAAAGCCTTTGATAATTTTATATAAAATATATTTTATTATCCCTTAAGGTATTATTCATTACACTTGAGTTGCTCCTTTATTCCACATAATTTAAATCTTCCCTTAAACTCCCTGAAGGTATTATTTCGTATATTTCACAACAGTCACTTTTTCAACAGCCTTTGTTTAATAAATTTGCTGCTCGTGGCTAGAAAGATGACGTCTGACAGTTATGGAGCTTAACTTGCTACGCCTTCGTCGTATAACAAGCCCTTAAGTCGTTCGTGGTTTTATCAGCTTCGCAACTTCTGTTAAACAGTCTTAATTTAGTTAATTTCATTTTCTTCTTATTTGTGACCTAATATACATACAAATAAAAATAATCAACACGCAGTATATTTCTTACATTTAATTTGATTTCACTAATTTTTGCATCCATAGGAGAAACTTCAAACAGATCACTCAAGATTATAAATGGACAATGCTGTTTGTTGCTAGCAATCAGAAATTTATTAAATGCATAAAGGCACAAACATCAAGTTTGGTAGTCATCACTGTTAGATGGTTTACTGTAATCTTTTGAAGTTGTTGAATAAACATGATGTGGGTATTTAGCAAACATCTCACAGCATAAACATCATCCATACCACTTAATATGTAACGTTCTGTAATTTTTTTTTAAATTTTTATAAAGTGTTACAAATTAATTTAAAACAAATTAGGTATCCTTCTTGGTAAAAGTCAAATAAGAATTGAAATGGAAAGATAATCGTAAAAATTGCCAATTATTATTTATTATTTTAATTAAAAGCAGCATTATTGAATGAATTGTACTGATTCCAATAATCATCGTTTTTTATATTAGGTGTTTGCTCAGTACCTAAAGACCGTTTTAGATGAGGATTAATCTCCAAAACTCATACCAAACTAGTTCTATCCCCCCCTTTGAATGAAGGTACTTAATTATGGGACACCCTGTATAACAAAATAATCGAAATAAAATTAAAACTATTGTACATATGACATTATTATTAACCTTCCCATGATTGTTATTTTAAATTTCTCGTATAAAGCAAAGTGTGGAGGTGCTCCATCTTCCTGAAAGAAAATAATGTCCTTCTGTTAAACTGAACATCCATTTAATAATAAACTTAAATTTGTATTTATATTTACTTCTTCAAGAAAATTTGGTTCACTACTCCGTTGCCAATTATTTTACACTAAACTGTGATTGAAAAAATGTGCTTGATTATTATTAACTCCAAGTTATAATAGTTTCTATTTCTTCCACTTACGTAGCCATAGCTTCTAACATTTGATTGTCAATAAATAGAACATTTCCTATTTCCAACGTGTTGCAGTTGATTCTTCGAGACACATCAAATTCCAATCTCATTGCCTAGGGTAGCGTTTTTGACCTTTATATGACTTGGACGCATGGTATTTTTCTTGGTTTAAAATGCATATGCAGTAGTTTTTAAAATTTGTAGTCCTATTATAATTTTTTTATATATATATATATATATATATATATATATATATATATATATATATATATATATATATATATATATATATATATATATATATATATATATATATATATATATATATATATATATATATATATATATATATATATATATATATATGTATAAAATAAACAAACTTATTTTGATTTCTTAAGTTTCAGTTTATTAAACCATTGTTAGGAGTCTATTAGCAAGGCTTTTAATTGTTTTCCTGCTAAATGTATAGATCAGATACATATTCGGTGCGCTTGTAAAGTTCCCCCTCTCCGCTAACTTATGAGTTATAAATTATTTAATTAGCCAATTTTAGGGCGCTTCTATGAAAACTAAAATCTCTGAAGTACCAACCCTAATATTTTTACCTATACATTAAGTTTTTGCGAGAATTGAGTGTAACCTTCACGGAAACACGTGGATTTCATCGCTACAATACTTTCCTTGTTAACATTACCGTTCACAAGAATTTGAATTCGTCACTGAACGGGTATTTTTGAGATAATTTGGATTTTGGCAAATAGTTCCCATCATAATTTCACAGAACTCAGCTCGTCATTTTCGGTAAGCTGCTGTAAAATTTTCAATTTATTAGAATGAAGTTTGGTGTTTCTTTAAATCCTTTTTGACACATCACTAATTAGTGGCACCTGAACATTTGATTGTGGTGGATTAACAACCATTTCACTTTATTTTTGTTCAGAAACAATTGTCCGGCCAGTTCTATGAAATTTATCCACTAACTCTTTCAAATATTTATGACTCACAGGACCTCCAGAAACCGTTCATTAAAAATTCTTTCTGACTCGTGATAATTACGATGACCCTCAACTTTGTTTTACAAATTGCGAACCATTTTGCGTAGAAAATGTAAAAGGTGAACTTCGAAAGGAAGGAATGACAATCAGTCATGTCCTCTTTACATACTTTTTTGTTTTATTGATATTTCTTAAATATATTTTCTTTACAAAAGAACCATTTCAATAATCTTTAAGTATTTTGATTACAGGACGAATAGACACATTCTTACTAATAAAGGTGGAGAACTAAGATGTTATGATTCAATGGTTAAAATGTCAATATTATAATTTAATATCAAAATTAAGAACGTTTTGGTCATTATTTCTTTTCAAGATTCACAGTTTACATTCGTTTTGCAAAGTGGTTAGGACTTTGGAACATAAAACTAAAGTAATATTAATTTTTGTCAAATAGGATTGAACATGAGAATTACATTTTTACAGGATAGGACTTTTAGTAATTTAAAAATTTTAAATTTATGTAATAAAATGTAATTCTGATAAATTAAATTTTGAAAACACCACCATTTTAATTTGTGTCACGGTAACCAAGTGGGCTAGAGTGCTTATTCTTACTTACTTGGTACTGAATAAGTGAGTTTAGTGGCTCAGAGTTTATACGGTAGTCTTAAAATCATGCAAGGCGTTCCGGGTTCGATCCTGGATAGGGCATGGCTATATAGTGGCGTTTTTAAAATACCGAGACGGTAGCATAGTTGGCTGGAGCGCTGTTGTGTTGCAGAACACGGCTAGTCACTGTTCATCTCTCCTGAGTTCTATTGTCCACTGCGGCATCTAGGAAATGTAGGAGGGAATGGTTGTTACATATATATATATATGTCTGTGTGTGTGTGTGTCTGTCCTGGTTGAGTAGTGGAATAGCAATGTGTTAAACTCCGCCAGGGGGATAATATGAATAAGACGATATAAAAAAAATATCAGTGGTTTGATCCCATCCACTCCGCCTCACCGACCTAGTGGAGCCGTACCTTTAGAGGGAAAAATTACCATTTGTTGCTCAAAAAGTAGTATTTTAGTTCTCATTGAAGCGTCCCAAAATGAAACACCCATTCCAACCCGTTTAAAAATTACTAGGTGGGGTATTTTTCGACCGCAGTATAATTCGTAACCATTTCTCGGTACAAAATAAACAAGAGAATCACAAATATATTTAGGGGCAATTAGTATAAAATTATATTTAGACCATAGGACTATATTAAATTTACTTAATTTGTCTTCGCAACCTTGTAAGTTTTTTCTCTGTCTTCTCTGTATTTTATAAATAATTATTGAATATGTCCCTATAATTAATGATTGTGTCTTACTTAATAACTGAATTTTCTTGTTGGGAAGTATGTTGTTAAATAAATAAATAAATAAATAAATAAATAAGTAATGATTAATAAAATTGTGCATAACTTGATCTGACTTTGCTCCATCACGTCACACTCTCCAAATCTCAAAATTTTGTATGTACGTAATAGTGGGTAAGTTATCATAGAACTTATTCCTCGTAAGCCTTCTTGCATGCAGATAACTTAAAGTACCTGCGGACTCGAAACATTGCAGCGCTGTGTTTTCTTCTTTTTTTAATTATTTGGGTTAAATAATTCTTTCTATTCTTAAGAATGGAATGCAACAGCAACCTTCCAGTTATATGGAAGGTTTAGGGAAAACTCGCAAAGCACCGAAGTTGGCTTAAACAAGGACAGCAATGCCATCACAGTGCGGATTTATTAATGTGTGGAGAATACACCTTATAGTATGCAGGGTTGGTATAGTTCTGGCATCGAATGAGGCTAATTTATCTGACACTCTCGATAGTGATACATTGGAGGCGGATGCCGCCGTTTAGCACGCGTTTTGTTTTAAGCTATTTATGTTTTTAAGTCACAGCCGCATGGAATAATCTGTTACATCCATCAAAATCAATTAATCGATTAAATTACTCGCACTGTATTTTAATTCTGCTTGTAAAACTAGTTTACATTACTTTTACGGCCGATATTACTTTTTTTAATGTATTACAGTAATCACTGTGAATGCAGTGGTTACTGACAGTAAAATTAAAACGGATCGTGTCTGGATTTTGATCGGATTGATTTTCTCAAAGATTAGCATTTGTTTTTTTTTTTTTCAGTCACCACTTCAGAGCAAATTTATGTTACCCAGTACAGATTCAAATAAATCACAGGTGTTTACAAAGGTATAGTTCTTCTCAAGTTGAAATATTGTTATCCATTTAGAATTGTTTAGATTAAATTAAATGGAATTAAATTAAACACCACATGTAATACAACCCCCTGTATCCCTGAAGGTATATCAAGGTACCTTGTGCTAGAGTTTCTTAAGTAAAAAGTCTGGCCATAGGTATGTCATCGTTTTCATTGGCTCGGACGGTCACATAGTACGCGACGTCCATATTTGTCGATTTCTCGGTTTGTTTATATTTAGTTCCTGTGTATTTAAATTTGCATTAGAGGGTTGTTGCTTATTTTGAATAAGTAGTTTGAAGGTATGGGATATTGTTAACATCAACAATCAGTGTTTAATTAAAAGTCGTTCATCGTAGATTTTAATGGATAACAGTAGAATCGCATAGTTTTAGTTGTATAATATTAGTTCATGCGCGGTGACACTCAGTAAAAATATCGGGCTGTAATGCTGTGGTATTGTACCAAGAATGACAAAAATGGTTTAAAAAATTCCTTACTAGACATAGACCGGTTTCGAACTTGTTATGTTCTCGTCAGTATGACATAAGTGATGAAAAAGATAAATAATAATAGCAAACCAAGGTAGCCTAAAGCAGACTAAGCAAGACAGAGACATAGCGAGTGATAAGTGTATCCCTCTAGCGGTCAGTGCTACTACCCGTCCAACATCACTGGTATCTTAGTGACTGGTAACGACCTGCAAAGCAGGTACCAAGAGCTGCCTCTATGTCTAGTGAGGAATTGACAAATGATCTTAGCTACCAAACAAGACTTACAGGTTTAATTCAACGCAGGTGGGAGATGAGTAGTTGTTTCCTGTAAATCTTATTCAGTATACCACAGTATGTCCACCAGGGCAAGAGGTCGCGCAGCTTTTGGTACCTGCTTTGCAGGTATACACTTTGTCACTCACTATGTCTAAACTATAAAAGATAAATATATACCGTCGCAGATTTTTTTTTTTTTTTAGTAGTATACTGTCCTCTACAACTTTGGTCCTATAAAATTTTGTCGAATCTGTTACGGTTCTCTCAGCGTTTTGGGTGAAGGGTCGCGGCGCACCTTTTGTTAAAATGTTACCTGTCGGTAGAATCTGCAATTTTGGATCATTGAACTTTGTTTTTAATTCTGAACAACTACAAAATATTTTCAATCACTACCTAATTAATTGTCAGCTTCTCACCTCATTTTATTGGACTGCTAACCATTGCACAACTGAAAAATCATGGCCGCCGCATGCTGTATGGCCAGACTCTTACTTGAACGACTCTACCTTTTGCGGGAGAGGGCTCATTTAGGAGACAATGGACACACACCCAATGTCCGAGTATTCTAGGATTAATTTCTGGTTAAGAGAAAATCTTAGCTCCTCGACCGGGTATCGAACCACCCGGGACTCCAGGCCGAAAGGCGAAGCCACATGAATGGTTGGTGTGTAACATTTTTTTGTGGGGTTAATTGCATGTTTCAAATTTTTTCATTATGCAAATGCCACTTCAATATTTTTTCACGTCAGTGTGTTGGCGCACCTATATCTATGTACAGCTTAATATTATCTCGTTTATTATAATAACACTGAAGTAGTATTCACAAATACCAAAACTCTCTGTACTATACTCGATGCGTGTTTCGCCAACCAAGTTGACATCATCTGAAGATGATTGGAACTAGTTTTAATCATCTCCAGACGATGGCAACTTGGTAGGCGAAACGGGCGTCGAGTGCAATATATGGTGTTAACATATTTCTAGTATTGAACGATGTGAGCACAGTGACAACGCATTTTTTCGAAAACGTCGAAATTGAAATAATGAACTAAGTCTTAACGGACAATGCCATTAATATTTTAGTATATACTCGTAGTATGTAGTTTGTGAGTTGGTCATGAATGCAAATAGATGGATGAATTGTATGTAAGAATTATATATTTTTTGCCCACGTCAATTGACCAGCTAAATTTTTTTTCCACAAAAATGTCAAATTATTTAAAAAAATTGTCCTGGTGTCCAGGTACCTTTACTTTTTTGGATCCGACGTATGAACACACTACAAAATTGTATGCCATTTGGTTCCCATTAGTATTTTTTTCATCTACCATAAATCCAGTTATTGAAGGTCTTAGATACATGCTTTGTTATCGTGTGTTCGTTCACTGGCAGTCCTCAAATATAATGGGTATAATTGAAGTAATGGCCTTGTGAGAACATGCTTTCAGTGTTTCCCTCAAAGCTGAAGGTACCACAAAAATTATGTTCTCGAAATTGTATTTAATTCCATAAACAAACAGGCAAATAACTGAAATTCAAGGTGCACATAACTATTTTTAGGTATTTGATAGATAGGTGCAAATACTAAAAGAAAATTGACACGTTCAAAACTTTGTTAAGTGATTCTTTCTAGTTCTAGTTTAAATATTGTTCAATTCCTACGATAAAAGTTTTGAACGAATTACACACACACACACACAAATTCACTATGACTGATAATAAACTGAAGAGAGAGTTAGGTTGACATTTATAAAGGACGAAAAGCATGCAACAATAAATAATTGTACAATTGTCACCCTAGATTTATGAATCAAGTATAGATAGTTTATCTTTCTAAATATTTGGGTGACGCTTGTACAATTCAGAGACATCAGGAGAACATATAAAGGGCATTACAACAACTTCTTCATGGCATAATTCTAGCAAAACTATGGAAAGTTGAGAGTAAAATATATATATGTATACAAAAAGTATGTTACCGGAAATTTTAAATGATAATATGTTATTTGTGATGTTCTTTAACTTTTGTTTCTCATACTTTGGTTTTCTGCCACTAAGCCACATGATATGTCCTTTACGACTGCATAAAATCAAACGTATCCGAATAATCAAGAATAGTATTGAGCAATTGACTACGTCAAAAGACGTTGGGAGGGTGATTTAAATAAATAATGGAAAATGTAGGAAATTGAACGTTTATCTGATGGTCCTGAGACTGGTCTATTTCCGTTCTGAAAACTTATAAAAACATTTTGTAATCCCTTTTCTAAAACGTCTGCAACATCTGTTAGTTTCTTAATTTATTTTATTGATCAAGAAACAAAGACGCGTATGATAGAAATCCCAATTTAGAAGAAATTAAAGTTATATAACATCTTAAAACTGGATTTTTATTGTTTTTAAAAATAATTCCCTACCTGGAAATTAGAGTATATATAGGTACATCTTTATTATGTTCCTTCATTGCGACGAATTTTTTATTTCAGATTAATTATTTAGATTAGAAATAAATGTGTTTTAAATCTGTATAATTTTCTTGCTGATATGCTGATTCCTTAAAGAAATTACTTACGACGAAATTTATTATTGATCCTTATATTCAACTGGTCTATTTAAATTAAACAAAATTTTAACTTAACAAACATCAAGGTATCCTAAGCAGCGGGAAACAAATACAAACTCGCGGAAACCCAGAGAGATACTTTAGAACTTTCCGAGTTGCAGTATCGCATCGCTCCGTAAGTTTAAATGCAATGCATCCCGTCACATTTATGATTTGACAATTTCCCATATTAATTAGATTACTTTATCGTAAAAATGGGTAATTTACACGAGATATGCTAAAAATGAGGGTGTAATAGAAAGCGAACCTAAATTTCATTGTCACTTTTTTAACGTAAATTTTATAAAATATACCGAAAATATAAAGTGAATTGTTAATTGGAATTTAGGCGGATGGTCTCTGTGACCGTAGTCAACTAATCCGATATATACAAAACTGCTAATTAAACTCTAACGCTCTAAAATTATGTAATAAATTTGAAAAAAAAAATGTTCTGGTTGTACGGTCAACGATTAAAATTTTTTGGAAGTTCCGAAAACTCGTGTCTTTTGTGTTTTATAAAAATATTCCTTTAAAAGAAATGCAGAAAAAGCTATTCTTTACCGTCATCTTCGGCAAATAATATAATTATAATAATAATTAATTATAATCTGCATCCGTAATTTTTAAAATGCAGTTTTCTTTTCATAAATATAATATGATGCGATAATTCCTTGTAGGAATGTAAACAATAATCGTTACTCTTTATTCAATTATTTCTCATGTAATCTGCGGTAGAGAAATAAAATTAATGTGCCGTTTAAATTCCCTGTGCCATCTTAAAAATGATGAAGAAAAAATATATTGTAATATAATTTCGTCCTTATTAGATATATGTATGCCAATTTGTTAGAAAATCCTGACAGCGGTAATTTATAAGAAAATTGATTTGTATGCACTGATTTCTTAAAGGAAACTAGCTAAATGCCTCAGAATTATCCAGATACATGGCCGCCATACTGTGGTAAAATCTGTAAATTTAACAAAACGTTTCCACAAACCGCAAAGCATTGCATTCAATATTCGTCGTTGTGTCGCCAACAAAGTTGGAACATTCTCTGGATGATCAATACTAAAATTATGTACATATGTATGTTACATCTTAACTAATTTTACGATTCATTAAATCGTAACTAACTTTCTTATTATTCATATCATTCCTACATTTTGTAACTTTTAACTTTCAAAACTGTCTAGGTGTGCGTGTCTAGGTCAGATACAAGCCCCAAAGTGTAGTAAATAATATTTGATTTTAATATTAAACCAGCCAGTAGATTTTTAGCACAGTATGGACATGCAGTTTAGTTTAAGAAATCCGTATTAGCATGTAAGAAGTATTTTAAGCTTTGACAAGAACATGCAGGTTAGACATCAAGTTTTGTAAGACACCAATGTCGTTCATAGCTTCGCAAACGACATAAAATTACCTGAAAACCAAAACCTCTTTCTTGTTGGATTTCATGAAATCGTTGAGCTCTGCTACGTGTTAAAAATGTCCTCTACAACAATAAGATGATACGTAACCCAATTACAGTCTGTTTTCCAAAAAGAACGTTTCATAAATTTGCAATTAGCTTTTTATAAAATTGTTATATTTGTATGTGTAGTGTTTTCCGGTTTTTATCTTCGACAGCCTGTTGGCAAACGAAAATGCAAAACCTGTCTAATGAAATAATAAGCTCCTATCCTCCTATATACACTATTTATTATGCTTGAAATAAACTACCCTAGTAGAACATCGGTTACAAAATATTGGACCAATGTCGGTCCAATATTGTGAAAAGATTGACCCGATATTAAATGTATATGCTCACGATATAGGTAGCAAATCGGTTCACATTTAATATGGATTCAACCTTCTCACAATATTGCAATTGGTCTAATATTTCCACGTTCTACGTAAGTAGCCAATAATTAAAATAATTTGCCTAAACATTTCCGTTTCAAAGTGCCTTAGCTGCAACACGAATGAAAAAGTTTATGATTATTTGACGTGGATGAATAGTAAATTTCATTGGCTACAAGTTAGTTTGCGTTAAATAATGCAGATTTAAATAATGTAGGGTATAAAATCGACAAACTCTCAGTCGCTCCCGTTATTCTCAAACATTTTTGGGATCGTTTTTAATATCGTGTGTAAAAACTTCGCATTATTCTATTCGAAAATCCTGTTCATTCAAGCCTCTAAATATGATTAAAAAAATACGCATGGAATGGTGGCTGCCGAAAATTTGTTTATTTTGTAACAACAGTTTAGTTCAGCGCCTTCTATGATGAAAACTTTTATTGAAATGTTGATAAGATTTGCTTGTAGCCAATAAAATTCGTGATTAATTCATATTAGTGTATTAGTGAACCGAAAATTGTGTTATTTGTTTCGACATTAGGGCACTTTGATTTTTACCAACAACGTCTCGGATTGATGGTTTAGCTTGTTGAGTGGTTTGCCTTTTTTGAAATATATAAAGGATTTTGGTATTTACTCGTACACGATATATTCGATTGTTAAAAGTCTTGAGTACCTAATTCAAAGGTGATTCGGTAAAGGCGAGAAATACCAACATTCTTTATTTTGTATTACGGGGCATAATTTATTAATAGTTGTGTGTAATTTTGATTATCCTTAATATATCTGCCAATATTTGAAGTAGTAAAATATACGCAATATATGGTACCGATCGATAAGATCAATAAAAACGTTCTAGTAGATAATGGAGATACAAAGATAGAAGAAAGCCATAAACATTTTGTTCAGCGATAATATTATCCGTTTTAAGAAAGGAAAGTGAAATTCGGTATTGCATATAGATAATTATACTGTTTGCCGATGTTGCAAATGAATTTAGATTATTTTCGCGTTGGAAATCTTTGTACCTCGTTAATCGCCCTTTTTTTTGTAATATCTGCGTGAACATACCTACTTTGTGTAAATGAATAACGATTAATGATGACGCTCATTACATTCATCGATAATCGTACATATTATGTGTGTATTTATTTTTAGTTTACTTTATCCTCCATAATACATTGACGGAAGCCTTGTTTAGTGTATTGTGACAGTTTCGTTTTATTGAGCGTCAACAGTATCTTAGAAATGTTTATACCGTGTATATGTAAATGCTTTCCATGATACTGTTGGCGTGTTTGTAACACTGGAAAAGTTACCTGAAATCTATTGATGATACTTTCTAATTGGTGTTTTGTAATTTTGGTTTGACGACGGGTCATATCTGTGGGTTGTTTCGCATTAAAGGGATAGGCTATACATCTCGATATAAAAACATAGAGTTGAATTCTTCTCTTTCGTTCTTCTTCTTCTCGTTCTTGTTTTTCTTGTAAATCTACTTCGGTTTTTTCTGAGGCAACTGAAGGCGACGGACTCGTGGGTCGGGGTAAGGAATTCGCTCTGGAAGATCCCATACTGTGGCTGAGCGTTTCAGCCGATACGGCACTAGACGGTGACAATGAACGTTGCGCAACAGCAGTATTATTAGGTACTTCCAGATTTCCACTACCCAACTCCGACCCATGTGAATGATGATAAGGTGATGATTCTGCCTATAATGAAACAACAGCTAATTAGCCCAATAAAAATGTAATTTTATTGAACTAATTAATAACAACCCACAAATAGAAAGATACCTTTGTCTTGACTCAGAAATCCCCATTCATATTTACCAAAGATGGACTTAAGAAAAACCAATACATTATGTTCCGTTTGCATAAATTACAAAAGACGAATGATTTGTTTAAACATGTAGAACAAATTTTAGTAAACTGCCGTCTTCGATTTTTACATCAGGTACACAGATAAAAACTTTTGACCTCATTAGCTCTTTGTAAAATACTGTCTGTAATTTTACACAAGTGTACAAATAAATAAATAAATAAATAAATAAATTTAGTCACGGTTTGCACGTAAAATACCTTCAATGTGCTTGGAAGGACTTGGAAGATGTTCATTTATGAAAATATCTTTGTTTTAAGTAGTAACGAAGCTTTAACAGACCCGAGTTTATTGATTTAAACGAGGATAAAATAGCAAATATTTTGTAGGTACAGCTTGATATAATATTATATGCAATATCGGATCATGTATAAGCCACTACTGTAACTACATAAAGCACTTGAGAACGTAACAAGATTTGCTCGAGCACCTTTGTAATTGGCATTACGTTCCAACCTTGCATATTCTCAGATTTCTAGAATTATCGATTGAAATAAATGTGTTAGAATCTCATTTATTTCGTGCAGCTGTTTAAGTAAATCTTGTAAATACATAAATAGGAAAAGTAAAGAGATGTTAAATCTAGCGAACGAGCAGGCCAGTAATATTTGTATGAAATATTTTCGAAACTGCGACCGCTTGTTTTCCAACAAAAACTTGTCAAGCATGTTTTAATAAATCATATCATAACTTACTGGATGTTGGTGCGTCGATGAGTGATGATGGTGATGTGATGGTTGATGGTGTCCAACATGGTGGCCTTGTCCATGTTCTTCTTCGCTATCTTCCTCAGATGAAGATGGATCTATCATCTTCTATCTGCCTTCAGTCGCCCAATCTAAAATAAATAAATATTTTTGTCAATAATCATATATTACAGAAAGAATATTGAAAATAATCAGCTTCATATCATGATTACTACAATTAATTGTCAATTAAACTTTGCGACATTATAAAAAGTAGGAGGATTTAAAATCCGACTTATATAAACACAGACGATACAAATCCCCGTTGGTTGCTTCCGACTCTAATTGGTATTACAATAAAAATGTTGTTTTCAATTATAAGGTCGAATGCATCATTATATTTTAGGTATCTGATTAAGTTACTGGATATTATTAAAAGAGAACAATCAACTAAACTGTTTCTTTTTGTATACCGGGTATCAAAATATATGCGTTTCAAGGTCACCTAATTTTTTTTACATGCAGATATTCACTAAAAGTGTCAATTAACCTTATTTCAAGTTTTTAACGGATCTTTTCCACTAAATTTGATATTAGGCATAAACAAGTGTCTTTTTAATGAACGTATTTTCCGATCTGTGATTCGTCTGGCTATTTCTTTTATTAGAGAGTTAATTGATATTAATGCCTTTTACCGATTTTTCAGGATAAAAATCCTTTTAGTTCTAAGGGATTAAGGCTAATGGACGATATCAGGGAATGACCCTGTACAATAATAAATCCGTATGATATAATACCACGAAAATTGTATTATATCTTTATATTTCTAACATGTTCCCTGTACCGACGTTAATAATACACATATCCTCTCTTATTTATTTACGTTAAATACCATAAACTTTGGCATTCCGAACCTTTACGGTGGAATTCACAAGAGAAAATCAAAGCATTCTTACGGTGATATGTTTTATATTAGGACGCGCCTTGTTATATTTTTATCAGGTAAATTGTGATTTACTATTTTTTTTTTTAATTAGAATCCACTGTAGGGCTCTACTAGTGGTGTGAATGGCCAGGGAATGTACTCATCACTTCATTAACATAGTGATGATTTACTATTTTGGTTTGTGAAAAAATATTTGTAAAAAAATTCTTTATCAGTTCCTCGTCCACGCAAGTGGGGTTTGATGCTATGTAGTGTATCTAATCAAATTTTGTTGATACAATACGTGTTGCTTTGTTCACCTTCGCTACATACACCTACGCATAAACATGGATCAACCAGTAACCGAGCTAAAATAACATGTAATTAAATTGGTGGTACATCAAAGGGCAATATTGAAAATACCGTTGATATTTAGTTCAGTTAAGACTACACATCAAGATCTATAATTTTTTTTTTAATTAATATAATAGATAAACCAATGAGGTACTCGGATATCATTTAGTATTCCATTTAGGATAATGAGATTTCAAAATTAATTTCATATTGCTCCAAATTACTTTTTATTTTGAATATATCTGTCGTATATTACAGAAACCAATGGACGAAAGCGCACTATCAGTATATATAATAAAATTGTATTAATCTTAGAGCTTTATTTATGTCGTGGTGAAGTAGTACAAAAAGTACAACATTTAGAATTATGCCATTTTAAGGGAAATTTCTCATGAATCAGGGCACATACATAAAAGAAAATAAAAAAAGTACGTGTGAGAACAAATATTAGCGCATTGCAGATAAGAGAAGCGAATAAAGAATAAAAGTTCGTACATAACGTGCATAAAGAGAATAGTTACTCTTGAAAAAAAGTGTTTGAATCAAGGAATGGAAAATATTCGTTGTGTGTTACCGAATAACCAATAAAAAGTTGTCTACTCGGTTTTCAATTCATTCAATATTTCCTTCAAAAATAATTTCATGACGCCTTTCAGGGGTTTCTATTAATGGCAAATTTTTAAAAATTTAATTACTGCATTTTTTTTCTATTTTATTCACCATTATATTATGGGTTTAGATATATCATTGGTAGACAGCGGAATTATTCAGCGGTAAAAAAGACAAGACAAACTTTTAAGGTACTTATCAATAATTAACAAAGACAATTATCATCTTACTCACAGAACAGACGGTAACTATGGCACGAACGAATTTAAGATAATTATTTGGTCGACTGTGATCAGTAGAAACAGTTCAGCGGATGGATGCTTTTCTCCAGGCGTTCCGTTGTTAACTGATGGTAATGGAAACGCTTTTACACCAAGATCAAGTGCATCACTCATTGCACTTGCGCCGTAGAAATTGCGGCTTTTCATTGGGTGCAGTTTTGACTACATGTACTTAATTTAATTTTATCAATGAAACTAGATATTGTATGTAAGTTCTTAATTGGTTCATTAAATATTATACAGAAAGTTTCAATTCTTCCAAAGAAAAATTTTAAACTTTCTCAGTGATTAGAAAATTAATGAGAAGGAAGGTTACATAGGCACGCATTTACTAATTTATATATACTCCTGTCGCAAAATTTTGGGACAACCAAGGCCGTTCCTTGGGTAATAAGTGTCTTTGTTCACTACAAGAGTTTCCACCTTCGAACATATAATATATCTGAATATCGTGTATATAAAATACTCAGCAATTGCAGTGGTACTCCTGAAACTTGGTCCGATTTCAGAGTGAAATATTACGCTTTTCTTACGAAAATATATTGCTAATTTTTGACCGGTTGCAAATAATTCTTTGAAACGTGGATTATATTCCCAGATAGATTTGTTTTTATACTCTGATTTAAAAAAAAAAACAACTTATTTTAAATGACAGGAGATAGGAAGCAACTGTGGCCAAAAAATGGGTTTCTATTAATTTTACATACCATCAAATCGTACCTCTCATCCGAGGTTTCTTATTGAACAAACTCCACTTGTTATTTTATAATCTGTTATCTGGTGTAGAGTACCAGGGGGATTTTTTTAGGGTGCGCGTGTAGAATTATTGAATTAAAAATGTGGGGTTACGTGGAATCGGTCACGTTACGCTAAAAATTGCAGATTAAGATATCAAATCCCAAGCCACGTTATAACCCCCATGACTGTTTACGGGGTGATCCATTAGGAAATTTGTAAGCCTAATTTTCATGAGTTTTAACTATTTCGAAGTAGTTCTTGCATTAATCTCACTTAATAAATTAATATATAATAAGACGAAAATATATATAAAAAAAAAACTGTTTGGACAAATTGGCGTTTGTGTATAAGTCGACTGGTTTGTAACGTATCCATTCAACAGTATGTAAAATGAACATTTCAAGGATTTAAAAAAAATCGATCTGTGTATTTTGCCCATGGTTATAGGTTTTGTAGACAGATTTGGGTGTACTGATCCAAATAATTACGTGAAAACCGCCATGTCGCGTCGATTCACCAAATATCGCTTTACCAAATGACTTCTTTCCAGACAGTAAAGTTATGGAATTTATAGCGCGATATTGTTCTTCCTGAATAGGTTCCTTCTCGAATCCTGCCACATTGCGGACCGTCTGTGACGTAATAGACCTGTCATTCTACATAAAATTCTTACATTTTAATATTTATTTAAGAACTTTATTTTTGGTTTGAAAATTTTGAAAGGATTATTTTTATTTAGATAATATTCAGTTTGAGTGCTTGCTCTCCATTCCTTCTATTGTTGCATTTCTTTAATAAATTTGTTTTAGAACTAGTAGTTATCTCTCCTAAAAGAATGAGGAGTGTGCCCATGTCCTGTACTGTCGGAAGCTTAATTAGGCTTTGACGCTGTAACAGTATTAGTAAGGATGTTATCCGGGTATCCCGATTCAAAGTAAAACAATGTGTCGTGGCTTTATGTGATAATTACGGTCATGTCAGAATTATGCGGGCATTTTACAATATCACATATATTATGTATCCTACATATTGTGGTTATAGTGTTATGGTGGCAACTAGACAACGTTGTATAATTTACTTGTATATAATAATCGATCGAAGAGGGTAATGGTCATATTTGCACGGTATCCGTTAAATATTTAGGAACGTTAAAATTACGTGTTTTTAAAATATTTTTAACCATATTATGTGTTATAAATACGCCGGGATTAATTCCTGTTTTTGAAAAACGTCCAGTTCCTCGACCAGGGATCCAATATACGACTCCTCGGTTAGAGGCAACCGTCCTTACCGCACGATCACGAAGGCGTATAATATTGTTTGTTATTCATGTAGTATATTCAAGGTATGAGGTTACATTCACACCTCCGGAGTCAAATTATTCCAAATCCAAATTAATTTCTGCTTATAGGTAATTAATTAAATGAACTTTATTTTTGTATTAGAACATAAAAAATTACTTTTGCAGATAAGAATTATTTTAAAAGGATGTTTTACTCAGGTTCTCATATTTGAAATTAAATGAAAACTAACACTGACGTAGTTTTCCACCAAACACCAAAACACCATATACTGCACTCGACGTGCGTTTCGCCCACCAACTTGACATCATCTGGAGATGATTAAAACCAACCTTATACTAACGATGTATCCTATTTATACTTAAATTATTGTCACGGTTCGGTGAACCGTGACCCACTAACCAATAAAGCGGGCTGTTTGGGATTGGCCCTCGTACTATTTTTAAACTTTTTTGATTTCCAAGCTTTCAAATGCATCCGGCTGTCTAGTATTTGTTTCATTCCTAATTAATCTTAAATTGCTAATATCTATTTTATGGTTACTCTCAAACGCATGTCGGGCAACACTTACTAGACTTATCTGTTCTACCATATTATATATGGGTCATATGCTCTTTGAACTTAGTTTCAATTGATCGTCTAGTTTGTCCAACATACTTTTGATTACAGTCCTTAACAGCTAATTTCGTAAATCCTCGACTTTTCGTTTGAATGTTGTAGGTTATTTCCCGATGAATGAACCACCGTCATACCTATATCTTTAAAAATCTTACCAATATCACGGGTGAATCGAAGGTCGAATGGAATCGATACAAATTTCGGATTTTTCAGGTCTTTCATTTTAAAAGGTCGAGGAATTTTTAAGTGTCTTTAAAATTTTCGTTTCCTAATTATTTTATCAATTAAACTTACAGAATATTATTCTCAGCTATATCCTTCATCAATGCCGTTTCTTTTTCAAACATCTCTCCTTATTGGGGGGGGGAGGAAGCTTAATAGACGATGGACTAGAAAATTAAAACTATCCATTTTGTGTCGAACGCAAAGGTGACAGTCCTTAGGAATATATCTTAGAGTACTGGTATATATTCTGTATGTGTCAAATTCTAACTAATTTTCACTATTTCTAATTATTAATACATCTAAAAATGGTAGTTGTCCAGAGTTTTCAATGTGTTCATATGTGAATTTAACTGACGCGAATGGACTGTTTAATTTAGAAACAATGTTGTCAATATCAGCGACTTTTGTATCAAACACTGCAAAAATATCATCCACATGCCTAAGCTAAACCCTGGGGAATAACCTCGAATCTGGTCATGAACAGACTGGCAATGAATGGTGACAAAGAGTTACAACCCGTTACCGTTCCTTCGTGTTAGAAGAAATTATCGTTGAATCGAAAGCAATTTTGTTTCATGCAAAGTTTAATTCGAGTAGATGCTTAAGGTAGTCCAAGGTCTGTGGTATCGGAATACTTGGAAACAATGAACAAACATCAAGGGAGATCAAAATTTCACCTTCTTGCAACTGAATATTTGTCACCTTATTAATGAAATCATTGGAATTAATCACAGAGAAGCTAGGTGGTGCAATAGGTAAACTTTCGAACTCCTCTGATAAACCATTTTGATAGGTGGTAAGTCGGCGATCCGGTTGCTAATACAATGGGACGCACCGACTGCCCTGGTCTATGTATCTTAGGCAAGCAGCACAATCTAGGTACACCCGGGTTAGATACGTGTAACCTCCTATTTAAAGCTGGAGTAATAAGGTTGTTGCAGGATTTAAATACATTTCTTACTTCGGTAATCATTTTGGGTAATGGATTTTTAGAAAGTTTTTTATGAGGACCGTTACTAATCAGGTCGTTTACCTTTCATAATAGTCCTCTTCATCTAAAATAACAACTTTATTGCCCTTATCAGCTTTTAAGTAACAACAATCTTTTTCACGCAACCGTTTGATAATTTTTCTCTCCTTTATGGATTTTGACTTTCTATATTCCTTAGTGACAATATTTGTCGAGATTTGATTTCTGCAAGCTTCTCTGACAAATCCTTTGGAGGAATCAGGAAGGTATTGAATTTAACTTGCAACACCTGCCCCAATCTCATCTAATATGCCTTCAGAGGTAGGTAAAGCAAAATTTAATCCCTCGTTAAGGAGATCAATTTTTTCTTTATCAAACGACTGTGAGGGATGATTTTCTTCAATAGTGAGAACTTTTTTAAGGAACACTCTCTTTTGAGGTTTTTATTTTGTGACGACATTTTATAATAGAGATATTGTCTCACTCTTGTGATAAATTCCCTCTTCCTGTTTTAAATTAAAATCATATTAGATTAGCCAAGAATAGAAATAAAACTGTTTTTATTTATATGAAAACGTAAAGCTCGTTTGTAATTCAAGAATGAAATTATTCTCTCCTTTATTTGGAATTTGAAGGAGACCAACCGTCTGTGGCGTGATGTAATAATAGAGTGGTTGCCATAGTATCCATGGTTTAATTCATGCTTTCATGTATCTGTTCTGTATCGACCGGTGTTACTCTACCTTGATGATCAGCTGGATATTGAGTAATTGCTTAGAAGCATCTGCTGAGGAAGTCTATCATATTCAGGTCCGCGTAATTATTAATTTTGTATACACCGTCTTTCTTAAGAAGGATATAGCTGTGTATCTCTGGTTTTTATGGGTAGTCTAATGACGTAATATCGACCACTGAGATATTCACATTTTTTAATTACAGTGGCTCCGTACAAAAATTGGATATATATATTTTCTGCCAATATCAGTACACTTTTGAAAGTTAATTTTGTTTGCCACTACTAAAGTTTTTAGATTTGTTAAAGTTTGCGGATAAGTGCTCGGTTTTCAACCACTACCGACATGGTTTTGTCTATACCAGGCTGTCTTTGTAAACTTTTATCACATATTTCCACTTATTGTGCATTAACAATAAGGCCAAAGATTCATGATACATATTTCTTGCTTTAAGCTACTCGGTTCGCTAATGTGCCAAAATATGTACGTTCAGTATTGAATCGATCATACTATCGATACAAATTATAAAGCTGTGAACTGTGATTTTGGTGACTCACAAACTGACAGATTTTGGCACATTCTACGATGAATTGTTCAACTTGAGACCGTAGCATGTACCGTGAATTTTTGGTATGAAACTATAATATATCCATGACCACATTTTATTAAGTTGCTGTCGGGCACTGAAGTTGACCTATCTTAATTCATATTCGATGGTATGCCAAAAAACAACAACAACGCAGGTAATTTTTTGTTCCAGATGATGACCAATAATTTCAAAATAACAGTGTCTGTGACTGCGTTTTTCTTTTTGGCACTGATCTCTGTTATCTCAGAAATTATTATCATCCCAAATAACATTGAGCTCATTTTATAAGTGGGCAGGAAAATATTCAAGTATTGTCGTAACATCATAAAGTCACATCTGCCTATCTATCCGTTCGCCTTCCTATTTGTATTCCTATCGACCAACGCTGTGTTTAAGCGTGAAACTGCAAAGCGGCCATGTCCACGTTTAAACGATTGGGGCTCCAAAAAAACCGAGTTTAGTGTCAAGGACTCTTTATATAATTGTTATCTTTAAATGTTCGGCATTTGTAGCATGCCTTGGAAAACTTACCTATTGAGGAATCGATATGTGAAAAGTAAATTACATTATCATTTAGATCAAGATTGAATGTGAGGTTAGGTAACTTACATTTATTTTGTTACGACTGTAAGGGCTCGGGAAAGCAATCGTGCCTCAGGGCGCACAGTATCTTCGACACGGTAGTGGTACTAAAAGCGGATATTATTGGGTAATATCATGAAAAGACAAGTTTTAACTGGCTTATAGCGTGAAGTAAGTTATATTATGAGTTATATGTGTCAGGGATAATTATTCACAATTAATTTCCCTAGGGTAAGCTTTTAAACTGACGAGTATTATAACTGTATGCTTTTAAACTGACGAATATTATAATTTTCATATTTTTCAAGGGAAAACCAATTTTAAACGCTTTCAACGCCTTCTTTCTTGGCCGTTCTAAAAAAAGGTATAATCAATAATTTTACTGGCTGAATTTCACATTTTATATAAATTTCATTGCGCGATTCTGGCATTTCTTTGATTGAAAACACTTATTAATTAAAGAACGTAGTATTTAGTATAATCAATCGTCTATATGCTTTTTTCGTTGATATTTGGGTAACCGATATAAAATGGGTTTTCCTTGGCATTTTCGCAGACAAAATTTGAACAAACCGAATCCAGAATAGATGCACTAAGAAACAGAATAACTTAAGGACATATAAAAATTTCCCGCTTAGGTTAGAAACTGTATGTTCTAGTATGTCGCCAGTATACGGTGTTGTTATAAGTAGACATGTTGTTTTCAGAAGATTTTGTGTTAGGTACAGATATACGAGGCCCTACAGTTTATGGTGGAGTCCGAATCACATCTAAAGGTAGAAATATAGTGGAGCGACGAGGGTAGAAGCACGCGTAGAGAGTAGCGGCTACACATGAAAAAAAAGAGCGACCGCTTATCGCTTCTATTTCAAATGCGTTAAAATATATTAATCGCCCGCTTACCCTCGACGCGTGCCTCTATCCTCATCTTTACCATAAAGCATCGACAATCCCCTCTCCTATCTTAGTCAGAAACATATTTCAGATAAAATTTCTAACTCGTTCCACGATGGAATCGAACCATCGACCATCGGTACCAAGTAAATAGCTATAGGCGCCTTACCCACTTGTCTGCCATGCCCCTTTTAAAGTAAGACCTCATGTCATATTCAAAATCATATATGAACATTGCCTTTTAGCACCAACTTTCATAAAATTATTGTCGTTTGTAATAAAATATGTATAAAACACAATTTGTACTTTTCCAATGTTTATCGGAATTTATTTTTGATGTATGGTATTTGAGGGCAAAATAGGAAATATCTGATTAAAGTTATAAAACAATAAAATATGATTCATTTTTGTACAGTTTTGTAAATCATTATACTTTTAAAATTTAAATTTAATTATGCACGAAAGGTCCGTTTCTTATATAATTTGAATTCATGGATATCAGATGTAAAGATACGGGAATGTGAAAATGAATCCACCAGATTTCAATTAAATTAATGTCTTCTGCACCAGTGGTTTTTTTAAATCGTAAGATAAGATTGTAGGTGGCAGCATGAAATCGATAGTCGACCCCACATTTTTTTAAATGAATTGTCATTTTATAAATGAGGTTTGGAAAATCATCGTGTGTTATTTCATTTAACAAAATGAACCTCAATTTTAATGAACACTAACTTTTTTATTTTTACACGGTTCCTATTTACCATAATATATTATTCTGTAATAAGTATTTTAAAATTACATTTTATTTAAAGCTTGAGCGATTTATGCTACAAGCAGTTTCGACAAGCAATTTAATAAAAGTTAAAAGCTTTTATTTAATTATTTACTTTTTTACATATTATTTACGAGAAGGGAACATTTATGAAAAAGTTCAATTGACAAGGAATTTATAAGTAAAAGGAATATAAGGTATATTAATTTTTAAATAAGTACGTTGGGTCCCCGGCGAATCCGGCAGATATTAGACATTCTTAATATTACTTGTTTGACGAACGCAAATAAGTATATTATATCTGACAAAAACGTTGTTTATTTTATTATTATTATTTTTTTTATTAAAACTCAACGTCAGATAAACATAATAAAGGAATATTGGGAAGAATATTATCTAGGGGAGAAATTTTTAATTAAAAAATTCTCATTTTGCAAATTTTATTAAAGCTATAGAAGGTAATACTTACAGGGTGAGAGTTTGAATAGGCTGGCCCATGCTAATTTTTATATAATATTAAAGTTCTCCAGAGCCGATTTAATGGATAAAAGGAGTCGCATGTTAGGTATCCTGTGGTAGACTCATTTCATCCATACCAGTTGTCCACCTTACTATTCTTCGTACGTTACTCGTTCTCTTCTCTTATTCCTTCTGATTTATATTTAACATGCAAACAAAGCTAATAAATGTCGTGACGGAGACAAAGGAATAATATATTATACATATACAACAGTATACAATTAAACTAAACAATAATATTAAACTCTTAACGAGTTTAAGCAGACATTTTCAAGGGATGGACTGGGGTTAATAGTGTAAAAAATTCTATACCAGGAGAGGCACACAGAGATACTAACTAATATAACCTGAAATCTTCACTTCATAAAATACATTTGTAGTTATCTATGCAAGTCTAACCAGGGCCTCAGTCATCGAAGTTTTCAGACATTAAAATATTACAAATGCCACCACGGGTAATACAACCCGTTGTATCCCTAATGTAACCTTGTCCGGGAAAGGCTACACATTTAGAGATGAGGACACAAACCAATGTTCAAGTATGCAGGGATAAATGTTTGTTTCCGAGAAAAAAATCGCAGCTCCTTGTCCAGAAATTGAACTCGATAGTGGCATATATAACAAAGAAGAAAGAAATATATTTCTATACAATTTTCGAAACATAACCGACAGAATAAAACTATTCGAAAGGAAATTAGACTGACGTTTAAGAATTCTGACAATAATGTATATACAGGGTGTTTAAAAAATACATCTATATATGTCGTGGGCCGATTTCTGAGGCCGAAATATAGGAGATATTACAATTTGAAGGGATGTATAAGAAACTCTAATTTTGTCCATCAAGACTTTATAGAAGAAATTTTCGTGTCGATATTTTTATAATTTTGATTGCGAATTTAACATATATGAAAAATTTTAAACAAAAAAGGAAAATAATCTGTTTCAGTCAAAAAATGTTCTGGTGGAAAATGTATTTATTTTTCTGGGCACGCTATGTAGACGACGTGTTTTGTATTTGGAAAGGAACAGAACGGTAATTACATCAGTTTTTAAATCTGCTAAATTCATTTAATCAAAAAATCCAATTTACGTTAGAAATTGAAAATAAAAATAGCTTAAACTTTTGAGACGTTAACATGAAAAACAATAATAGATTCCTAGAGAATTTAAAACTCACACCATTCCATAGTTTCATTAGCCGCCTATTAACAGAGTTCCTTTAAGTCGAGAAAATTTTGAAAAAGATGTAAAAATAATTAAAAACTGCCAAAAATAATGGATTGATTGAAAATTTAATATCTACGAAACAAAAGAAAAATATTCTTAGTGAGTTATACTCGTATGCTTGTCATTCAGAAGTCCCCCAGAGAAATTATAAATGTATCAATTATAGACCTAAGATTAGCAATAAAGTTAGTAATAAATTAAATAGTTCAGGATGTAAATCGATTTCCGTATATAAAAATAACATCGGAGGAATTTTATCAAATAAACCAGATAAATTGCAAAATACTAGAGTATATGAGCCAAAATGTTCTGACTATGATGCTATTATTATATTGGGCGAACTGGTCGAAATGTATACAAACGGATCGAGGAACATAAAAATCTATTTTGAACAATATACATAGCACCAGCATGTATACGATTTATAGTAACTAATCATTTCATAGATTTGGACAAGATCGATTTGCTTCATTTAAAAAATAAAGGTAAAACATTTGATTTATTAGAAATATTAGAAATTAAAGAAGCAGTAAAAATTAATAAAAACGCGTAAGAAATGGTGAAATAATTTTTACCGGTCACGACATTTTAGACAAAATAGTATAAATTAAAGAAATTCCCATCGGTTCATACCATAAAATTTAATACTTAATTATATTGTACTGGCCAGATGTGATATATAAGTAAAACATACGATTTGGAATCTAGTATCATTTGAGAAAGGCCTGAAAAGCCGAAAAACGTGTACAGTTTTAATAAAATATTTTTAAAAAAATATTTAAAACCACCAAAAAAGTTTTTTTATTTTTAATAATTTTAACAATGTTTCACAAGCAGCCGGCCAATAAATTAGTTCATTGTAGTAAAAAAGTATTTTGGTACCTTCCTTGTAGCTGCGATCAATGTTTTGCGGGACAAATTAGAATTTACGTGTGCTTATTTGTTTTCTTGCTGTAATTAAAGGAAACCCTATTTTATTAATAAAATTACGGTATTATTCCACAATAAAATGATTGTTATAGAAATTGAAGATCCCATCTCTGTCAAAAACCAGTTTTATCCGCGCTCCGAGAACAATATTTTAACAATTTTGCATATCAAGGAATATTGACAAAAGACAAATCATGAGTTAAAAGTGCCTGCTGAAGTAGCTGAAAATTTTCCTCGGCCAGCCATTCTAATTTGACGTGCACGGATTTTCAAACAAAAAAAAAAAAAAATTAAATGTTTTTTCAGCAATGTAATAAAAACGCACATGTCTCTTGGATGACGATCCATACTCATAAAATTTGTATCGTGTGGTAAGCGACGATTTGGAAATGCTTCTTAATACAGACACCTGGCTAGTAAACTAGTAAACAATTTCCAAACGTTTTACCAAATATTACATGGATATTGGCTAAATTCAGTAGATGTGTATATCAAGCCCTCAAAAAATACAAATCAGTTTGCCTGCGGAAATGAAAACGAAGGGCCTTAGATCGATGTGTGATTTAAATTTGAAAAACAATAAAGTAAATCCGTGCCACGCAAATCAAAGCGAATACATATACTAGTAGCTCCTTGGTAAATTTGTGAATTTGTACATTCAGGGTCTCTCTGTGACTACCGGGTGGGCAACTAAGAATGAATGCCGGCCATATCTCAGAAACTAATCGCATAAGTTTAGGGAAATAATTGTCATAAGTAAAGTGACCCTGAAAAATCGTTGGATAATATTTTAGAGCTTCTAAAATAACCGCTAGGGGGCGTAACAGCCATGACCAAACAGAAAATTAGGGTTTTCTCCGTATTTTGCCCAATTAAGTAGCATTAAAAATATATGCATCGTAATCCTGGGAAAATTTCGAGTCTTATTAATTTTACAATTTTTTTTTATCTTCAAATATAAAGTGGTGGGAAGATGCCAAAAAAATGTTTTTTTAAATGTCGATTACTCCGATTAGACTTAACGGAATTTAACAAACTTGGTCTCGTTACAAAGGGCTTTTCTTAGTCTATCGAGTGCGCTTTACGTAAAACTAATAAGATTCGAAATTCTCCCAGGATTACGATGGAAATATTTTTAATGCCACTTAATTTTCTGTTTGGTCATGGCTGTTACGCCCCCTAGCGGCCATTTTAGAAACTCGAAAATATTTTCCAGCGATTTTTCAGGATCACCTTACTTAAGACAATTTTTTCCCCTAAACTTGTGCGATGATTAGTTTCTAAGATATGGCCGGCGTCCATTCTTAGTTGCCCACCCGGTACATTGCCTACTCTGTTTTACCCAGTCAGATGAAGGACTACGGCATCCCAGTAAGAGTATGTTTTTGCCTCTTTTGTTATAGGAGCGATGTAAATGATGCCTACGGCTGCCATAGAAGCCACACTCTGCGTCACGGTTCTGAATCCTCTTTATGGAGGAGGGGGTGTTCAGGACAGCTCTAAGATTACAATGTGCAAGCCCGTGGCATGCATAAAAGGGTATGGTTGCTCGTATACTTGAGGAATCGACGACAATTAAGACCCCTCCTAATAATGAGCGCTGACTGTATGTATGTCTCCAACGGATACAAGACCACGATATTCTGGACGGAACTAGTAGAAATTATACAAGCGATAATAGAGCCTATTAAGGAAAAATAAATAGTGAAAAAACTGTACCTATATCTACTGAATAAATGCAGGAACAACTCAAGTCTAGTCCTGCACATGAAAAATTGCAGAAACAACTTAAGTCTGATTTTACAAATCAGCGAAAATCTAAATATATTTGTACAAAACAGTTATCCAATTCTATTGGATGAGGGGACACAGTATGGTTTAGCATTGGCCCACACTTAAGTGTCACAATCCTCTGGTGGACGTAAGTTCAGCAGCTGTAGAAACAATATAATAGTCGCAGCTGCACATAGTTTTAAATTCAGGAATAACCTACGGATTATTGTAGATCTTCTAACAGGGCGTTGTAGACTAAGAAAGCATCTGCCCACACTGGGGGGTCGTGGACAAGATCTAGAAAACGAAAGTGAGTATATATTTTTACTTCGCTACACTCTCAAGTAAAAATATAACCCAGGGTGGTACGCTTCTGGCCCAATATGATCAGTATAGGCGGCACTCCGTTAGGATTTATCCTCAAATTTATCACAAGTGTTTGTTGGCTTGAGAAATGAGAGCATATGGCGGAGACGCCGCCTCCACATTGACCCCCACCTCTCACCGCTCACCCTCTAACTAATAAATTAGAATCCACTTAACTAGGTCGGCCGTTCGCCAGGATATTTTTAATAAAAAAAATGTGACATTGATAAAGATTTCAAATCGATATGAAAAATTGATCCTGATTAGTCTAATGTGAAAATATCGTGATTGGTTATTTGTTGTCCTCTCCTTTGAGAACCCCCTAAACCGTAACAAAAAATCTGTCTCAGATATTCTGTTGAGATTTAGTTTATTTTAGATGTTCACATTCAAATACACGCTTATCTTATTTACAATTCTAATTAAGTTTTCAATAATTGAGTAGAGAAATGAGGAGGGGTACTGTAGTTCTCCATTTACCGCGAAATTGAGAAGCAAATTATGGTAAATGTTAAACTATAAAACCACATTGTAATCTTTGCACGTTGGTCGACATTAAAGGGGTTCTAATTAAATAGCTGGATGAGAGCATTAAATCAATTACACAGAGAGTAGTTCTATTTTGTATGCCCAGTCTTGTGTATTAATCCCCATTGTTACCGGCACCAACGTTGTCAGTGTTTTTGACTTGCCTAATTATTCGATAATATTATGCTCATTTGGGTTCATTAAATTATGAAGTCATGCAGCAGTACTCCTCCCTACAGGTAAAAGTCATATTACGTTATGGTGTTATAGACAGGGTGTTTCCGTTTTAATGAGCAGGACTTCACCAGGCAGCGTATAGAAAAGGTCATTCTTAGCAAAATATTCTCAATGAACATACTCTTCAAACCTCTTCGTTTTCGAGATACAGGGTGCTGAAGTTTCTAAAAGAAAAATCGTTTTTTCTGATTATCTTGTGAATGGAAAGAAAGAATTTTATTGCGTTGAGGAAATATTTGTTGAATTGTTTTCTACAAACGTGCCAATTTTCTCGTTGATAGATTCACCAGTGGCGTACCTACTAGGTGTATTTTACTATTTTCTTAAAAAAAATGATAACACGCCAATGCCTTAATGGCAATATTCCACCATTTTTGGAATCCTCAGACTTTAAGAAAAAAAAAACTATTCATTAACTTTTTTTCCTAAAACCGAAAACCGAGCAAGTTTTCGAGTAAAATTAAGGTTAATGTTGGGAACCTCTCTAGAAAAGTCATTTTGGTTCCATTTTTATATGTGGACATTATGCATGTAGAATGCTTTAAATTTATTCAAAATTGTAGGAATTAAAGGAAAATTTAACTAACCTTCGCATTTGTACTAGTGATGGGATTCGAACGCTCAGCTACGATGGAAAGATTTCTAGTCACGCTTGTCATCGCGAGCTTTAACCAACTACGTCACCAAGCCGGTTAATATTATTAATCATTAAATAGCTCTATCTCAGAAACGGGTGAACCGATATCAGTGTTTTTTTGTAGAAGGATGGGACATTTTATGACCTTTAAAAATGATGTGTCATAAGATACGAGGTGACGTTTGAAATTCTAAAATTGGAGTGGCTGGAAGTGAAGAAGTGGAACATAAAATTCAAGCAATAGTGGTTGAAAACTAGTTATTCTAAATATAATGTATACAAAGCGAATTTCAAAATATGCCGGAGTCGCTGGTACGTTCACTTTTATATTTGTAAACGACTATTTCTTGTTCAAACACATATTTTAATTTTTACATGTAGGAGAACAATGCAGCAGTGATATGTACACAATGTGTTTTAAAAAGTTAACCGCCCAATTTTTAGAAATGAGTTGTCCATAAGTTATGATTCAACAGACAATCCTGGCAAGGACTTTAACACTAACTAAAGACATCGATTAGTGTGTTTAATCGAAATTCCCACTCGGTGACATTCAAATAAGTCGAGCAATTGGCTCCTACAAATCAGTCACGCGGATTGCCAATTGTGAAGAACACGTTGTAGTTTCGTGTATAGATATGGACCAAGACGTTATAAAGATGTTAAGTGCCTAGTTAGAGCATCCAACTCCAACAGAACATAGGAAAGCCTTAAAATTTTTGAGAAAATAAAGTACACTATTTGCAAAGAACACAGGAGCTCTTACAAAGACCGACACCGACATAGTCCAACATCGGATAAATACTGGTGAATCAGTTTCCATTGGTCAACCACCTAGAAGGCTTCCATTAGCTAAAGAAGCTTCTATAATGATAATGACAAAAGATGCTTCAAGACGGAGTTATTGAGGAATCAAACAGTCATTTGTCGTCGCCAGTAGTGTTGGTTGCTAAGAAGGATGGACCTTTAAGATTCCGTGTCAACTACAAGAAGCTGAGTGACGTCATAAGAAAAGACGGTCATCCATTACCATGAATTGATGACACACTAAATACGCTGGCAGGTTCACAATGGTTTTCCATTCTAGATCTTCACAGGGGATATTGGTAAGTAGGGCTTCATCCAGATGACCAAGACAAAAGAGCCTTTTCGACAGGAAGTGGACTTTACCGATTCACTTTGATCCCCATCAAAGGTTCCAAACCTTTGATGTGAAGCTAACACCATATACTGCACTAATAGTGTGTAGTATATGGTGTGAGATGTTTTGTGGAAAGCCACGTCAGTGTTAATTCCACTGTGATACCTTTCGGTTTACGCAATACACAGTTGACTTTTAAAAGGCTGATGACACATAAAAGGAAGTTCAGTACCAGTAGACATAAGAATGCGAAACATCACTCAGAACACTAAAATCATCACTGTGTTCGAGTTCAGTCCTTTCATACCTACAACGGAAAGGTCTATACGTTTTGGATACGGATGCCAGTATTCTGGACTTGGATGTGTTCTCTCTCAAATTCAAAATGGATGGGAAAAACTGGAAAAAGTAATTGTGTACTTTGGCAAGATTCTGTTGAAGCCGGAACGTATCGATGTGTGGCAAGAAACTACTGGCCATCGTCAAATACATAGATCATTTTTACAAATACCTGTATGGACAACATTTTAAGATCGGGACCGACCATTGCATTGATGTGGTTATTGAAGTCAAAGACTCCAGAAGGCCAACTAATTAGTTCGCGGAATATAAAAACTACAGCAATACGATTTTAAAATCGAACATCGTCTTGGGAAGTCCCATAGAAATATAGATGCCCTCTCCAGATAAGAAGACCATGCCAGGAAGACTAGAAAATCTGCTACAGGATGAAAAAACAGCAATAGATATTTATCGTGAATACTGTTAAAATTATTGTTTCAGATGAATGGACAAAAGAGATATTAAGAGAAGATCATTTAAACGATAAGGAAAGTGGTCCTATTCTGGAATGGAAAGAAAAAGGAACACGACCCGATCGGAAGGACATTTCAGACAAGGCAGTGGAGCTGAAGGCTTCGTGGGCACAACGAGACTCCCTCAGAGTAAAGGATGAACCGTTGAAGAGGGCTTGGGAAAGCCCAGATGGGAAAGAAATTAGTTTGAGATCGGTAATCCCCAGGTGTCGCATGCCAAAAGAACTTCAGAACGTGCAAAATGGAACGTCTGGCGGATATTTTGGCATCCCCAAAACTCTGACTCTACTGGGTGAACAGCCGTCAAAATGTGGAGGAGAAGTATGGGCCCAATGAAACAGTGTAACGTCGGAGTTGTCTTTGAGTGAATTGCGATCGACGTAGCCGGTCCATTCCCTATGACGGATATGGGAATAAATATATCTTGGTTGCCATTGACTATTTTAGTAAATGGCCTGAAGCTTCTGTCATACCAAAACAAGTAGCAGCCACTGTCGCTCAAGCTGTGGTATGTCGATTTGGTGTGCCCCTGGAGTTGCATTCGGATCAAGGAGGAAATTTTGAACTGTGGGAAAATATGTCGCTTACTTGGAATCCATAAGACAAGGACAACAGTTATTGTGGATGCACAATAAGATGGAATAGTGGAGAGATATAATAAAACCATTAGAAAAGCACCTATTAAGAGTGGTTGAGCAACATCAGTGGGATTGTGACCGTCACTTACTTCTTTTCTTTACGGCATTCAGGAAACAACAAAACACGCCGGCTCGCGTGATGTTTGGACGTGAGATTAGACTGCCGTGTGACTTGGTGTTTGGTACACCAGATGAGGAGAGACGTTCCATAAATGACTACGCCGAAGAGGTTGATGAAATGCTGAGAAACATCCATGAGTTTTGGCATGAGACCGAATTGCCATAGCAAGTGACCGCATGAAGGTTCGTTATGATCTTAAAGCCAATTCAGTAGGGGTTCCAGACGGAAGATCTGGTTTGGCTATATAACCTACAACGAACGGAAGACAGGTCTCCGAAGCTTCACCCGCCTTGAAAAGGACCATACACAGTCGGCATCAGAATAAACGACGTCGTATACCAATATCAAAGGTGAATGTAGTGTATATAGAGGGATTAGCTAAGTATGCAGAGAACAACGAATTGCGTCACCGAGATGTTTAGGATTAAGGTGTTATACTAATAGACTGTGTAGACTGGTTTAGGGGTGTGTCCAGAGGTAGCTATACTATATATGTTAAAACGAATTAAATATAGATTTATAAAGACAGAAGTAGAATTGTTTAAAGAAGGGCTGGGAATATTCAAGAAAGTTGTAGATCATACAAGGATAGAGAGGTGTATAAGGCGCACAGTGGGCTGAGGAGCTCAGTCTTAATTTGGAATTACTGCTACTAAAGAAGAAATAAGTTAGACTAAATTATTGATTTCTATGTGTTGAATTGTGATTATAGTTAAGTCCATCATTAAGTATTGTTAATTATTAATTAGTTAATAAAGTAATAAGTAAGTGTTATCTGAACTTTCAGTCAACAAATCAACTGTTTGAGATATGTTAAAAATAAGCTATTTTCGTTCCATGTCCAATTAAAATATACGAAAAAAGCCCAAATAAATTTAAACTTTAATTAAACAAAATGTTACGCGCCCAGAACATAAATATTTTAAGCGATTTTTAGATATTGGAATAGCATATACTGTAAAAAGATAGAAAGAAGACAAACATCGGAAAGGTCAATATTTTAATTATTCGTTTTGTACATTTAAATTGTCTTCATATTATTTTAATACCTTCGTTTTAAATAGTTCATGTGTTTGGAATATTTCACATAAGTAGGGGTCTTATGCCGGTTCTACGCCTCCCCCACCACTTTATATGACGTCACAGCGTGACCTTGGATGACGTCACACCGACGCCGCCCCCACCATTTTCTATGACGTCACAGCATGACCTTGAGTGACGTCATACCACTTGACCTCGAGAGGTAAGTGTATGTAGTAATAGGATGGGTGGGGGGTATAATGATGTGAGGTGTTAACTCTAAGTACTGGTGTGGTGGGGGCAATTCTATAGCTATAAAAGAGAGAGGAGTTTTCATATACGCAATTTTAAACTTAGCCTCCTACAGTAAAGAAACGTAATGTATATGTGTATTGCTTGTGGTGCGAGTTTTACGCGAGGTGATAATTTGCGGCGTCATCAGAGACAGACATGTAAGAATTTAGCAAATAACGAGAATGGACCTCCAACAAAGCAGTGTAAACTGGATTCATATCCTTCAGCATCTACAAGTTTGCAAACATGCAACTGCTGTAATGTAACAATTCCTGCAAACCAGATGAATTCACATAAAAGAACACTGCAGCATAGGACAAATTCTTGTGCTCCCTTGATGGATGGTGTACAAGTAATCCGAAGTGCTTTCAAATGCAGGATTGTGAGCTACAGGGTGTATAGTGAAAACAATCACTTAGACTATATTATGTTTTTTAACGAAATTAAACAAAAAGTTTTGAATTTGCTCGAAGAGATGGTCAGAATTCATAAAACGATAAAAGTAAACATGGAAACTTTTGGCAAGTACATATTACAAACGCGGGATTTAGCCGATATTAAAACGTTTAATACACCCAATAAAATTTTGGATCAGGGTATGGATTTCAATTCTCTTTTCGATGCTTTTGTGGACACGATGGTTATGCAAACTTCAGAATTTCAAGAGCGTGATTCAGGTGTGTAAATATTTATCCATATGGCAATAATGATTTTATTATTATTTTTTAATTTCTTAGGATGGGCCCTCGAACAAATTATGTTTGTTGAAGTTAATATTAATAAGTATAGTCCCGTTGGCGGATCGTCATATATGAAGCTACCAAAATTCATTGAAAATAAGAAAGCAGTAATAAATATTGAAAATCAAGATCAGTGTTGCTTTGCGTGGGCTGTGACCTCAGCTCTTTACCCAGCAAAAGGCCGTACAACTGATATATCATCATATCCCCATTATTCTACAGTTTTAAATTTGACAGGTATGAATTTTCCAGTAAAACTGCGCGACATTTCAAAATTTGAAGAGATGAACAATATTTCAATTAATGTTTATGGGCTTGAAATCAAATTTGAGAACAACAAAGTAAAGTACGAAATTGTTGGACCTTTACGTTACTCTGAAAAAAAATTACTTATGCATGTAAATTTGTTATTAGTTTCCGGTGAATGTGGTATGAATCACCACTGTAATACCACCTGTGCTAACACTCACTATTGTTGGATTAAAGATTTGTCCAGATTGGTTTCTCACCAAATTTCAGCGCATGAGCACAAAAAATATTTTTGCGATGGTTGCTTATTATATTTTAATAACGAAAGGCTGTTAATGCAGCATCAGAGAAACGACTGTAATCACGTATATACCACAACGCCTTCGACGCAGTTTCGACTTGATAAATACGGTAAACAAGTGCCTGAAAATATTTTAAAATTTGAAAATTTTGAGAGACAAATGAAAGTGCCATTTGTGGTATATGCTGATTTCGAATCTATTCTAAAACCGATGTATACCTGCGAACCAAACCCTGAGCGTTCTTATACAAACAGAACGTTTAGCCATGAACCATACTCTTTCGCATATTTCATAAAATGTTCTTTTGACAAATCCGTATCTAAATTTGTGTTATATCGAGGTGCTGATGCGGCAAAAGTTTTTGTATCGCGTATAGAGTCTGATTTAAGGGAGCTATATAACGAATATTTAAAAGATGTGGTCCCTATGGCTCCTCTCACGTCAGAGGAAGAAGATAATTTTCAGAATGCAACAGTCTGTGGTATATGCGAGAAACCATTCGAGGTAGTGGATACAAAAGTTAGAGATCATTGCCACATAACTGGTAAAATAAGGTTTGGTGCCGCACATTCTATCTGCAACTTAAATTATAAACTGCCAAAATTCGTACCTATTGTATTTCACAATATGAGTGGTTACGATAGCCACTTATTTATAAAAGAGCTTTGTGCTCATAGGGATAGAGTTGATGTAATACCACAAACCAAAGAAAAATATATATCGTTTACAAAACATTTGTATATGCATGATTACGTCAACCGTAGAGGGGAAACGAGAAAGAAATTTTTACAGTTAAGATTCATAGATAGTTTCAAGTTCTTGTCGACATCATTACAAAATTTGAGCGAACATTTACCTATTGATCAATTTGTAGAAACGAGAAATTTCTTTCCAGATAATGACAAATTCAGTATAATGAAACGGAAAGGTATATTTCCATACAGTTTCGTGGATAACTTAAAGAAATTAAATAACCCAGATCTGCCTTCCAAAGAGGAATTTTATGACAACTTAAATGAAGAACACATAACTGATGAAGATTACGACAGAGCTAGGGAAGTGTGGAATTTGTTTGGGTGTAGAAATTTGGGTGATTATTCGGATCTATATTTAAAATCGGATGTATTACTGTTATGTGATATATTTGAAAATTTCCGTACAATTTGTTTGGATAAATATAAACTTGATCCTGCTCACTATTATACAGCTCCTGGATTATCATGGGATGCTATGTTGAAACTAACTCGGATAGAATTAGAATTGTTAACGGACATAGATATGATCAACTTTTTTAAAAAAGCAATTCGAGGTGGTATAAGTCAATGTTCAGAAAGGAAACATATTGCAAATAATATTTTTCTCCCTAACTATGATCCGAAAGAACCGACATCATTTATTACATATTTAGATGCTACAAACTTATACGGTCATAGCATGTCACAGGTTTTACCAACAGGTGGATTTATATGGTTGTCTGAAAATGAAATTATCAATTTAGATATTTCAAATTTATCAGATGAAAGTCCACATGGGTACGTTCTAGAGGTGGACGTTCATTATCCTCAAGAATTACATGATATGCATTCAGATCTTCCCTTTTTGGTGGAAAATATTATTCCACCTGAATCAAAATCAAAGATTTCAAAATTAATACCAAATTTGAATGACAAGAAAAAGTATACTGTTCATTATCGAAATTTGAAGCAGGCTATTAGTAATGGATTAATAGTAATGAAAACACACAGAGTACTCAAATTTGATCAGTCACCATGGCTAAAGAAATATATCGATTTAAACACAGAAATGAGAAATAAAGCTACAAGCAAATTTGAAAAGGATCAGTTTAAATTAATGAACAATGCAGTTTTCGGTAAAACCATGGAAAATATAGATAATAGAAGAGATATCAAGTTGGTTACTCACTGGGAAAGTATTAGAAGAACTATGGGTGCTAATGCACTAATAGCCCGTCCAAATTTTAAAACGTGTTCAATTTTTTCTGAGGATTTTGTTGCGATCCAAATGAGTAAATTAAAGGTACACTATAACAAACCAATTTACTTGGGTTTTTCTGTTTTGGAGTTGTCGAAGACGATTTTATATAATTTTTTCTACGATGTTATAAAAAAATTTTGGTGATAAAGCTTCCTTGCTTTACACAGATACTGATTCTTTAATTATCAAAATTTTTACGGATAATTTTTACGATTTTATCATACAAAACCCAGACAAATTCGACACTTCCAATTATGAAAAAGGAAATAAATTTAGTATTCCGAAAGGTCAATCAATTTTAGGGAGAATGAAAGATGAGTTTCCGGCGGACCCCATTATTAGTTTCTACGGTACCGGAGCAAAAGCTTATTACGTACAATCTGTGGGTAATGAACTAAAAAAAAGCCAAAGGTGTAAAGAAATCTGTAATTAAAAAACAGTTAACAAAAGATGATTATAAGAAAATTGTCGAACAGGGCGGTTTAATATTCAGAAAAATGAACACATTTAGAAGCGATATGCATGATATTTATACAGAAATGAAAAATAAAGTCGCATTGTCTTATTATGACGACAAACGTTTTGTAATCCCCAACACCACAAAGACTTTACCATGGGGGCACAATGATATATCATTTTTTCAGAGTGAACCTGAGCAAAATTTAGAATGGTTAATTTCAGCCGTCAAAAGTGTCGAAAATGATAAGTGGAAAAGTAATTTGGACGCTTTACTCACAGCAATAGATGAGTTAGATCATTAAAAAAAACAGTTCTTTAATATACTTAATATGGCATGCCTCAAAACTTCAAAAAATATCTTACTGGAAAATTCATCCCAATATAACACAAAAAAAAATATAATGTATTAATAATTATTATTGTACAAATTATTAGTAAGTAGAAAATTTTGAAAAGGGGGTGAGCACACATTTTTTCCATTAAGAAATTATAGGCTTATATGTATTGGTAAATTAATGCACACCTGATTTTAAATTATATGTAGATATTGTATTTATGTTATGATAATAAATAGAAAGAAATTTACTACTTTTTCTACCACAAAAAAGTTCAGTTAGAACATAGAAGTTGATACTATATGGTATTTTTAAAGTCTTCACTTCACATTTGGGGCTAATAAAATCATTTTTTAAATTTTGCGGTATAGGCATGAATATTCTTCTAGCTCACATCAAAATGCTAAACAATTATTCGCCGTGTTGTTTTATGGGAAGGATTCTACCATAATATAGTAGTTGGTGTTGTTGAGATGCCGTTATAGTTTGCAAATTAATGCACACATTGATGAGTAAGATGTCGCTTCAATCGGTTAAAGTTATTTCTTACTTTGTGGTATAAGTTCACCTCAACCAAATGGGAATAAAGAGTGGGGGAGGTAGTGGGGTTAACGCTTGGCGTCAATTTCTGACGTGAGTTCATTTGGACCAATGGAAACTAAGAGTGGGGGGAGTAGTGGGGTTGAAGCTTGGCTTCCTTTAGTGGCGTGATATCATTTAAACCAATGAGGACTTAGAGTGGTCACCCCTCCTCTAATAGTGGTAAGAGTCGGAGGGGGCGAGAGTGGTGTAGTACTCGCTTGAGACGCTACTAACTTTCTTTTCTCCTTCAGCAGTCGTGTGCGGTGCAAGTGTTTTAAAATTGTTTGTGTTTGTTCAGTTTTATATCTGTAACTATTATCATGGTTGGTGAGTCAAAAAAATCTTTTTAAAAAAAGTGTCTGGTGCTAGCCGTAAACGCAAGATGCATGATCTATCTGCTACACCCAATGTAAATATTATATCTGATGTGCAGATATTACCTGGGGCATCATCCATGCAGATGGGTGATGCAAATAATGCTCAAGTTCTACCCGGGGTATCAGCCACCCAGGTGCCTGATACTGTGGTGTTAGAACGGTACCAAATAAATAGTGGTGTTGGCAGTAGTATTGAGCATACAAGCGCGGACGGACAACACCAGGCTCTATTACCCGTGAATTTTATTCATGATGAGGTGGCAATTCCAGTGCTACACATATCGCAAAGCGATTTCGGCTGCGAAAGCATTAATGCAGGATTAAGGTTTAACTTACCTTGCATTGATGATTTTGACGCCGATTTTCGAAGCCTTGTGCGTGACATTGCACTTGACCAGGCAGGTTCTACTTTAGAAACAGCAGCTTTAGCAGTAGACAATCCTACAGCTAAAGTTGAAAATTCTGTTTCTAAAGTAGAACTAAAGAATACTCAAAATGACATAAAATCCACGGCCCGCAAACTGATCAATATGTCTTCTGGCGCATCTCGACGGCCTTTATCGCCAATTTTAATTAATTCAAGTGATGATGACGACTTTGTACCTATGTGTAATACAAAGCCGCCATCATCTGCAAAGAAGAGCAGGGCCCCCATTTCAAACAGTAAAAAAGCAGTTCAAAAAAAAACAAATAATAAATGCATAGTAAAAAAACCCAAGAGAACTTATGTTACAGGTAGGATTTTAAAATCTTACCTGGAAGAAATGCGGGTACCTGCTCCTCTAAGCCCTATTGGTGACAAGGTCGAGTTAGAGTCATCTAACTTGTCCTTACCCACTACTAGGGCGCATACTGCAAATAGCGCTGGCAGCATTGCCTTAGAACAATCAGGTACATCACTTTATGTAGATAACAGTGCCAGTTGTTCCAAGACAGTGTTGCCATCATCGAAATTAAATGTGGCGATAAAGTCGGCGACAATAACAGAGCAAGAGATTGTGAATTCTGACTCCGATTCAGAATCACTTGCTCTGTCTCAAGTGGAGCACACTAATGTGATTGCAGGTTTCTTAAAATTAGTGGGCGACTTTGAGCATAAAAAAAGAGCGGCTTGAGATGCTTATTCAAGAGGATGATCGCCAATACAATTTAATATCGAATATATGTAGTATTGGCGATAATCATATGGCGAAGTTGGAAAAGGCTGTTGAAGAGCAGAAAAAGATTCTAGAAGAACAAGAGCGTCTTCTAGAATCTCACAAACAACGGATGTTGTCTCACACAGTTAAAAAAGATGAGCACTTCAAAAGCCTTAACCAACACCGCAAAGAATTGGATAAGCATCTCAAACAAATGAAACATATTCGACAGTTGTGCGGGGATGTATCAAAAAAGATGGAATGAATAAACACACTTGCACCCCTTGACTTCTTTTATGAAATGTATATATTTGTAAAGTTTTAGATTTAAGATTAATTAGTTGTATATAGTTTTAATGGTTTAGAATATTTAATACTGTAATTGTATATAGATGTATATATGAATGTATGAACTGTACAAAATATGTTTAAGTAGATTAAGTTAGTACAAATAGTAAAAATGTAAAAATGTAAAACATAGTATTAATTGTATTTAAAAAAATAAAAATATAAAAAAATAATAAAACTTTCATTTAAAAGAAAACAAAAAAAAAGTGTAAAAAAATGAGAAAAAATCTGGTGGAAAAAAAAGTGAAAAAAAATTATAATCAATAAAAAAAATCATAAAAAAATTTAAAAAAAAAAAAAAAAAATATAATGTAGGAAAATATAAATAGAAAGAAAAAAAGGTTGTTAGGTTAGGTTAGACTAATCTACGTTGGGCTAGGTTAGGTTAAATTAGGTTAGGTTAGGATAGGTTAGGTTAGGTTAGGTTAGGTTAGGTTAGGTTAGGATAGGTTAGGTTAGGTTAGGTTAGGTTAGGTTAGGTTTATATGCACAATAACAAGTAATAATGCGAGAGAAGCGAGACGTACTCACACATACCAGCGAGCTTCGCTCGCTGGTATGTGAGTACGGCTCGCTTCGCTCGCCTGACCCGGCCCGAGACGCACGCTTCGCGAAGCGAAGCGTGTGTCTTGGGCCGGGCGAAAGTGCGCCGCGCGCGCGGCAACTTCCGAATAAGTTGCGCGCGCGAAGCGCGCGCTTTCGCCCGGCCCAAGACGCACGCTTCGCGGCAATTGAGGCCGTTTCCTGGCACAAAAATAAGAAACTGCGCATGCGCGAGCGCATGCGCAAAAGCACTCTCACGAAAAAAAAAAATACGTTTTCCCCACAACTGCGCATCCCCGAGCGCATGCGCAAAACCACTCTCATGAGAAAAAAAATTCGTTTATCCCACATTTTCACTGAAGTACTTTTTAACACAATTTTGTACCTCATGCATAAGTTTGTTATTTATATTTAATAATTTTTATAAAGTTAATGGTTTTACAATATTTTTCTATACAAATATATGTACATATTTTTCACACATAAGTTTATTATTTATATATTTAGATGATGTTAATATAGATATTTATATATTTAAAAAATAAAAGACTACATTTATTTTTTGTGTAACATTTTATTATAATAAATCTTAACAATAAAAAAAATATTATCTAAACAACTATCTAAACTACATATAAAAATATAAATTTTCATCATCTGATGTATCATCCTCCTGGTCCAATAAATTTTCATCATCTGATGTTTCATCCTCCTGATCCGATGATGTTGAACCTTCATGCCTATGAATAATTGGCACCGTCTCCACTGACCATGCTGATGGTGATGTTGGTCTGGAGTTGTTGCTATTTGACTCTCCATCTATCGACCATGTTGGAGATGATCTATCCCACCATTCACTCCTGTCCGGGCCCTCTCCATCATACATCATGCCCCTTTCACCAAACCATGTTGGAGACGTTGCCCATTCACTTCTATCTGGACCATCACCAACATACATCAGCTCCATTATTTCGCTGTCGGTTGATCCCGTTGGTGACATTGGTTCGGCGTCGGTGCTGGAGGAGATTGTGGTATCTTGAACAGCGTCCATGGTTTATCTCAAACGTTGGGAAGCAACTAAAGAAGAGGAGTAGAGGAGTTCATTATATACAAGTTATTTACCCCCACTCTAACATTGGCACCACCTACCTATATACACTTTGCTATTAGCCTCTTAATATAACATATATATTTTTATTAATTAGAAAATAAATAATACACTTAATTTAAAATATGTTTTTATTAAAATATCCATTGCATCAACTACATACAATAAATATATATATATTTACAATCTCGTTAAAAATACTCTTAAATAATATTACACTTTAAACCATATTAATAACCATACCAACAATCACTACTTAAAATATTTACAATTAATCAGGCGATACATTTTCTTTCTTACTATTATTGCATATGTTGCAAACAACCAATGGTCTGATTTGAAATAGCGGATTTTGGCAACACTTACAATAATAGCGATTAACAATCAGACCTGTGGTGGTGTGAGAATCAGTATGAAGATGCTTCCCATCTGGCACTCTTAGGATGTAAGGTATGTAGCAACCCTCACATAAACGGTAAACTGTACCACTGATTGTTTTAATTGATACAAATGTCATTGTAGTGCAATACAATGCACTGAATGGCGCCAATCTTCGTGTATCAATATATTTTGTTCTGATTTCGGACTCAGTTGGTAAGTCAGCAACATCCGCTACAACTCCATGATCCACCTCATCATCCATATCCTCTTCTAGGTTGTTTTCTACAATGACTTCTTCCTCGATGTCCACCACATCATCGTCGTTTTCTTCCTCACCCCACACATTGTTTTCGATGTCTTCACCAGCCAACCAATTTAGGAAATGCAGGTCTGCTACACCTCTTGGTACACCAGCCATTTTTCGATTTTTTTTTTTGTTAATTTAAATAGCGAATGTTTATCTCGTGCGTTGAAATTCAACTGATTTGGTCTCAGACCTCCTCCGCTTTTATATTATGTAGCCTGTGACGTCATTACAACGAAATGTCTGACGTCACCAACTTCTACTTAAACGAGATGAGGTCCCAGAGGAGTTTAGTTATTATTCAGCTTTGATACATACTAATTCGGTACTTTAAGCATTAATAACCTAAAATGTCATTTCCAAAAGTATGGAAGTCTAAACCAGTAATTGCAGTGTACCCATACAGCTACAATAATACAATAGTTTGTCATAATTGTTATATATCCTGGCCGAAAGAAGCTATTAATTCATGTACTGGATTGTGTAGTACATGTGTATTGGAGAATCCAGTGCAGATCAGAGAAACTCGGAGAAGCTGTTCAAGTGAAAACAACAGACAAAAATGTCGGAAGTGCATGCAAGAAATGAGAACACACACGAACTTTGGGATCTACACAAACGTGTGTGAATTATGTAAACCAAACCAACATCCATTAAGACAACGGTGTCTGTCCTGTGATATATATTCCGATGACTGCTGGAACAATGTATGCAGCGAATGCAGATTCAATAGGGAATTGTGCGCAAAAGTTGGTCATTTGTATAGAGATCAGGCACATCATGATTCGAAGTGTTGGTGTGGAAGCTAAAATTCTAGGCTGAGCTAGGGATTCAACAGCCAACTACTCCAATTCTACAATCTAATTATTGTGTATTTATTGTAATGGTATTTATTTATTTTGTTGAATTTACAAGAATTTGTTTCTATTTTACAACTTTTAAAATAAAAGAATATAGTATTAGGGTAGTAAATAAAACATGCATTAATGGAATTATGTGTTTATTATTTGTTTCTTATACATAAATAAAAATATCTGTTTACTATAGCTATACATATGCTATTATTTTTTGTGTAAAATATAATAAAGTACAATTATTACACAATGGCACTTTTATCAATCCACGAGTTGTTTTCCTTGGATAATCCAAGCCATTTCACAAAAAACTTATTTCCTCTCTTCCTTAAAACCTTCTCTACTAGATACACATCAGGGTATTTAGTTTTTTGCAGCTCCATTTCGTAAAAACAACCCTTAATTGGTTGTCCATGCATATCTTCAAGCAGGTAAGTTGTGGGATTTGTTATGTTTACTTTTACAACTTTAAAAAGTTCTGTTGAAAAGTTAGCTGTATATCCTTTATCAAATACACTTTTGTACTTACTAATACGAACTACATCTCCAATACGAAATTTCGGCTTGAGAGCAATCTTTACGTGATTATATGAATTTAACTGTGTAGTCGATTTGACATCGGCCGGCTTCATGCCAATTGTGCGGTGTATCTTGTTATTGTACATTTCTGTAATGTTGGGTAGAATATCAAGCCATTTGTACTTGCCTTCAACTGAGAATTTTTTATACAACCAATTTTTTTATTGTTCGTATTACTCGTTCTACAATTGCTGCTTTTTTCGTGCTGTAAGTGGAGTAATGGTTGATGTGATGTTGCCTCATTAATGTTGAAAAATAGCGGTTGTAGAACTCGGTACCATTGTCACTTTGTAAATTGTTGGGTGTGTAGTCTGCTTCCTGAAATATATTCTTCATTACCTTAGTAACTTCTTTACCAGTTTTATTTTTTATAGGTCGAGTCCACACAAACTTAGAATAACAGTCAATCGCAATGAGGATATAACGATAGCCTTTATTGTCACGAGCATATGGTTGCATTTCGGCCAAGTCTATCTGCCATAAATCACCATACCCCTTAATTAGGGTTCTTCTTCTTCGGAAGTTTCGTCGGACATCTCTATGTAGTTCATTGACAACTTGTAGCTTTACATTATTTGCCATCGTAATAATTGATTTCTTTACTAATTAAACTCTATTGTGCTCTATATTTCTACTTCTTCCATTAACTCTGGTGGAAACGCTAGACCAATCCTCTTGTTTGGTTGGAATTTTGCAACAGTCTGCTCTAATTTATCAATCTTTTCAACCAAATTATTATTTTGTTTCATAAGCACAGCAGTTGAGCCAATAACCCCAGCTAATTGTTTGTGAGTATATGTACGCATCTGCTCCAACAAATTAGTACTAACTTCTGAAAGTTGTTTACCAATATATGTTCTCATCTGTTCCATTAGATCAGCATCTCGTTTATTTAAAATTGTATTATTTTCTTCTTTATTTTTTGTTATATGCCCATTCACATACTTTTTCATAGCTTCAATAATTAAATCAGTTACTTCATTCATAGCTTTGTGGTTGTTCCTATGGTATTCACTGAGACGATTTTCAATATAATTACGCGTTACACCATCTTGCATATCTACGGGTTCTCCAATATTCTTTAAACGTTTATTCTGAATATCAAAATGTCTATCATTGGAAAGCTTGAAACCAATGCCCGGTGGCCCACGTAAAAGTATTGATTTACTAACAATTCTTCTGCGCCCGAATTTGTCAATGGTGTTTACAGCAGCCATTTCTAATTACATCTGTCACATTTCAGATAGCTATGCATATATTATAGATACAGGGTTCGTGAAATGATTTTAATACACAATTTTTCTCATACACAAATTTTAATCAACATTACACCACTTCACATGAGTGATAGAAACATTTAAGCTGCCACACTATAGGTACTGCTTGGATGTGTGGCCGAAAAAATTTCAGTACACTATTTTTTCTTCTTTCAATTCTTGAATCAAATTCAGTATTTCATTACTAACGTTATTGTTACCGGCCATTTTTGAAGCCCATAATAAGCGGAGACGATCCACTAATTCTTTGGGCTTATTCCAATATACATAATCCACGCCTTTGTTGTTGTATAATTTATGGGTTGGTATCTGCATTAATCCCAGACCACTTCTGGATCTCGTCATTATTGCTGGAGATACCAAAGGTTTTATAATTTTGCGAAATTTCTGTCGTTTTGTGGTGTTTAGGCCATTATTTATTTTATAATCCTTGAATGGCGCATTAGTCATTTTTAATATTTTCCCATATATCTGCTTATCTTCATCGTTAATAACTCCGCTCGGTGGATATCTTAGAAATATTAGATCATATAAATCAGCATTACCTGGATACACTCCAAGTTTTTTACTACCGCGCGATAATGTAATATTTCCATTTGAAAAGTGTATTTCAGCATTACCCATTCGTAATTTTCCTGTATTGGGATCTACTCGTACACCGTATACAATATCATATCTAGAATCACCCGATTCTAAATTTTCCAAATGTTTCCTGACTATATCGGATACTTCTTCCGTATTACTAAGAAAAGATGTTTCCGAAACTGGAGTGGTCAATACTGATGGTGGGGGTGTTTCCATAAACGATATTTGTGAAGTTTCATTTTCATCATCATCTCTACGTTTCTCAGGTGTTGCATTAAAAGTGCTACTTCTAGCACTCGCTTTTGAATGTATCCTCTGAGTCGATGACATTGACTGTACTGATTGCCCAAGTGGTTTTACCTCTGCCACTGAAGATATCACTTTTAGAGGTTTGGTTATAGGTTCATACATTTTTTTCAAGTGTTAATTTGTTCTCCACATATCTACTCTTCATAGAGTTGAATTTCTTACGCACTGCATCTGTTGCCTCAACAAGTTGACGTTTCAAACTTATTTCACTGCCAGAATTGACTTGGGGTTTTTCATTGTTGACCATATTAATAATAAATAACACTAATAAATTTATTAGCGAAGTAACTCGGATGCTATCTATAGATCGATTGAAGCATTAATTAAACATCATGGATATATGAAGTTGTCAAGACCTTTCCGATATCGTCCCTCGTATACTTCTCTATCCTTGTCAATCACTAGAAATCCATGCTTGTCTTTCCAACACTCTGCACACATTTCTTGAAACTGTTTAAATGATACATCGGGTGACACATGATCGGAAAATATATGATGTAGATTCATATCATCCTGCTTAAAGATAACTATGAAATTACTATTATCCCGTACAAGCTGCTTTGGAACACGTGAATATGTTTGAGCGAGATAAAAACAATCCACATTACTATGACGACCCATACTAAAATATGATTTTATAACATTCTGTTTCTCACATATCACATCATCAAATATGAAAATGGACTCCGGTTGGGCTTCAGATGGTTCTACTATTTGTGCATTATTATTAAAGGTATAAAACCCTAACCCTTTAATGGGTGCTAAAACGTTATGTAAATACTCATATTTTGGTTGATTCAATGATTTTGAGTATAGATATATATTTGCAAAACGTAGTCCAAGGGGGTGAATAAGCAGAGATATCATTACATTTGTCTTTCCGCAATTTGATGGTCCGATTATGAGACCCCGAACCGTTGAGGGTAGTAACGGTCCATGACGCTTATTAGAATCACCTAACCCACATCCAACCTTTTCATCTAAATTATCTACGGGAAATTTTTTCTTTCTGCTTCACAATGCGCATTGTACCGCGGTTGAGAACTATATAAATAGATGTATGTTTTACAGCCTTTATTTAAATGTTGTTCGCCACACAACCCACACGTCAAAATCATCACGAGAAGAAGACTGGCAGGGGTGTAGTTAATTCCCTTATAAATAAGTTACCATTTGAGCTACATTTGCCAGGTTACCAGTATTGTGGTCCCGGCACCAGATTACAAAAACGCATAGCGCGTGGTGATAAAGGTATAAACCAACTTGATGCTGCATGTAAGCAACACGATATTGCATACATAGAGAATGATCTAGCAGCTCGACACAAAGCAGATTACCAACTTGAACAGGCTGCTTGGAAACGGGTTAAATCCAAAGACACCGGTTTTGGAGAAAAAACTGCCGCCTGGTTAGTTACAAATATAATGAAAGGAAAACGGCATCTTGGTTTGGGTTGTAAATCAACAGGATCCCGCCTTTTAAAGAGAAAGGACATTAAGAAGAAGAAGAAGAAGAAGAATATTAAAAAGATAGCTTTCGGCGGTGGAATAGTTCGCAAGGTGCAAGAAGCATTACGAATAGCTGGTGGTAAACGAATTGTTGAAAAAAATACCAAGAAAGCATTAGAAACTGCGCTTCAAGCTGCGCGACAGCACGTAAAGGTGGCAGGCGGAAAACGCAATATTCGCACACCTCGCATAATACCGATACCGAAAGTTGGTGGAATTCTACCTTTAATACCAATTTTTGCCGGATTATCAGCGTTAGGTGGTTTAGCTGGAAGTGCTGCAGGTATTGCTAGGGCAGTAAATGCTGTCAAAGCGAGCAGAGAACAACTGACTGAAGCAAATCGCCATAATAGACATATGGAGGCGATCGCTCTGGGAAAGAGTGGAAAAGGAATGTATTTGAGACCATATCGTAACGGATTAGGTCTTTACCTCAAACCACAAAATCCAAAAAACTATTAGACACCCTACCTCGAAGACCCCCTCACCGATGTCGATCTTAATTATTATGTTAAGTATATGAAGATATCTTATTTTCGTGGTATATTTATGCGCGATAATCTACCTAATTCTGGACCACGTTATAATGAATCCGCAATCATTAATTTAGATAGTATTGATGGTCCTGGGACGCATTGGGTGGCATATAAGAAACGAGGTGGTTTAGTCAGTTACTTTGATAGTTTTGGTGATTTACCCCCACCTATAGAATTACTACGATATTTTCATAGTGGTTCAGAGACATCTGAAAAAATCTACTATAATTATGAACGTCAGCAAAATTTTAATACAGTGTGGTGCGGTCATTTGTGCTTAAAGTTTCTTTCTTCAAGAACATAACCCCAATATAATTGAGATGGCATCAAGCACACCAACAATGGATCGAGAAAACATTAAAAGAATGGGTCATTCACTAATTGCATTCTCTAGATTACGCAGTCTGACGAAGATGAGTCAACAACAACTCGCAGATATGCCTAAAGAAGTAATGATTGCATGTGCTCCAAATGAAATTGCATTAGTATGGGATAAACTGCCCACACATCTCCAAAATGATATCGATGTTTTAAAATATCAGTATTGTTTAGAACATTACTCCCATGATTATGAACCCAATGTTGACGTTAATGATGGCGCAGCACCTCGGAGGATATTTTGCTGCTACTGCAAATTAAATGATGTAAATGTTACAACTAATAATGACGTAAACATATCGCCATCACCCCCAAAGAAGGCAAGATTACAGCATTATTGTTGCAAGATACAATAAAGCGACATATCACTCTCTAAATACATCAGTCATGTCGAACACTTTCACTTTATCAAGTCGCTCGAGCGTGCTTAGTACAGACTTTTATCCACCCATTCATTTGGACACGAGTAGTCGTTTTGGGTTGGGTTTAATAGGATTCTATTCTTACAATTCTATATTTAATGTGGACGAAAGTAATAACAGTTTTTGTTATAAAATTAATGCTAAGGCTGTACGCATTACAATTCATATACCTCTAGGAGTGTATGAAATTGATGAAATCCATCTGGCACTATTGAAAGCCATGAATATTGATGAGAAGGATTATACGAAAATATTTTCGTTACGAGCAAACAACAATACATTAAAATGTGAGATTTGGTCAAAGTATGAAATAGACTTTACGCAACCAAACTCAATCGGTAGTTTGTTGGGATTCAAAGCAGTACATTTACACCCAAACAAAACATATGAATCAACACTACCAGTTGATATTATGAAAGTGAGAATGATACGTGTAGATTGCAGCATAACTTCTGGAGCCTATCTGAATGCTGATGAATCACATACTCTCTTTGAGTTTGATATAGACGTTGAGCCGGGCTACAAACTTACTAGAGAACCTGCTAATATCATATATTTACCTGTTAGACCCGAAGGACGTCAGTTTATCGACAACATTACTCTACGCATATTGGACGACAGTGGTAATTTAATAAATTTTCGGGGTGAAAAAAATTATTGTAAAACTAGAATTGAGGAAATTTTAACACTGCTAACTAAATGGGCTTCATATATAATCAACAGCGGCAGATAAATCATCAATATAATATATTCAATGATAAAAGGAAGAGTGGGCATAAAAACCGATTCATTCAAAGTGTACACCTTAAACAGTTAAGACATAGACTATCTGCTAAGGATCGTGCCTTTCTCCAATCTATTGGATTAAAACTTCGAAAAAATTGACAATAACAATGGTGGCTATTGCAACTAGTGAAAAACTCGAGGTGTTTGACGAACCTGTGTTGGATCATTCACTCGTCAGTCTTCATGAGCATACATATAAACCTTATGGCTCCCCATATTACAGGAATTCAGATGAAATACGCATTCCAATTAATTTTCAAGACCTTATACTCGACATTGCTGATAGTTACATATATATAGAGGGGAAATTTACACCAAATGAAGCCAACAAACAGTGCTACCTATCCAATAATGCACTAGCATTTTTATTCGAAGAGATACGTTTAGAAATGGGCGGCGAACAAGTGGCTGTAGTTCGAAAGCCTGGTATTACCACCACAATGAAAGCAATGGTGTCATATGGGCAAACACATGCGCGATCACTACTAGCATCAGGTTGGGGTCTTACACAACAAAAACAGGATATTTTAGATACTGCCAGCCATATATTTAGTGGTAAGCTACCCCTTAAGTATGTTATGGGTTTTGCTGAAGATTACACCAAGGGCATTTTGAATGCGAAGCAGGAACTAATTTTGATAATAGCTCGCACCTTTAAAAACTCATACATCGGAGAGGTTGATGCTGAATTGGAAATTAACAAAATTGAGTGGAAGATAAGGCATATTGTACCTGAGGATCGACAAAAGCTTAAACTACTGAATCGAATTAATAAAAGTGGTTACAATGCTAAAGTTAAAATGGCCTACCGTATGTGGGATCTTTTTGAGTTACCTACATTGCGTGATACAGCCTCAGACATATGGGCTGTTAAAACCACTAGCAGTCTCGAACGACCCCGCTACATCATTATAGGTTTCCAAAATAATGATTGCTCCAACGATAGAACAAAGGATATCACACAGTTTATCCATGCAGATGTTAACAATATTCGCCTGTATTTAAACTCTGAAGTATTTCCATATGAGCGTTGGAATTTGGATTTCGATAAGAAGCTCGATTCTGCAGCCTACTATGCGTATGAAAACTTCCAACGTAGTTATTATGACAGAGATATGAGTGAACCAATGATGGATCTTGGAGAATTCCGAAAAAATCCATTGTTTGTCCTTGATTGCTCCCACCAACCAGATGCAATGAAATCATCCACTGTTGATATTAAAATTGAATTTGAAACACGCAAGACGAAGTTCCCCGAACAAACTCGAGTATATGCCCTCATCCTTCATGATGCATATTTAAGCTACAATGCCTTAGATGGCTCAGTTCAGAGTGGTTTTGTTGGCGCTAAGTGAAAAACTATTATGACCTCGTTAATGGATAAAGCTCCTATTTTAATAGTTGACATGCAAGGTTTTCAGTATAAGAATAATAAGTTTATATTAAAGGAATTGGCAGCTGTGTGTTGTAACACTAAACAACAAGCACATTACTTTTTCAAACCGCCACACCCATTTTCGTTACTAACGCAGGGTGAAAAAAGACAATATCGATGGCTGGAGAAAAATTATCATGGTGGTATAAGGTGGAGCGATGGAAATATTCAATTGTCAAAATTGCTAATGATACTACAACGGCTTTGCAAAAATGTAGTTAATAGCTATGAACACCATGTATTACCACAGGACGTTATAATCGTATGTAAAGGCAAGATGAAGAAGAATTTCCTATTATCGTATTTAGGTTGGAATAAAGTTATAGATTTGGATGAATATTTTCCCTCTCTACCAAGCATTAAATCAAGAAATATTCCAGGATGTTTGGAGCATTTTCTATATAATGATAGTCATTGTGCTCTAGCAAATGTTCACTTTATTAAAAAATGTATTGCTCATGTAGATATAAAATTGCAACAAATGTGTTCATTTATTTGACAGTGAAATTACTGATTTATATATTTAGTAATGCGGCCATATAGACCACAAAACATACGTAGTGTATCAATATACGTTTCATTAATGTAATTTTATGTATTAACCTGAAACTGAAATAAAAAATATATAAAATGTATTTCAGATTTTTATTGTTCGCTAATAATACACATTTTAGAGTGGACATGTCAAATAAGTTATATATTTAGATCAATTTAACCATCTGAATATTCAGCATCATCTTCTTCATCATCGGATTGATCTAAATCGTACTTTTTAATAATTTCCTTAGGTAAATATTTTTCTATTTCATATAGAAAACGTTTTAAATCCTTTTGAATCATTTGTTCACAAAACTCTTCTAAATTTAAAATGCCACAGCTATATTTGTTACACATGTTTGAACCAGTATTATATTTTTCAGAATCCTCCATAAGGCGCTGAACTTCATCCTCATCATAACAATAATTTAGATCATAATTTGCGGCATGCAGTGATTCCATGCTTAGATCATATAATTGAGAAGATAGTCTTTTAATGGCGGAACCAATATCTTCAGCTTTTATCCATCCTTGAGCTGAATAATGCATCCACATATTCACTGCTTCTCTAGAAATTAAAGAAGTCACATAAAAAAGGCAAAAAATAAATCTTTTAATTTACTTACATGGATGATGATTGGTGGTTAGGCAGATTCAAAAATAAAGTTTATCTACTGCTATCATCTATCTGTTAGCTAGTAAGTGATCTAAAAATATTATATTTTATAATACTCATAGCATTCGTTCAATATATTCCATTTATTATCTAGTGAATAATTAAAACTAAAATACTATTGTAATTAATTATTACTTTCTGATTAAGAATTAAATATCGAATTTTATTAAAGCACTAGATTTTGCACCAGGATAAGCTGGGGGACGTTGACCCAAATATGTCAATGTATATCTACCACCTGATGAATTTATTTTATCGATAATATCCACACTTATAATTTCTGCAACCCGCTTTGGTAAAAATGATTTAAAAGTAGTAATTGTACTTTCCTCAAACAAATTTACTAAGATTGATTTTCCAAACCGCGTTTTGAGCATAGATATTTTTTTTATAATATATGGTTTATTTATAACTAAAGAACAAATAGGTTTTTGTTCTAAAACTTGTGTATCTTGATTAATAAGTTCATTAAGTGTTACTAAGTCGATCTCGGAAACTGCCATGCTTAAAATGGAGTTATACAATGAAAGAATTGCAATGAAGTAATATAAAATATTGCTCACTTGAATAATTGAGATCACTGTATAATGTTCACTTGTTGGTGGTAGGTGAATCACGGATATTATGATTTTCTTGATACCACTCCATCCTCTATATAACTGTAGAATTGCCCCCACCACACCAGTACTTAGAGTTAACACGTCACATCATTATACCCCCACCCATCCTATTACTACATACACTTACCTCTCGAGGTCAAGTGGTATGACGTCACTCAAGGTCATGCTGTGACGTCATAGAAAATGGTGGGGGCGGCGTCGGTGTGACGTCATCCAAGGTCACGCTGTGACGTCATATAAAGTGGTGGGGGAGGCGTAGAACCGGCATAAGACCCCTACTCACATATTATCACAAAAGTACATAAAAATTTCAATGCAAGATGACCCCGTACATAAAGTGTTATTGACAATGTTTAAAAAGAAATAGATTTAATAGCGGTGATCTAAAGACGCTTCGAGAGGAAAGATAAAAATTATAAAAAAAAAAAAATAAATGTGAAGGAAGTATTTTTGAAAATCCTTTTTTAAAAATAGAATATTCAAGAGCGGGGGTTTGGTTTTTTTTTTTTTTTTTTACAGTTGTTTAAAGAAAAAAATTTTTTTTTTTTTTATAAAATTTTTAAAGGTGAAAAAAAAAAAAGGGGGCAAAAAAATAAATAAGAAAATAGGGGAAGAAAAACCCTTATCTCCTGAATAGTTTCTATGAACTTAAAGTCAAAACGAGAAGATGTGTTGAAATATCGCTGGATGATGATGGCCCACCACTATACGCTGTTGCATTGTATTAAATTAATACTAATACTTTCGTCGTGTATATCAATGTTTAAGGCAAGAAAACGTTTGAAGATTGTACTTCTACGTATTTAAACTCGCTATTGAGAGTTACTAATGGTTCCATAACCTAAAATTAATTACTGAAAATTTTAAAACCAAAATTATCACAAAACATACAACTTATACCGGAATATTTCTGGATAAAATGTTTACATTTTTTAATATTCTGTGGTACTAATCTAATTTCAAAAGAAAAGTAGGGCATAGCAAATTTCGAAGTGCAATTGTCGAATACTGTGTAATTCTCAAAATAATACGATTCAGCGGTTTATAATCAATAATCGTATTTAAATAATGTTGTGGATGTATCATTTAATACCGAATAGAAGTCTTGGAAAATGGATTCATTTTAACTAAAATTATATGTCTGCCCATCTGAACATTAGACAGGTGATGTGAATTTTTTTTGTAGATCCAAGTGTGTCAGCGACTTTTTAATATACATTTTTTAACGTTTTTTCTTTTCAAACTTGGAATAACAGGTTATCGAAATGTGTCGTTTATTAATAAAGTTAAAGTGTCAAACAACACTGTAGGGTTCATCAAAAATATGAAATAAAATTAATTTGTAATTGACAGTCACACCAAATTTTTTGTGAAAAAAAAACGAGTGTATCAAGTTGTAGCTTTTTATTTAAACAGCCTATATCCATAAGCAGTATAAGTTTTCCAATAAAATTTCATGAATATTTCGAAAAAAAAATGGCGACCAAATTATCGAGGGACCTAGAAAAAAAAATTTAAAACCGTTTTGGCAAGTAACCCATAAGCATAGGACCAGCAACCTCCACGCTGGTGCACCCTGGACAGGCAGAGGCAACTCTGCCTGACAAATGCCGGCCGGGGGGTACCAGGGCTAACCATCTAGTACCCCTTTTACTTCTGGTTTCATATAACCTCAGAAGATGGGCCCCTCACAACCGACCCCAATCGGATGGGGGTCAGAGACAAGTGGAAGGGGCCTCACTGGATGGTCTCAACGTTGACAACCTAGGCATTGAACACGGACGCTTTAAGTGGACGAGGGAACTTCGGGATGACTTGCTGACCTGCCGCGAGAGTAGCGAACCTGAGCGAAGGGGATACATGGCGCGATTGCATGCACTTTGGTGCGAAATGCATCCAGAGCATCGCGCCTTCTCTCAACAACATCTGAGAAATCAAGTATCCTTTCTGCTCAGGACAGGTTATGTAAGGGCACCCCGTCAGCCGGAAGAACTGCCAGCGGCAGTCCCACCGCGGCAATTATCAGCTGATGGGGAAAATCCTTTCGAATTCACCGATGTAGACTTAAGGACGAGGGTAGCCTTAACACCAGGGCTAACCTAAAGCCACAAGACCTGGCTAGAATGGACGCGGTCATCGATGAGGAAATTCCGGAAGATGCAGACATATGGCAAATCAACTGTGCCGTGTACAACGCCGCGAAGCAACTTGTCCCGTGAGAGGTCAACCAATCACGGGGTCGAGAAAGCCAAGCGGCGTGTACAGAAAATCGAGGGTAAGATACAGTCGGCCAGACAACACGCTTCGCGGATCCAGAGTGTGGTGAAATATAAGACGACTGGTACATGAGCACATACTCCTAATGTCCTTGCTCCCATTTTGCATGTGCAATATGTTCCTGATATAAGATCCACATTTTGATCAGGATTTTCGAGGTAGGAAATAAAAGTGAAATGTCTTACCGACTGAGTGAAACGAGAAAATGTTTTTGCTCTTATAAGTCCTGGTTCAAATAACTGAGTAAATTCGTTGTTTGGGTTGCGATTTGTGGTATCTTGAACATATTTTGGAGATAATCGAACTTGGTAGGTTCCTAAAGTTTTCAGCCTTGGGTAACCATAATTTAGTCTAGGAAATCCTTCCAAGTCATATTCGTGAATGTTAATCCAGGGGCCATGACCTCTTGCTCGAAGCATTTGATATAGCTGAACTCTTGTTTGAAGCAAATTAATGTTATCTCCATTTCTAATTTCTAACATACGTTGTGCAAGCTCCTCATTTGCATCGTGCATGTGAATAGGCTCGTGAAATCTGTTTAATATCTGACAAGTGTACACGGTGTTGAATCGGTATCATATTCCTAAAAAAGTTTAAAAACTGATTTTAAATGTCCATTTCTTCATTCCACTATCCAACGTGTTTTTGTAGTAACTCTCGAACGATTTGCTTCCTCTGTGGTAAACTGCCTTTGATTACGTAACAGATGAGGTGGAATTTCGTAGTTTAAATTCAGTTCCTCAAGAAACCGAACAGCATCCTTATAGCCACGATCTACCACAAATATATCACCTTCTTGAACCCATTCCCTTAATCTGTGTTGATCTTGGGTCATGTCATGTAAAAGAATCGTTGCGTCATTATTGCGAACATCCGAGAAGTGAACCATGTACTGTACATCTAAAATATATCCAACCAGAGCGACTACTAGGCCTGCTTTTAACAAATTATACTTTTTATGGTAAGAGTAAGACTGTCGTTGAATTCGAAAAATGGGAGCATTTTTGGAACTTAAATATGTACAGTCAGGGTATAAAATTGCTTTTGGATATTCTGGTTCAGGATTGTGGAGAATATTTGAAAATCAGGTAACATGACTATTTATGAATTGTTCTTTATTTTGAACTTCAGGACAATCATATCCTAAGTTTCCAGGTACAAATGTGACCATAAGGCTCTGTCTTAGGATGGTAATAGCTATACTGACATTTTGTCGGCACGACTAATTCAATAACGTTTTTAAACAGGTATCTGATAATCCCTGTCTCATTTTCATCAAAAAAGTTATTAAACGTTTCTTTTTGACATAATTTGAAGATAAAGTATCATCATCAAGCATATTGTCTAATTTTTCTAAACTATTCACCGGTTTTTGGTCCCCTCATGCTTATTCGTAGCAGTACAGATATGAGATAGTTGTATTAATCCATTTTTGGTTAAATGTTGATTGCAGCATCGTGTTTCCAAGGGTAAATAAATTCCAGTTTTTAAGGAAAAGTGAAAAGTCTATTCTTGCATCAATGTTTACTCGAAATCGACAAATTCTCTAACAAACAAACAAAACAATTCATTGTGCCATACTGTACTAAAACGTCCATAGGGATTGCCAACGGATCATCTTTCATTTTAATTATTCTGTTTATTCTTCTTTTACAGTTTAAACAATTTCTGGACTGTTCGTTTAACACAATTTCATTAAAACGAAACCGATTTCTATGTAATTTTGCGACATGTTTCTTCCGCTCCTCATTAATATCATTTTCGTCATATATTTTGCAATTTGAGTTTTCCCGACCACAAGTACAATTTTACAGTTTTCGTATGAAATAATTATTGTTGACAGTTAATGAATTATTTAAGTGACAACCATAATAACAAAATAACGTCAAGACATACTTCGCAAAATTAAAAAAGTTTTAAAAAAGTTGATTGAGGAAGCCGTTACTATGTGGTAGTTCGATATCACAAGAAAACGAGTAAAACACTACTATTCTCCAATATATTAACGATAAAAATATTACGTACACATTATTTATAGAAACTGAAATAGCTTTAAAAAACGTACAAAATAAGTATTTATTCTTTCAATATTTTTATAAATAGTTTGCATCTAAAATACATTTTTTAGAACTTTAAAAGTTAGTATTTATCATTAACAATCATAGCACCTCGTATATTTTGATTATAGGATACTTCGTTAAATAAATATATACTTCAAAATCCTTATACTAATCAATTTTTTAAAGGATATTCATATCCAAAGAGAAAAATAATAATTTTAAACTTTGCAAAAGAAGGAATCCTTGGACCTGTTTTCTGATACACCCTGTAGGCTCACAAAAAATTTCCCGCGTATACAAGTGTCATCCTGGGTCATAATATATTGTACACAATATTTCAGAAAAATCTACTGAAACCCAGGATCCCTGTTGTTCGGGTGCCATGTCCTTTGCAGGTTGTTTTTCATTTTAAAAGCTACTTAAATGTCTTTGGTCTATTGTCCATTAGTTTAGTTAAATAAAACAAATAACTACTTGAATTTTCAACATACGATAGATGTAATTATCAAATTTACGAGAATTTAACACAGAAAACTTCTCTGTCTAAGAAGAGTAGATATTTTATTATTTTAAAGTAGCCAATGATAACTTAATTTCTGCGATAAGACATTGTAGCACCTTCAGTTTTGACCTTGGACGTTAAAAGTTATAATAAAAAATTTTAGATGGTATACATTTCCATTAATTTAATAGGTGTGTTCCAAATAAAAAAAAATTTAGCCTTATAAATAAACTTACAAAACGAAACCCAGGAATATTTTTATTTCGATTCTTCAAAGAGAACATAAATTAAACAGCTAACGAATGGCTTTTACAAACTGGCAAATAAACATTATATGGCGCTAACGAATAGCGTTCTTCAATTTAACGAGTAGCTATGTGAACGTAATAAGGGTCCTAAAATAAACTTGTAAATAAAATCTATTGTGCCCTGCTAACGACCAGCCCGATTACAAGCACGTGCAAAAGAAATGAATACTTATTCTAATTCTCAAATTTTAATTGCCGATGGTGCCGTGGTGTCAAAGTAAAATATACACAATTCTCAACATAAAATCGTTGACTTTTTTATTAGAAAACAAAGCAAATATATGCACAGCTGACTTAATAATATTCGTGTGGCCGTTTAAGTGAGGACAAACCTTGCTCCAAAATAATAATAATAATAAAGCACCACAGAAATTAGACAACCCCCGAAATTCAAAGCCGAAGCTGCCCAGAAGGGGTACACTTAGATAAACGTGGACATACAACCATTTTCACCAACGTTGCCAGTGCCGGTGGCGTGATTCGAACCCGCAGCTATCATATAGAAGATTTCTAGTCACACTTACCATCGCATGTTCTAGCTAACTACGGCACCGAGCCAGTGGTATAGTTGCGCAATACTTTTTTTTTTTCATGAAATATCCAACTGGCACATTAATTTTTATATGAGTTGTAAAGGCGGCATTACACAGCGTGCGGAGCTCGGAGTGACGCGCCGATGCTCGCTTTGAATGATCGCGATCTCACGGCCTGTAGATTGACAAGTGTCACGCCTCCCGGACGTGACTCGTGCCGCACGCTCTGTAACGAGCAAAGATTAAGGTAGAAATATAGTGGAGTGAGGAGGGTAGAAGCACGCGGAGAGAGTAGCGGCTACACATGAAAAAAAAAGGAGCGACCGCTTATCACTTTAGTATGTGCGCTTCTATTTCAAATGCATTACAACATATTAATCGCTCGCTTACCCTCGACGCGTGCATCTATCCTCATCGCTCCACTATATTCTTACCTTTACGCGCCGTGAGACTACGTACCCGAGTCGCTTCAATCCGCGCGCGGCGCGTTTACATTAAAGTTTTGATTTCGCGAAAAAATTGCATATTTTTGTGTTTTTAAGACTTATAAAGGGCATAATGGGTAGTGAACACGTAGTTGGAGGTTCTGAAAGAGACAGCCGAAAACGAAAACGGCACTTAATATCGAGGGGCCGAAAAAGTACAAATGGTTTTTAAGGTTTCTTGTTTCTTATTATTTTTATTTTTTTTAAATAAAGCATAGCATCTTATTGTATGTAAATCCAAGTGTATTCAATTCAAAAAGGCGTATTTCTTAACGTTTCCGCCACAAAATACTCGAATTGCTATTTCAGTTTTTCAAGATATTTCCTAAACCAAAAGCTTTATATCTTCTTTGGACAAACAAAAATCATTATGTGTTCCAAATTACCACTGCCTTTTGAAAATTTTTAGATTTTTGTATGTAACATCATAACATTTTTTTTTTTGCTATTTTTTGATGCCGCACTCGTTTTTTTCTGGTTTCAATATTCACAGTAGCAGTTTTTTCCAACTTTTCTGAGTTTCTGTATAGTAGTAAGTATACTACTATACGCCTTTTGAAGGTCTACTGCTTGAATAAACTTTCACTCTTTCCAATAAGGAGGAGAGAGAATGACTTTCCTCCGGACTCTCTGGTGTGCTAGTACACAGACGGTTCTCGTGTGGCCACCAGACCGTCCTCCCGGTGGGAATATATCTGGAAGTCAGAGGAGTGCAGAAGAGCTTTGCTCTAGGTTCCTACACGACGGATTTCCAGGCAGAGGTTTTCGCCATCCTAGCGGTGGTAGGTAAGGCTGTGGTTAGAAACGGGACGGAACAGATGGTATACATCTGCTCCGACAGCCAGGCTGCTCTAAAAGCGGTGTGCTCCCCAGGACGAGATCAGCTCTCTTTCGGGAGTGCGGGGATGCCCTAGAAGAGCTTGCCAGGCATAAACAAGTCAGACTGCTGTGGATTCCGGAGCATACCGGAATTCCAGGCAACGAGAAGGCCGATGAATTAGCTATACTTGGAGCCAAGGAACCCTGTCTCGGGCCCCAGCATATGTTAGGTATTACAAGAAGGCATGTCACAACGACCCTCAATGAGTGGACCCACGAGACACTGAGGAAGCATTAGAGGACCAACAGGGTATGCAGGTAAACTCGAGATTTTGTGACGGGGCCGAACAAGTCGAGATCGGCCTATTTGCTGGGCCGGCGTCGGAAGACTTTGAAATCTTTTAATCGGAGTTTGACAGGCCACTGCGGACTTAGGAGGCATCTATTATTGGTATTGAGGAAAACCCTACATGTCCAGGATGCTGGAGTGGTGAAAAACATCTTATTACTTCTTGGGACAGTGCGAAGCGTTTGGGCGCCTGAGACAAAGCATCTTCGGTTCTGAGGCACTTCGAAGGGATGAGATGAGCTCCCTCGCATTCATTAGAAGATCGGAAACATTCGACGAGGGAGCAAGAGAAGTAACATGGCTGACGGGACAGCTGGGGGTTGGTAAAAAGGGCCCATTTGCGGTCCACCTGCCAGGCCTCAGCCTCCTCCACCATATTTGGACCGTAAGGGGCTCAGAATAGCAACATTCAGAGACAGTGTGCCAGGAGAAGACTGGTGAACATATGGAAAGAAACAGCCATTTGACAGAGCAGCTGACACAGAACGTTAAGTGTGCCAGGGCCACTGTAAAAAGAGTAAGCATTTTAGATTATTTTTCGAAATTAAGGGAGACCCTTTCGGCCACACATATCAATATGATGAAACCAACATGAGCGATGACCCAGGTCGTGTAAAGGTCTTGTGTTGAAAATGATCAAAACGAGCGGAGCAAATAATGGATTCAAGTAAGCATTTCTATCATGATGGCCGTTTCTGCATCTGGCCAACTATACAACACCCTCATACGGTGTATAAGGCTACACACATCCAACATGGGTGAAAGGGGGAGTGGATGGCGCTTACTATAACCGTACGAAAAGTGGTTGGTTTGATGGTCCATGTTTTAAGGTTTGGTTTGATAAGGCGGCGTTGCCCTATCTGAAAAACCTCCAGAGATAATCCGGAGACAATTTCTCGAGCCATGTGTCGCTAAATATCCTCAAGAAATGTGACCGATATAATATAAGATTCGTTCTTTTTGCAGCCAACTCCACTCACATTCTTCAACTGTTGGATGTGACTTTTTTTCGCTCCGCTAAAGAAAAAATGGCGTGCTTTATTGGCGGAGTGGAAAGAAACCAATAAATAAGGGATGCGTTCCAAAATCAAAGCGTCCCAGAATTTTTAAAAAGACATTGAAAGAGATGGAGACGGCAATGGAACAGAATATCATGTCGGGATTTCGAGCATGTGGAATTTCTCCACTGGATCCTGAGGTGGTATTAAGGAAAATTCCAGAACCAAGCGCTGAGGAGAATGTTGCCGGTGAATGGTCTCGAACGTTTGTCAAGTTACTCAAAGACAAAATAAATGATGTCATTCTGTGCTTATGTTAATTTTTTTTTATACATATACTAGAAATTATAAATCAGGATCCGGAAACATCAAATTTAAACATTCGAATTTTCAGAAGTCCAGTAAACAGAATACTGTTAGGCGCATACTCTCCGTATGTGCCTAACTTCAGTTTACCGGACGACCGCATTAACTGTTAAATAAGAAATTTTCTCTTAACACACCATCAAGACCATCCTACTTATCCGATGTTGGCAACAATTGAAAAGTATATTTTTAAATATTTTGTGACATTTAGGTAATCGACTTGAATCAATATGTATATCTCATGTGACTACAGGTATTCAAATTAATCATACAACTAACTCGACAGCCTCCCTCTGTTGGTGGGTAAAAAAAATATATTGTCTCGGTTAGGCTTTTTTATGATTCATTTGAATCTAATCACATGATATGCTATTTAACTGGTACAAGACAATACACACTATCATTTATGATGTCATAACGTATTTTTTCTTCCAATAATGTAAGTAAATGATACAAAATATTTAAAAATACTTTTGCATTGTTGCCAACAGTAGATCGGTAGTAAAATGTCGTCATCTTAAATATAGCATTCCCTCTTAAGTTTTAGCCAGAATAGTGTTTACCTACAAAAAAATATAGTTTTATTTATAAATATGTTGCAAAAAACATAAACATAAAGCCAATATTGTAATTTTCTTACGTGCATTTTAACAATTTCATTCTTATTCATGTCTTTTCTGTACATTTTTCCTGATTTAAAAATAAAAAGGTCCGAAATGTATGACGAGATAAAACATGTGGTGTCATATGAAAAAAAAAAATACATGCACTTCTAATACTGTCTTAATTACACATTTTGGCCTTTTTGACGTACACAAATATGTTGTGGCCGGAATTACCATTTCCATAAGCACATATTTGAGTTATTTTCATTTGATTTTAACCAAATTTGGTATATTTTGTATCAATTACTGTTTATTAAAATTATACAGTCAATGCACCCGTAGTCATCGGGGGCCCCACGGGGATTAAAAATTGTAATGACGTCTGATTGGTCACAGTGCAGTAAATTTCGGAGAATAAGACAACATCCAAACAATCCAAATGTAACAAATTTACGACGGATTTACATCACGGATTACAAGGTGATCTGCGAGAAAAAAATCCATACTTCCATTCACTTTAAAGGTTTCAAAACCATGTTGGCAGGTATCCTTTAGTAAATGAAATAAAGCCGAAAACTCAAAATCCTTTCCATAGAAAACCATCAGTTCCTTGCCCGTGGAAAATAAAAAATGTAAAAAAAAATTTTTTGACCATTTGGGAATTGTTTAAAAGTCGACCATTTTGTAACACATCGGTTTAACGTTATGTGGTAGTGTGGTACCTAATTTATTTTGTCTAATTCACAAATATTTGATTATCATATACTGTAAAGCTTTGTATTCTGTCACAATATGCCTTAAAATTTAATTTTTTGTATTATTATACACGAAAACAGATACAAGGATGGGTTTTTTCAATAGTTCCATACAAGAATATTTGGTTCTTATAAATATTTCGAATATTTTGTACAACTCCATTCCGATTGCTTCGACAAATATTTACAGTAGATCTTGTTACGTAACAAAAGCAAATGATTGTTAGTAAATTAACTTCACTTTGATGTTTTATATACATACAAGTGGTGTATTATAAAAATCGTATTATTTATTGCCTTTTACATAAAAGTTATGAATTGAAATGTTTTAAAGGTATTTTTGTTTGAGTTATATACAGTTATGTATATTTATGATAGTAAAGTAAAAATTTCTTCGCTTATATTCATTTATTTCTATTAAATATCATTTGCTGTTTTGAGAATTTCTTTAAAGTAGTAACTGCGAGATAACATTAATACGAGTTATGTTGCGAGATAATATTAATATAAGTACGAGTTGTGTTAATAGTAGATAAGTTTATAAATACATTTCAACATGATTCATTAATGAAAACAGTTAATGTTGTGAGTAGATAGCGTAATAACATATTACGTCACGCGGACTTGCGCAGACGAAGAAGAAATCACATTAGCACATGGAATCGATGGACATATTTTTTTGATTTAAATAGATATTGGGCAAAGCCGGTACAAACTGAATACTGACCTTATACTTCGAATGTATTAGTTCAGTAATATTAATGCTATCCCATTCTGCAGAAAAACTATCTGTATGTATAACACTATACAGCCACGTGTATTATGTTACCGCCCAACGCAGGGCAAGGGGAGATCGAATATGCGGAAACTGCGCTAGCAACGGAACGCGACGGAGAACTTGCAACGACTATGTTCACCAGTGGGGCAACGGGTATTCAAAAAAGTTTGGTATTGATTTCTTTGTGGTTATGGGTAAGGAGAAACGCGTCCTTAGTGGATTTCACATCATTGTGGATGCGCTGACGCTTTGCGCTTTGACACGCGCATGTATCAACATGCAAAGGATCGTTACTTCAACAGCACGTTGTGCGCACGCTTTGAGCCATTTACCTTTGCTGGTCATTAAGTTGAACGACATGCGTATCCACATAAGAAATTACGAGTGCGTGTATTGTATAGGTACCTAAATAAATGTTAAAAATTGCAGTTTTGGTGGTGAAATGAATTTTTGAACGCCACTCGTATGATGGTAACTTTTAATGCCCTCGTATAACCCGAAATTTATTTTTATTGAATATTTACCACTTGCTAGTATAAATTGTTATTTTAGAAACTAAGAAACTGGTATATTTGTTTATTCTTCCTTGACTGTAAAAATTCATACATTTGATTTTTTTAAATTATTTCTTAAGAGAAAGTACGTTTCCATTTTTTCCTTATATTATTAAATCTATATATTTTTAAATGTTTTTCAGTTCAGACGTGTTGATGCGCCAGTCATTGGTGATTTTTCCACACCTCTTAATTGTAAATATTGTTTAATATGTGTGCATCATAATAAATTTACCCAATTTACCAAAAGTGCGTACTTTCTTTTTATGATTTAATATCGTTTTGAACACAGACCTCAAGTCTATGGTTTTGAATATAAATATTACGTAGTCTTTTATAAACGAAGTAAGATTCAAGTTTCAAAATATATTAAAGTTTTTTTTTAAGAGTAAAATCAATATTTGCCCCTATTCATTCGTAAATACGAATAATCAAACATGACGTCCATGAAGTTACAAAAATAGCACTGGTTTACCCATTGCGAGAGAAAATAGTATTGTCTCTGTCATTGCCGGAAAAATATATTGATTTTCAGTTACTAGAGTTATATGGAACGATAAAGGTTAATTAATGTCGCAGAACGATCATAAATCAAAAAACTATTACTGCGATGAAAAAGTAACTCTCATAATTCAGAAAATTACATTAGACACACTTTTATATAAAAAAAAATATTACAAAAAGTTGTTTAGAATCAGTTCAAAAGATCAGATTCAAAATTTAGGTAAAATAAACAATAAAAAAGGTTATTCAAGAAATTATCTGCCAAACAGAACGTTATCTGTCATAAAAATTGGGTGTCATAAAGTTCAATAAAGTTTGTTTTGGAGTTTTTTTAATAGATTTTTTTATCAATGTCAAATTTCGTCGTTTAGTTATTATAATCAACTTTTGTTCATAAAGCATTTTGTTTAAAAAAAATGCCCAAAGTAATTTTCCGTATTTTTATTAAATGACGTCTCTAGGCGGGGGGGGAGGGGGCGCTGGGCGAACGCCCAGGGCGCCAGAATTGTAGGGGCGGCATTTTTGACGGAGCGACACGAATATCCTGATAGAATCAAAACAAAATAAATTAAATGTTCGATCTCATATAATCAGGGCGGCACCACATAGCTAGTAGTGCTGCAGTTTTGTACAATTGTATCAGATTTGATACTTTTCTCAATTGGTTTTGGATCAAAGAACGCCTCTTAATAAATTCGCCCATTTTTGGTACTATTTTATCACATCACAATAAACTTAGTTTAGATTTTCATTTAACCTTTTGTTTTTGTTACCGTTACGGTTTAGGCAATTAATTATTTATTTCTGATATTAACGGATTTTAGTGGTTTTGTTGTACTCATCTTTAGTTAGTGTAGTAATTAAAATTTCAATCTTTTGCGGTTTGGGTTCTGCCTTGATGAGTCCATGAGAAAGGACACCTAACTTTGTATGTTTAAATTCAGAGGAATTGTTATACAGGGTGATCAATTTAGGTAGATCATTAAATTTCTTTGTTTTATTCTTGAGCTAGGAAAAAAATTCAAACACGGAGGTTATCAGTTTTTGTCAGTACCTATAAGGGGATCAACTAAGAATAATTCAGAATATACCAAAATTTCTTATTTCAGGTTTAGATGGAAATGACGTCACACTTACCTGTTTTTCCCGAAATTAAAGAAACATTTTCAGACTAAGATAGTCTTAACAATTTTTGAAATATGTAGGCACTTCAGGTTTTTAATCTGCATTAGCTTAATATTAAATTAACCATTTTAATTGTCGCACTTGATAACTTCGTTTTATTTTTAAACTATGTAAACAATTCTAAAACCATGATCATGAGAAAATATCGGAGCAAACTGAATATGTAGACACCAAAAACAGTTGAAGGTTAAATAAAATAACTATACTGAAGACCAGTTTTTTATTGCTCAATAATTGTAAAAATGACTAAAACTGTGAAGTGTGGATGCGTTTGGTATTCAGCCCATACTTCCTATTTATCTGGAAATGTTGCCACTCTTATGTTTATTTAAAAAATAAAATATTTAATTTCATTAGAGATATATATTAGATATAAAAATACAGAGTATCTCAAGACCTTTTGCAAATTGGGCGTGACTAGTAACAGAGGGTTGTCCCTGCCAGTAAGTGGGTCATTGTGCAATAAAATACAGTTTAAGTTAAACCCCTCGTCTAGCCAATAATGCGTGTTTAGTAAATGTGTTGTAAATCGCCGCCCTTACAGCAGACTGAGAAGCTCAAGGCGGGGCGAGGCTAGTTAATATCTTATTCACGGGCCCACCTGACACGCTGATAAGGCTAGTGGGTTGGACTGCGTAGGAATGTGCGCATATGTACAAAATACATATTGCAGAAGCTCTTGAGACACGGTGTATATGTGTAGTAGTTCAAAATTCAAAAATACTTATTTGCAACGAAATAAATATTAATCTTTGATTTTTCAATAATAATAAAAACCAGTTTTTAATTGAATTCTAGATAGTTGCCAAAAAAAGAAAACAAAGTTATTCCAATAAAACATGTTATTAACCGAAGATACAAACCGAACAGAGATCAAATGAGCGCATTATCTTCTTTATGACACACTGCACTGCACTTCATATAATTATTTGCTTGATATGATGATATGACAAGCGCACTTGGCTCTCACCAAAATGGTCCGGGTTCGATCCCCGGTCATGTCAGTGGAATTAACTGTGAGAGGGATTACTTCCACTATACATGAATATTGGGTGTGTATCTACCTATTGTTTCTAAATGTGCATCCCCCCCCTGCGTAATGTTAGTTTAGGGATACAGGGGGTTGTACTATATGTGGTGTGTTATGTTACGTCATTCATAGTCATGACCCTTACGTATTTAAAAATTCAATCAGGAAATTTTGCAAAAATTGAATAAAAGTGTTCATATAGCAAATTATTTTTAAATAATTCTTTTTTTGCAATTTCATTTAGAACCCAAGAAATTTTAAACTTGAAAGTTTTAAATGTTAAGTGCATCTTGAAAATTTACTGTTCCTTGTCATTATAATTGAAAAAAATATATAATTGCCCTATTCGTGTATGGGCTCACGTCAGCGACCTCTCAGCTGTAAATGTTAAATCAGTTAAATTGCTGAAAACTGTAATATTTCATTTGGAACATCTGCCGTATAGAAGTAGTAGTGGCATTATTGTGATGGTGTGATCTTCATTTTCGTATACACCTTATTGTATTTTATATAAAAAAAATCAAAAGTTAGATTCGCTTTTAGTTCGTTGTGGAACCTAACTTTAGCGATTATGTGGCCAGAAGGCGGAACCTGTTTCATCGCAAAAGGAACTTATTAGATTTACCAAAATGGCATGATTTTTTTTTCCACTTGTTTATTGTGGCTTATTTGCTGTTACCAAAACCAATCACCGACACGAGGAAGTAAACTCTGTCAATTATTGTGTAAATACAACCCTAACTTGATAGTTTGTCCGAATCTCTACTTTGTCGTAGGCTGGAGATCTTAAACGTGCTCACATTGAAGATATTATGTGGAACCTCCAGTTTTACACTCCTTTCGAAAGATGATGATGCGAGCTGGTCACTTTTCATAATACCTTATCGATTTGGTCTGGTCACAGTTTCCTTTAAACTGTGGTCCAGTCCGTATTTGGCCCACCAACTGGCTAAATAATAAAAAACGATTTTTTCTCGCGTTTTGCAACTAGAATGATGATGACTAACACAAAAACTGGTAAATCTCACCTGTATTCAATTGGTTTTCTTCATCTTTGTCTGTTGACCATTGAGTGGGTGATCATTGATCAGTCGGTATTAAATTATTCTCGTACTTATTCGTAACATCTCGAGTAGGTTGTTTTACTGGTGATGCTGAATTAGTGGATGTTAAGGCATATTAAATTTTTCTTTTTAAAAATTAAATTTCTAACCATCTCTATTTGGGTACACATAAAATTGATTTATTCTCCGTCTAAGATGCAAACAACTATGAAATAGGACGACGACAATGTCCCAGAAATCTTTATGGCATTATACAGATTGTTGAAAATCATTTCTTTGTTTATTTTATATGAATGAAAAGACATTTAGTAGTATTTATAAATTTTATTCAAAGTATAATTTATCATTCGCATTGCATACAATTACAATAACAAACAAAATTCCATATCTTCAAAGCCGAATATGGTAAAAACATAGAGATTTCATAAATATTTGTTGTTAGTTTTTTAAAATAAGTGCAAAATATTATATGACGAGAGTAACTTCAAAGCAATCCAGGTTTTTTTAAGATTGTTTTAAGTTTTTGCCAAAATTTGTCGAATTAACTTGCCTTCCATTTCTAAATTAAATTTTAAAAAATTTCCATTTTAATATACAGAACTTTAGATATCTATCTGGGGGATATATTTTGCTAAATAATGTTGTATAGATATATGTGTATACATTAACAACTATATGGAATTTATATATTATATTTTATGTGTGATGTATAGATATTTATGTTTTTAGAACGTTAAATGATTTTATCTTACATAATATCATATATACCTTTCAGTAAGATTGGACATATAAAAATATAGAGTAATTATCGTAAATACTACATTAAACAACACAAGTTACACTGGGCAATATCCATTTTGTGCTGTAAATATTAATTGTTATGGACGGCCAATTTTGGCCAGCCGAAACCTAAGACGAGCTGTCTTGTGAGCGATTTTTTTTGAGATACAAAGCCGAAGTTTATTTTCACGACATTTTACAGAAAATCTCGATTTCCTTAATCACTAACTAATAGCGTTCTAATAGTTATTTAACAGAATATAATCTTATTATTATCCAAAGGTTAATACTGAAGTTGGCATTATCTGGAGATGATTAAGGGTGACATAAATGTCTGATTTTTTTCAATAACTGTTACCAACTGAGCATTTTTTTATCACTTTCATGTTCGGCGCTCAAATAATTGCCAATTAGACACACCGTTTATAATTTGTTGCCCAGTGTTATTTACGGTTATTTCTTTAAACAGTAAATAAAAATCTCAATAGGCCACCGAACAATATAACTTTTAAAGATTAACCTATAAACTTTCAATAAATAATATCAATAAGTAAAAATATTTAAATAAACATAATTCTGTTAAATGTTAGAGAGCTAGAATACAAGTCGTTGAATACATTTTTGAATCAGTCTATTATTCTATAAACTCTCGTACAAATATTTCTTAAACAACATTAAACATGTACATTGTTTTCACGATACAGTCTAATAAATAAAATATAATCATTGTGTACAATTTATAAGTTGTTGGGACAGAAATCACGTGAAATGTCAAAAAAAGTATTGCATACGTATCCATAAACATGGAAGATTGCATATTAAAAACGTAAAAATAATCGGCATGCCGATGCATTTGCGCTTAAAATAAAATATACCATTTGGTGGTTATTTTAAAATAATTAATTAATTCCAAACGTGGCCCCGACAAAGACGACTATCTATTTTCTGTATGCAACAATTTTATGACATTTTGAACTTCTGACCGATTACGTACTAAAATCGGTTTAAAAATACTATTCTAGAAACGGTCGGTTAGTATGTAAAATAAACATGTAATATTTTTCATTTGTGTGTTGAAGAATATTGAGGTAAATTTTTTTCGCGCCATTTAATGGTGTGAAAAAAATTGTCTGTGAGCAGATTTAAGTTGGAAGATCGGGAGGATCTTTACACATCATCTCAATAGAGACAGATCTTAGTGGCACAGAAAATACCGGTTTTTTGAACACCATAGGTTTGGTTTTAGTATGAGGTTTAAAAGTTGAGGTCGCGTTTGGGTTACTACCAAGCGTGGCATATTTACGATCAAGCATAGGACTAGTGATAGCAACGTATTCTGAACTTTCGATATGAATCTTTTTGTTTTTCTTTAAAGTGCATTGGTTCTGCTTAGCAAATGTTTCGGCTGCCGTTTGCATATCTGGACTATCGGCACCTGTTGCGCTCTCCAATATTTTCGTAGGGCTCACCTCTTCATCAGGTGAGCTGTCAGGATACATATTACCCAGAACAGTCATCGATTTTGTTAGTTGTTCTTTGGGACTTGAATTGCCTATGAGAGGCAAGTCCATTACTAAGTCGGGCGTATGATTTTGTCTTTGTATGTACGGTTCTGAAAATCTGTGCGACTTTAGCAAAGGCGAAGCCGGTGTCGATTCCAAATTAGCCCTTCTCTGCCAAAGCTCTCTGTTTTGAGAAAAATTCACATTAGACTCGTCTATTTCAGCTGACTCTGGCTTACAATTTACTTCAGGTCCTTCCAATTTCGTCTTATGAACATCTACAGCAGAACTACTAAATTTTTCCTCCGTGTACTTATTGCTCGAAAACGATGGAGTGTCTAATATTAACAGGTTTTGCATTTTGGATTTATCTGTGTCTATCGAGGTAAGGTGCGAAATAATTGCATTATCTTCTGAAATCTTTGTTATAATTTCATTCTGAAACAAAAACGTTCTTATTTATAACATAACAAGAGAAATATTCCACAATAAACATTTCCTAAATAGAAACCATTTTCTAGCTTTAGGCAAGACACCTGGCCATGTGATTGTTTCCTAAACGTGTTAATCTTTGTGAATATTAACAAATAAGTAGTATCGGTAAACGGCAGTTTCTCACGTTGCACTTTTAAAATGCCTTACAACCCTGAAATAATAAAGAAATCTGATGAATTTTATTAAGAATAACTTTTCTTCCTATATTTTTTTCTAGTAAACCGCAGCATAATTTTCGAAACTTTTGAGAAATACTTGAAAACGTGCATGTAAACCGTATTTTTACGCACTCTGTCGGTTAATGCCGAAAGCCTAATTGTGCATTTTCTGAATTATGGTTTAAATATTTTGGGAGCTAGAATGCGGCAACGCATACCGACAGGCAGACATAATCGCAAAAACCTTTTTCGTGTAACAGAAAATCCCCAATGCGTAATCCCGTCGCAGCAGAGAAGTTTGGTGATTTGTTTTTCTTACATGAAAGTAAGACATCAACATGAAATTGTCTATAGAATAAAGTAACCAATATGATTGGTTCAATTGGGGTTACAAATAATTCATTTTAATGGCAACTTTTAAAATTAAAATATATTAGGTAGATAGATGTTTCATTTTATGAAATACAGTTTGAAATTTTACGTTTCTGTAAAAAACGAAACGTCGTTTTTAATAATTCTTACATTAAGCCGTATTCATTAAAGAATACAAAAAAAGGCCAAATAATTTTTTTCTCATTTTGTGGGAACCGTTCCTACGCGGATCGGTAGGGGTTCTGACAAATCTTGCCACGAAATTATTACGAGTTATTAGTTCAGTATAGTCAAATTTTTTTTTTTTTGTTTTTTACTAAGATAGTACTTTTGTTTTGCTTCTACTGATTCTTATCCAGGTGTCTCGCCATAAACTGAGAATTACTGTCTTTCCTTTTTCCTAAAAAAAATCACTGGAAATGCGTTTAATTTAGGTTACTGAGAAAGGAATATGTGAATCTTTTAATTTTCTATAATGATAAATGAAATGGTACATGCAATGTTAGATTACAGAAACCTTACCTATTTTTATTAATGCATATAGGTAGACATGTAAAATGTCCTACCTCAATTCTTGTTTTCTTTTTTTTTTTTTTTCACTTAGAAACATACAATGATTATCGATTTATTTTATATTAGTATTTTATCTGATTTATTATAAGAATTTCTATATTTCCAAAATATACCTTATAGTCATTGTATGTGTTAAGTAATGAATGAGTAATGACCATACGGTTTGCAGATACCGTAAATAATCATTACTGAACCTGCCGTTATTAGTTCAAAAGAGGGATTCGTGTGAATGAAAAACCAAATGGAGGAAAAAAAATGTTATTCCCCAAAAGATGCAAAACGTGCAATAACGTGCATGCAGAAATGCTCACCTTTTAAATTTGATGTCTCAGATTGTGGTCTAGCAATTGTCTATGAAATCAATAAAAATAATATGAACAATAAAACACATCTACACTTTTACTCATTACACATTAAGCAACACTGCTAAGCGACACCGCTTTAATCAGGAGACCCATTTCAAATAAAGCACAAGACGATCAACCCGGTTTTAGAGCAAAATACTTTAATTACATTACAATCATAATGTTATTATTTATTAGTGTAGCCTTTCTCGACCGCTATGTAAAAAATTATGGTTTTCCATTATCGCTGGGATGTGTCATAGATGTTTGTTTCTGGAAATGTCGCTCCACCTCGGCGATCACTCACTGCACGCGACGACAATATAACACTTTGATCATGAATTCTGGCTGCGCTTTCAGAAACAGACACCTACATATAATCAGCAGGGCAAAGTCTGAAAAACCATCTGTTAGTAATTTTTTTTTTAATTTTCCCCCAAACCATAGTTGATCTTCTGATTTTAAATCACCCATAACAAATAATAATAATAATAATAATAATAATAATAAAAATCATTTGTTTACTAAATTAAAATATGTATTATAATCAATTTTTACCTGCACAATAGAAAAACAGACGCCGAATATCGAATTTGCTATGAAAAACCTGTTAGATTAAAATAAACCCTAAAAAATAACAAAGGATTTACATAAAAAAATTTTGGTTCACTAAGTAAAATATAATTAAACTCGAAATTATATTGAGAACATTTATTATAAAACATCTACAAGTTAATTATTCATGCGAAGGTACATTATAAACAATAAAATAGTACCCTAAATTTAAAATACACATTGGTAATGATGTGTAATGGTACAGTCTTATCTAGTTTTTATTTACCTTTTGTGTCTTATTAAATGTAACTGTAACAGTATCTATTTAAAAAAATATTTATACAATGTTGCAAAAAATTATATAATAAGGTACATACTACTACTAGATATCACACCTTATGTGCGATTAGTTTAAATAGAAAAATAAAAAATAAATTTATATATAAAAGATTCACATTTTTCCTTAATATAATTTTTAACACAATCACATGTAAACCGTACAAGCACACATATAAATAAAAGACATGCACATGCAATGAAACTAGAATTTATAAAAAAAAAAAAAAATAATAAAAAACATGCGTTTTAAAGCAAAAAATCTCAGTAAAGTAACAAGTTCACAGTTTCTTAATAATGTATAACATAATTGCATCATGAAATGTTAAAAATACTTATGCCAATGCATAGCACAGCAACGACTACAATACTTTAGAAACTCATAGGCCTTCCAAAATTGTGTTTCACAAATAACAAATAAATTCCTTAAAAATTCTTTTACCAACAGCATAATATATCTTTCTTTTACTGCGAGTTGAAATATTAGGTTAATTACGGGAGACCCATTATGATATGAGTCATATAAAATTCCAGTCGGTGTGGATGGCATTGACTAATGAACTGCACCCCGCAGTGGTGGCTGAAGAAATTTAGGTTATGGCATATCTTAGAATTTGAGCATGAGACATAAGCGTAACTTTCAGCCATAACTATCGAAACTAAGAAGTTTTGCAGAGATAAAATTGCGATTGAAATTTGCGAAAAAAAGGTGCAAAAATTGTGATCGTCGCCAGGTTATTTTTTTTTATTAGACAATTTGTAAAATATTTGCAAAACTTTTTTTTTTTCAGTATCGGATGGAAAATATATTTGTAGATATCAAATTCGATTCACCTTTTTGAAATTTGCACGGGAGAAAATGAATTTAAAATAAAACTACACCTAGTTTTCGAGAAATAACAACAAATTACCGTATTTCTGGTATTTTTCTCTACGAATCACCGATCTAGTTTCCACTAATACCAAAATATTGCACATTGTAATCGATGCGCGTTTTGTCCACCAACTTGCGGCTTCAAATGGAGGACACTGGTTAACAAAACGCAAATATTCCGTATATGTAAAGTCTTTTAGTGTTTGTAAAATCTACACCTTTTATGTTAGAATTACATCAAAGTTTATGCAATATTATGTGTATTTTAAAATACAAGGTACATAATTTTGAAAAGCCCTGTATTCAGAACACAGCCGTCACCTATACTCCTTAAACAATACTAAACAGTTGTTTCCAATACCTCTCTTGCCGTCTGATTCAACAATATCGATGAGTTTTCTGATGCATTGGCCTCTGCTAAATCAGACACTTTAGTCCAAGTTACTGGCGTACATTGCACGAGTGGCGAGTTTGAATTGCTGGCAGATGCGGAACTCTCAGATAACATAGAATCATTAGAGCTAGAAGCTCTTCTCCTAACCGATTCCTCGGATGAACTGGACTTTAATATACCCATTTTGTCTCTGTCATCATCCCTGAAAATACAAAAACAAGCGCGTAATAGAATGATTTTTGCGCATTGCATTGTGTAATTATAAAAAAAAAAGAAAAAAAAACTTTTTTACTCGCGGGAGGCTTAAGGAGCGCGGTAAAGAGAAGAGCCAGTCTTCCCAATACACTCTCTCCATAATGCATTCTGATATTCTTTCATAATTATTAATACGGCTTAAACGAATAATTTACTTACTTCATTTTTAGTGAGATATATTTATCAGGTATAAGTCCTTCCTGTCCGTTTACAGCTCCTCTCCACCAGTCATTCGAAACCTGCGAGTACAATGTGACTGAGTCACCTCTTTTTAATGATAATTCCCTGTCAGACCTTGCTATAAAATCGAACTGTGCAGTTGCTTCTATATTTTCTGAGTCGTCCTCGGAAGGGTAGACTTCCGAATCCATGTCCTCTTGAGTTTGATCGGATGGAGAATCGCCCACGTCCCTAAACAATTTTAGTGTTAGAAATGACAATTTTCTACAGGAACGCTCGATTTTTATAAAAATATTCCAGGCCAAAATATTATGTATGTATTTGTTATCATTTCTGCAATTTTTTGGATTTTGTTCGTTTCGCATGTTTAATGGAATTTGATAATGTTGAATATTTTATGGATTTTGATTATTTTTAAAGTTTTATAAATTATGCTCGTTTGAGCATGTGTTATGGATTCTGACTTTTTATTGGATTTTGAAGAATTTATGCAATTTTTTTCGTCTTCAGTTAACATAATTTGAACTATTGTAGCGAGCAGATTATAATTTTGAGGACCAAGCTGTAGGTAGGCGATAATAAACAACCTATGCTGTCTGTCCGATTGTCTTTACAATTTTGGAGGATACCTAATTACTCAGCAGGACATGAAATTAAAAACATTTCATATGAACATACTCGAGCAGATTCGATGAAGTTTGGTATACAGTCTATAAAGATCTCGGTGAATTGAAATTTCGGGTAATTATTAATAATACAGTATAACTTGAGCCCCTTAAGGGGTTCGTAAACGAAGCATTTGTCGACCTATTTCACTATGCGCAAAGGTAACTTTCCATGAATAAATGAAATACATGTGTGTTATTCATACAGGGTGTCCCATAATTAAGTACCTTCCTACAAGGAAGTGATAGAACTAGAAAAGATAAGTTGAGTTTTGTATATAAACATTTGTCTTAAATCAGTTCATCAATGGAACTACAATCCCTTAATGGGGTAAGTACAACATAGTTATTTGCCAATAAATTCAAAACGCCTTAAGTTGCTAAAATTAAATTCGAAGGTTTATTAATTCCATAATGTTACATATTTTTTTTAGATAAAAATTTGACAAAATATGTAACATTATGAAATTAATATAAATGGTTCAAATTTAATTTTTGCAACTTATGACGTTTCGATTTTATTGGGGTTTTAGCTCCCATGTGACCTGATTTAAGGCGAATGTTTGTTTATATACAAAACTCGACTTATTTTTTCTAGTTCTATCGCTCCCTTGAGGATACTTAAGGAAATCGTTTTATTTTATCGTATGCATTCTATTGAAATATATTTGTTAAATGGCGAAAATAAAATAATTCTGTTCTATTCTATGAACTGACATACGAACTTTGGACAATTGTCTCGGCCCACCAAGTTATCCCTTGAAATGTGTAAAGACAGAAACGACATACCCATTTCAATTGCACATTACAAAAAATTCTTAAGCAAATAGATCTTTCTTAATGTAATAAAAAATATTTTCTTACTGGTCCTCGGAATTTGGAGAGATATATTTCTCGTAAACAACTCCACCGTCGTTGGGAAATATTTCATCGTTAAACATAATAATATTTTTAATGAGCTCATTAACTTGGTTCTGGTATTGAACTTGGTCTTTATCATCAGGAACTGGTACTAATGTGGGTCCAAAGCATATGGCTAAGTTGTAAGGATCCATCATATTTTCATCAGAAAATTCTGATAGGTGATTTAGAAAGGCGAATAAATATCTGAGCACCACCATCACTGGACGAGGTAGGCTGTTGATTAGTTCCGTCATCCTTGCTATAAATTCGCGCTTAGATTCTAATTCTAAAATGTAACAAACAGAACGCACACATAATTTCACAAATATACAGTACAACAGCACTTTCGTTAAAACACTTACGTGCCAGTTCCATAAATTGTTCAAAATAAATAATAGGAAACAAGGGTTCTCTCAGTTCTCTTAAATATAATTTTAATACGCCTGCTACACTGTTTATGTCTGAGGCGTCTGTCATATCTGCCAAAGGATCTTCGCCTCTTTCAAACCATTCTCTAAAATTGTTTATCTCAACCTGTGAACCGGATACCCTAAATATACCCTGGTGATGTAAACCTTGAACAAAAATTATTTTAGAAATCACCAAATCACTAAAACTAAACACTTCATATTAATTTCACTCTCGTTTTCTCCAAACTTACTCTCAATAAACAGATATACGTATTATCAAATTTTTTATCTGAAAACTGTGGAACTGTGCAAAGTTGTGTTAACATAACTTACCATACAAATTAATTACTCTAATGCATGACCGCATTATTAAAGGAATTTCTTGATTGGTGGCTTCCTGGTATTCCTCTATAGATCCTCCAAAAAGTTTAGGCTGGCCACTCATTTGTAGCCTTCCTATTCTTTTACGTTTTGGCGTTTTTGTAACCGGCTTCATTGAATTACAAAAATCTGGAGCTTCTGCTAATAATGATTGCCTTAAAAATTCTTGTTTGGCATCTAATCGAGCTATTCTTGTCGATCCTAATAGATATTCTCTAAATTTCTGAAATTCAAAGAAATTAAATAATTTTTTCCCGAATTAAGAATCGAGTGTGTATGTTTGTCTAGAGATTTCTTCCGATTTTCGCATTGGTAGACTGAGAACAAATGAAGAACATGCAAGTTGGGTTTTACAACTTCTGGACAGAGGGTGGTGATGATGATCAGGAATTTGCCACTTACCGTTAAATAAAATTCTTCAGTCTCTTGTCGATCAGCTCTAAGCTTAATTGAAACAGTCTCAGGAGGTTTACTAGCCGGCATCGCATTTTCACCGAAATAACCGCTACAGTCATAGTCTTTAGCACTCAACATCTCCAATAAGGTACTCTCGGCCGTTTCTAAAGTTTTCCACACTTCTTCTGACTCCGCTCTTAAAGATGTCACCCGCTGTTGAAGCTGAGTAAGTCGGCTTTCCATTTCTCTGTGTAGCAAATTTTGAATTTCTGGCTCTGGAGGCTGAAAACCACGTTTATAAAAAAAAAACATAGGTATTGTATTATAAAGGCGTAACCGTGGCTTACCTCGTCTGACTTTTGTCCTTGAAATTCCAGTTTCTTTGGAATCATGAACGCACTGTGATTGTATTCGAGAAACCTTTGTTTATCTAACCGAGAATCCAATGAGTTAATGCAAGCAGACAGTGTATCCAACCCATATTGAACTGACTTCTGTCTCCCTTCTTCTGCTGTTACATGCATCAATAAGGCCCGCGATATACAATTATGAAAACCAAAATCCATACACTAAAGAAGCAAACATTATTTCGATTCAGTTAAAATATTCATAGCCCACTTACATCTATGAGATCAGATAAATCGTCAACGAAATACTTATGTATAGTTGTATTTGAAGCTTCTAAACATAAAATGTATTCATTTCTGGCTTTGAGCGCTTTAAGTTTCGCATCGGTATACTTGTTTTTACGCTGAAAAAAAAAATTGCTTAATTATTTCTCAAACTTAAAAGACGATGCAGAGCAGTTTAACAAATTTATTATGCCTATCGACTGCCAGATTTCTGCGACTACCCCACATCAGAAGAATATACTCACGATATTAACACCTAAACCTGAATTTAAGACATGACCTCAAATTTGACAACCAATTCTGGAATTTAAAACTGTACGTTTATTTACGTGTCAACTAGATTAAAATTTATGTGACCTTCTTTTAAATAGTAACCACTCTGAATTTTCTCTGGCATTGCATTATACGGAGAATCCAAATTCAGTGATATAAAAAAATGTTAAAAAAAGAATTGGATTATCATCAAAATCAAACATTAGTTACAATATTTTTATACGATCATAATTAATTGAAAACATGTTTTGAGAATGAAAATCACAATTTTTAATAATTAATTACCTTCATAACTTCTTTTTCCATTAATTTGTATTTTTTTTGAGCGATCCAGCTTGTCCTGCGATAGGGACTGTTCCAGTTTATTCCTTTGTATTTCTGCCGATCTCAGTTTTGCTTCGGCTTGTCGTAGTTCAGCCTGGTAGCTGTGATATGTTTTCATTGTTGTGTGAAGTTCGTGTAGAACTCTCAAAATTTCTTCATGTGTCTCATAACCTATTTCGCGGCACTAAAAAAAGAGGTTATTTAAAACAACGTTTATGTTAATCCACCTGAAAACTTAGAAGATTTAAAGACTCAAATTAGACAAGAAATGTTATTAATTAACGGGGAAATTATAACAAAAATTGTTGATAATTTTTATATTCGATTAGGAGGTTATTGCCAAAAAATGCGACGCGCTCATTTTGAACATGTAATTTAACAATTATTCAGTTGTAAATAATAAATAATAATAAATTAACACCATAGTAATTAGACACCCCCAAATCCAAAGTCAAAGCTGCATGGGCTGCAGAATAATTTCATCGTAAATTGTATAAAATTGAGAACAAATCGATCTTCAGCGTGTTTCGTAAATATGCATATTAACGTCAAAAATGAATTTATTCGTTGCGTTTGCCGCTCCATGTGGACTGTGCCATAGAAAATGTGATCATAGTAATTTCAGATTTTTCAAAATATTTTTAAAATCATGAGAGATAACATTTTTGAAATATTTAAATTTGGCATAATACACTACAAAACTTTTCAAATTGAACTACATCTCTAGATCTAATAATAAACGAGATGCCAATATACAACGTGGTTCTCAAAGTTTGAGACATAAAATTTTATTCTTGAGAAAAGTTGATGCATAGTCTTAAATTAAATACTGGTTACACAAATCTTTATTAGTCCGGGCGTTTATGCCTAAAATCAAATTATTTGTAATTAACTCGAAAGCAGACTACCCATCTTCACCTATTAGATAAATAATGTGGAAATATTGCAAAATCTAATCCACCCGCTTTTTATAGGTTGGTACAGTGTGGAAAAATATTTATCAAATTATTACACAGCCAATGAAAACCGATGTGAAACAAAAACAATGCTTTTTTTTACAAAAAAATTTATAAGGGCAAATAAACACCTTTAAAATCTTAACAGGGTAAACGGTTATGGGTTTTCTTGGTAGATGTTATTGAACTGAAAATATTACTATCAAGAGAATTGATAGTGGTCGATTTAGTTCGGAAGCAAAAAGCAACAAAGTCGATATATTCATTTTTTCAAACTTGTCAAGCAAATCTTATATTTTAGCATAACTTGGAAATAGAACGAATTTTTTAAAATAAAATTTTTCGGTATCTTAAATAATAAGGGTAGTTTATTCGAGTCAATTTCAAATAATTTGGTTTTTTGGCTTAAATGCCCGGACTAATAGAAATTTGTGTAAGCCGTATTTAATTTGAGATCATGCGCTAACTTTTCTTAAAAATAAAATTTTGTGATAAATCATCAATGAAAAAGTTGTCCATTTGTTTAAAACTTTTTGGACCACGTTGTAGAGTCTCAAATTTGGGATATATTGTATACATTTTCGGATGCCAGAATTTTATAAAAATCATTTTGAGGTGTAGCATTTTTCATGACAATACAGTATGAAAAATCATAAAGCCTTATATTGGTTGCGCTGAGAGTGCTGGCAATTTTTTTAGCACATCTGCGATATTTTTTGCATGTAATTATAACATAATATGGGAAAGTTAATTTGTTTCGGTTATTTTAAATAATTTATTAGTAAATATTAACATAAATGATTATTATTCGGATATAATAAGAAGCACAGGGTGGTCGACATAACTGGTCCGATCGAAATATTTTATCTCCTGAAATGAAATCAACTCTTTATAAATGCATCTCCAAAAGCACCTGCTGGCGAACTGTTGAATAAATTATACACACTTAACATCTACATACGATTACCTATTAAAACAACATATGCACCTGACGAAAGTGATTAGTAAAAAAATCACAATCAAAGCTACAGCTTATTTCTAAATTTTGATATATTATTTCTTTAATGATGTGTATTTTCATATATACTAAAAGCACCCAATGTAGATGGTTTTGATTTTAAAAATGACATTTATAAAAATCAAAATAAAAAAATGTGAGTTTTTTTTTCGTAAAATACAAGAATAAATAAATACTTGTGGTATGTGTTTTCAAATGTATTGGGCCCTCACTTTGAATTCGATTTACAAAAAACTAAGGAGCAAAAGAATTTGGAAAAATCAGGTTTTATTGCCTGGACATAATATGTAATATCCGGTAAAAGTTTTGATATTTTATTTTTTAAAGCTCGCCAAGTTTCGCATTATTATGTCTAAAAATGTACCCTTTTTCACGCGATCTATGGACGGACAGATTAATGTTTATTTACGTATAACTTCATGAACTATAATATATTCAAATGAAATTTGGAGTGTAGATAGAAATAAATTGTATATTTTCACACTGAAAAAAAAAAAAAATAAATAAAATTAAAAAAAAATGAAAAGAAAAATTTTGAAACTATTTTATGGCATCATTGCGAAGTAATTTTGGTATATATTTTTTTTACAACAAATATGTTTCAATGTCTGGCGAATCAGTGTAAAAAATCTCAACGAAAAGTCCAAGATATTTGAAAAAAATAAATAAATAAGCGAAAATGGTCGAATCTCTCCTACCCCGAATACCTGTGTATTTCTTGTGGTATTTCGTTAATTTTTGATAAAACTATAATTATTCATAGAATCGCTATTTGTTGTGCAACTTTTATCATATGTGAATATATTTTGATATTATTATTAATAATAATGAAAATAGCAATAGCGAAACTTTTTTAATTAACAGTACAACTAAAAGTCTTTTTTTTTTTGCAAAGAACGTCAAGTCTACAGAAAGGTCCATTTAATAACTCAAAAAAATTTCAAGTAGTTTTGTCAGTTCTTGAGAAATTAAATCGCAAATACCGTTATATCGAAAATGATGCCGAAATTCGGTACAACATTTACATTATCATTCAATATTTCAAAAACTGTAACACGTATTTTCATAAGATTTTGACACACTATAGTAAACAGATGTACTGATATGTGAGGAAACGGTTTAATTCGGTCATCTAGTGTTTCTTTTTTTTTTTCGTAGGCGTTTAGAGTGAGGGGTCATTCAATACATTGAATCGCATAGTCGTTTACTATAACAATATGTGATGACCACATCGTATCAGATATTTTAATCTATAATCAGGTAAGCATATTTGAAAAAAATAACGTGAAATACAACGATTTTACGTTATTTATTCTGGGAAACAGCAAAAAACGAGGAGTCTTACCCTTTTATATATTCTCTGTACATCCTCCATAACTTGTGACAACCGGGACACCAAATGCGTAGAATAAACTTCAGATAAAGCTACATGATCCCTACTTAAATTCTTCGTTTGGGTTACTAATTGTTGCCAGCATGCATAACTTGAAAACAAAGGCCACTGTTCTCGTCTGAAAAAAATGTTTGAAAAAAAAATACATTTTTAAAAGTTTAACTTTTCGTGCCTGCGGGTATCAAGTTTTTTTTACTTTTTCCGAAAAGCCAGTTAGTAAACATGACATCCAAAATTTATTCATAGCAAGGATATATCTTGGAATTATTTTTCAATTTCACATAATTATTGCATTTTTCATTTGGAGATACTAAACGACAGCACATATATACAGGGTGATTCAAAATGTGTTTAATAAAAATATAATGAATAAAAAAAATTGTTGACAAAATTTACTCTAAATGAGGTTTTGGATATGAAAAGTACGATCCTGAAATCATTTGAACCGTATCTCTATGGCTGATAGGCGGGTCTTCTAACAACAATTTATTTTCTTTCAATAGTAAATAGTGCTTTCCTTGACATTATCGCTACCAAAATCAAAATTTATCGCTACAATATTAAGAACATGGGGGTGGGTGGTGGGACATGAAACGGAACACATTGTATACAGCCTTTCTGTCAAGGACCATACGGTCGGCCGTAACGTTGTGTTTTAAATATTTATTTGAAGAACTTACTTCTGTTTCTGTTCCTTGTGCCTGAGCTGTAAACTTTTAGCTAGTTTATCCAGGTTTTTTGAGTAATCCAATTCTAACTCGCCCCTTCTTCTGAAAAAATCTTGGAGCTCTGTCAAGAGGGCTACTTGTGCTTCCATACGTACGTCCAGACATCTTAACTGTTCGTTTAGTTGGAGGCGAATATCTGAAAAAAAAAGCAATCGTTAATATGTATTGTTTTGCTCTGATTTATTTTAGATAATATATACGAATTATTAATTTTTTTCGGTTGCCGGACGCTGGACAATCCTCACGTGGCCTCCAAACCTCACGGGTGGAGCGACAGTAAATTACCTACAGCGACCGCTCATCCCGCAGGGTTAGTGAATTTAGATCCCAGAAGCCTCCGACGCCTCACGGGAGTCGCGCCGGTGCATCAACTACAGCCACTCCCCACATCCCGCAAGGGGGTTAGTGACTGTAGATACCAGAATCATGTGCCCTACGCACACGGAGAGAACCCAGAATGGCCGCCTTCCGTATTTGGCCTGCCAGCCCGCCTGATTTTTGGCAGGCCGGTATGGTCTTCATTTCCGAGAGTAGCTTAGGCTATATCCCTTCGAGTACACCGATAGGACAACCGTATTGATCGAGTAGCCTGGATACAGCACTTGGAACTCGTATCGGATCTCACAATATTTGGTCCGCTTTTCCTCCTCCTTGAAGGTGATGTTTTTCTCGGCAGGGGCCGAAAATTCGATGACATACAGTACCTTGGTTTGATGGTCGAGGAGGACTCTGTCAAGCTTATTGCCTTGGATTAGCCTGACAGCCAACGAGTAGTTCCAATAAATACGACATTTCTCGTTCTCGACAATGGACTCAATATCTTCGGTAACGTAAGGCAGAATTGGTGACTGATCTACCATGTACGAGTGCTTTAGGTAATATAGCAGCCGTGAGTGCATGAGCGATTCTGGCACTTGACGGCATGTCCTGCAGTTAATATCAGGAACCTCTACACGTCACACGCGGTTACAGTGTGGCTGCCAAGGTATTGATAACACCATCTTGTTAGGCCAAAATGGATCACTCGGTCTCTGACTTCAGTCCGGTTGACCTTAAAAAGCCTGATCGATAAACCCAATATTTCTATGTTCTTATACAAGACACTACGCTGGGGTCTATCGACGTGCTGCCGAAACAATTTTTCCTGTTCGGCAGTTCTTGATTCGGGCTTTCAGACAATTTGGCTGAAGCTCAGTCATTGGCTCTACATCAGCACCTCACCGGCTTCCTCGTCTGCTGTCATATACGAGACCAAGTTAATCTGTTACTCATTTTGCTGCCTTGAACACTTTCACAAACCGTAAGAGGCGATCTGAACTTAGGATGTTATATGCCATTACTACTCTGCCATGCGTACATTCTAGACTCAAGTTCCCCCCCCCCCGTTACCGTGGGAAGTACACAAGAGGAACGAATGATCTAGGATGAATACTTCTGTCAATATTCATCATCTTGCGGGTATTTCTGTCTAATTGTCGCAGCTCATCTACCATCCACTATACTACTCCGAAGGAGTAGAGTGGAACTGGAAAGGCAAGTACGTTAATGGCAGACACCTTGTTCTTCCCCGAGTTCGGAAGACGAAATCTTTTGGAGTCGGTGTCTGTACTTGCTGCAGTGATAGTCCTTAATTTTTTTTTTCACATCCTGAATGTGCCATTGTTGCACACCCAGACATGTATAGGTCTCTCCAACATCCAGATGTCTTAGGAGGCTTCCGTCTGCGAGCTGCGCATCTTTAGAGAATTCCCCGCATCGTCCTCTCTTGAGGTGGACGACTGCAAATTTGTCCAACCCGAACTCCATACCAATTACCCGCGTGTATTCTTCGACCACCCTAAGAGCGTTTTGTAGTTCGCGCATTCCGGAGGCATAAAGCTTAATGTCATCCATATAAAATAGATGGGTGACCTTAGCCTCCGATCTCTGGATGGTCTACACTGATATTTGCGTGTTTGGCCGAGCCCAACAGACAACGGCAGCAGTGAGATGCAGAAAAGTAGAGGACTCAGGAATCGTCCTGCGAAACTCCTCCCCCTAAGTACCACCTGCTTTGTTGTGACCCGCTGTGCACATGATACGGTAAATCGAGTATTCTGGAGCGTCAGTAGCTGTTCTATACATCTCACTAATGGTGCTGGTACCGCAAGAAATTCAAGCAAGTGTAACAATAGCTCGTGTAATGTTTTGTCAAATGCACAGAATCTTGTGTAATACATCGGCCTATCAGCGGGCTGTCCTTGCGATCTGCAATACCTTTCTTAGTACCACGCTGCTGTTCGTGTATCTGCTAGAAGACCGGATCAACACACCTCAGTGTCCTGGCATACAAGATACGTGTAAATATCTTGTAGCCGGAGTTGAGGCAAGTGAAGAAAATTTCTTCCACCACCAAATGTTTATGGCATCTGGGGCTGGAACAGCGTAGCTCTTAATGCCAACAAGGGTTTGTTTGACCTCTTCCGAACTGATTGCTGGACACATTTCTTCTGGCTCTTCAAGATGTCTGCGACAGAAATCCCCGAAATATGCGATTGCTGGAGTGCCGTTGTTGAATGGACGCATTGTTTCCTTCCAGAAGGCTTCGACATCTGCTACAGTCAACGAATTATCGACAACATGCTGTGTCTGTTGGAACAGGCGGTGTGGATTGGTACGGAAGAAAGTGTTTTGTTCCATGCTTCCCATCCGCTTTTTGAGTGATTTTTTAATATCCATTAGCGCTTGAATCCTATCTAAACAGTGTTGATTGATGGTGTACAACACTGTCAGATTTAGAGTGTGGTATTGGCGTGTTAGTCCGGCTGTTATGCACCGGGTTTTTGGTGTATGTACCTTACCTGATATATATTTCACCACAGTCTGGATTTGAGAAGCCGACTGTACTTTGCCTTCGATTTTTTGTATGCGCCGCTTAGTGTTCTTGACCCCGCTTGAGGTGTTAACTACCCATTCGTGAGGGACGAGTTGCTTCGCGGCGTTATACACGGCACAACTGAGGTGCTAGATGTCTGCATCATCCGGAAGTTCCTCTCTGATGACCGCCTCCATTTTTGCCAGGTCTTGTGGCCTAAGGGTAGGCATGGTGTTAAGGGTAACCCTCGTCCATGTCAACTTCGGTATACCCTATGAGATGTACCTCATCAGCTGCTAATTGTCATGGTGGAAGCGGGGCTAACACTTCTTCCGACTGATGTAGTACCCTTACATAACCTGTTCTACGCAGTAAGGTTACGTGACCTCTGAAGTGTTGTTCAGAGAAGGCGCGGCGCTCAGGATGCACATCACACTAGATCTCATGCAACCGCGCCTTGTACCCCTGCGCGTAGGTTCGCTGCTCTCATAGCAGATCAGCAAGTCATCCCGTAGTTCCCTTGTCCACCTAAAGCGTCCCGAATTATTAATTATTATATTAAATATTATTAGTATTATATTACCTATTATTAGTATATTATAGGCATACAATTTTGTGTGTAAAAACATTAAAATAATTAGATGTTTTATTCAAAGATTTTAAACCACTCCTTCGAATACATTTAATATCGCTTCAGTCATACGGGCATCATGAACCACTCAAGAATCCCATTATGTGCTTCTGTTTTGATCGTTGTAAGAAATTATTTCGATAAATGGTACACGTCTAATATCAGATTTTCATTCAATGACAGATTAAATGCATACTTTAACAACATGGCTCTACAAAAAAATACCTCCAGTCCATTAATAAATTCGAAGTGTTCAATTATTTGCATGTACCGTGTAGAACGAAGGAGTTTTATTATGGAGTCAAGATAAACAGTTGAAAATTTGAAGTAATCGTATTTATTTACTAATATCAAAACGTTTACATAATAGAGAGGTCACAAATTTTTTAAATCGTGTATTTCGACTCCATAATAAAGTATTATCTTTCAAAACCGATTATAATACACGGGTCATTTCGCAGCAAATTAGAGAAGAAAAGTAAAAACCACCATCACTGCTAATATTGAAACTACTTAAAAATTACCAACCGTGTCATCGTTATTATCATCACTAAAAGACATGTGGGTGTGATAAGACATAATGCAATAATTATAAGAAATCTTAATGGCCAACTCCTCTCAATACTGGAAGTACAGTTACAGGTATTGAAGCAGATATCTGACCGGAGGTTTCTAAATAAAAATGAAAGTAATACAAAAAAAGGTCAACGAACTCTGAAATGTAGAATAAAATTGTGCAGAAAATTCAAAGGATATCATTTATTGTTTGACTTTTGTTTAAATAACTGGACATAATACGTGGTGATAGTTTTCTAGAATAAATTATATCAATCAAAATATAATATTTTCCCATCATATCTTGCACCTGTATTTGTTATAATAATATATTGAGCTAGGTTTCGTATATATATTTTTAACACTAACCGATTTAAAAATACTTTTTGTATACTATCAGTATTTAGTAATCTCGTAATTTTCGGACTCTTCAAACTTCGCCGACTTAACGACAGGAAATAGGCATTTTAAATGGTGTCGTTGTGACATCTAGTCGAAACGAAGATACGAAAAATACAGACAATTGACATTTACATAAATTCTCAGTAAGTTTGATCAGATGTGTATGTAACTGATATCCTTTGAATACACAGAATGTCTTAAAAAAAAAGAACTTAACCTATAACTTTAAGAAGTACACGAGGTACATTAAATGACACGTTGCATGAGAATATGAGGTTATTAACGATTAACGTAATTGATATTTTGTGAAAACTGTGCCTATTGCAAATCCGAATTAAAATATTATATTTATATTAAAACCTTGGAGCTATCTGTATTAGAAAGTCGTACTTAACTTGGAAAATTGTTGTTTGTTTTCTTAGACTTTATTAAAGTAATTGCATAAACAAAATTTAAAAATAAAAAAGCTAATCTGCGTGGGTTTCATAGTTTTACTTAGATATTTTCTTTCTGTATATCAGTACGTACTTCTAATACGTCAAAGCCCGAAAATATATGCATTTCATATAAATACCAAAGCAAATCGTTATGAAATAAATATTAAATATATAGATTTATTATGTGTAAGTGAAAAATTATGTTTCGAAAATTCGCTTTCCTCGTCTTATATCAAACGATCATCCATGGACGGATATCCCGTCATGTTGAACAAAGTCTACAGAGTTATAATCATGTTGTCTATAGTTATTTATCTGTGACATCCTATAATGTTGTTAGAATCATGTTTGGTACTGGGATATGTCCCGCTGGCATAGAGATCGACTTTGGCCTTTATTCCCATAGTAGGAAAAAGGACTACGCGGTTGTTAAATCATTTAAAGCTACCAATATCACGCTGTATTTGTTGAACAAGTGAAAAAGGATAGTAAAGAGATTTTTGCCGGAATGGGTACCTATTCCATGAGAATTAGTCTGCATACAGGAGTGGAATTTCCACAGAATCAGTTTTGCATGCCATCGTGCACAACACTATAAGAAGGTGGAGTTGGCCCTGGTAGTATTCTAGTATAGAAGACGCATTTGACAAGGCCAGAGCTGTAGCAACAGTATTGGTCAGATAGGTGAGATGATCTACGCTAGAAGAGAGACGAGTTAGCATTGCTCTAGTGGACTGCCAGCGTTACAGTAATGGTAGGTTGGTGGTTGGTAATGGATGATCTCATGGTGTTCCTAACAACGGAAAGTTTTCTTGAAGTAGGTTGGAGCCTTTGATGTGAAGATACCAATGACGTAGTAGTTTTAATCATCTCCAGATTATGCCAACTTGGTTGGTGAAACGCGCGTCGAGTCCAGTATATGGTGTTTTGGTGTTTCGTGGGAAACTACGTCAATGTTAATGGAAAGTTTACATACGCAGGCATACGCATACGGCTGCCTAGTCCTAGTGACTGACAGATTTTTAAACGTTGTCTGTGGTGGGATGCAGATAGCTTGTAGAATTATAGAAAGATGATGTAGAAAAACTAGTCTCTCAGTCAACCCAACTGAGACCGAGATGATCCTCCTTATCAAGGGAAGAAAAATAGTGGACTTTAGGCAAAGCAGCGACTGCAGACAAACTCGGAAGTTTGTAATAGGGCTGATCGAATTACGATCAGTCTGGTTACTCGGTCAGGGCCGAAAAACTCTGATTCATCTAATCGCAGTTCTGATAGTTTATACAAACTTAAAAGACACCTATTACTTATAGGCGTTGAGGAAGATCCGACTTCCCAATATGAGACGGGGATGAAGAAACGTCCTATCACTTTTTGGCACAGTTGTATATTTGGGCGAACGAGGCGCATTGAGCCCTCATTTAAGAAACGACATCCTTACCTTCATCGGACGTTAGAGGAAATTAGAACAGGGAGCAAGTAAAATAAATGATTTAAAAGACGGCAGGGAATCGTTTGTGGCTTATTTGCCAGGCGTTAAACTCCCCCAACAACTACTACAACTTCAAATCAAGGTTTTATGTACAATTAGGAAACCCCTTGCGTAGTACGTGTAGTAGGGTATATAAAATGATTTTTCTGTGTTCTTTTCATCTCTAGTTGTCGCTTATGTTGGTTCATTACTACTCTCGCTTTCTGTCTCCTCTATGTTACCATATACTTCTATTCATTTTATTTATTTTTTACCCTCTTTTGTTAGAACGAAAAATTTTAGATAGGTAAAACAGTATTTGCTTCCAAACATACTTTATTTGTTTCACGTGACACCAACAGAGTGACCGTTTATTGTAATTTTATTATTTTCACCTTCAGTTTAAAAAATATGGCCAAGATTCATAATACTGCAATATTATATTTCTTTGTGGCTTTTAATAAAATAAAATATATTATGGTAATGGAAACAACGGAAAAGGATGTGTAAGAGGTTGTTTATCTGTAAACAACTTTTATGTAACTGATACTTGTTTAAGCGCACTTTAATCGCACTGCGAAATTTATTTAACTTAAACTGTCATACAAATATTTTAATGTTTTCGAAAAAAAACAAAGGCTTATACATTCAGCTTTTGTCAAGTACGTATACAAAATAATTTAAAAATAAACTGAGGTCATTTCCTTTCCCATGATATAATTACATTTTCTGTATTGTTCTGTTAAAAAAGAAAATGAAAACAATGACAATTAATTTCGCCATTTTCAAAAGTATACTCCTGCGAAACTCGCAGTTCTTTATCGACTTTGGTTACCCCAGCTGACGGCACACCACGATTTAATCTACAAAAAAAGAAAAAAAAACAATGTAATGCTGAGATTTACGCAAACTGTTCTCATATTTTCACGAACAATTGGGACAAATCCAAATACCGCTGTTAATTAAAAACGTGCCAAAATATTATAAATAATCACATAAAATAGCAAATCTAGTTGAAATAGTTGCACTCGGTTGTTGCCGACTGCGAATGCATATTTCATTTAGAGCCAGTTACAACACGATTTGATTTTATAAATAAAATTTCATCCTTAGTAAAAGTTCTAGTGTGTGGTAATGAAACGGCAACACCCAGTAATATATAGAAAAATTTAGGTAATAATTAGGTAAACAGGCCTCGCAAAAACCAATAAGTAATAGATAATATATGTATGTGGGTTCTAAACGATTGAAGGGTACACTATTTTTTGGTATTTACTCAAAAAAAATTATCTTTTTTAACATAGAATTTTTAACACACTTTGTTTGTGTTGCAAACATCATTGACAATACCTCCAGTCCAAGGACGTGCAAATTTTCAACAATTAAAGAAGTTTGAAAGGGATAGGATTACGAGATGCCGGTATTTCTTTTCAGGAAATTGTGGATAGGGAAGACCGAGATGCGTCAACAGTGATGCTAGATGCTAGAATGGCTGGAATGAGCAGAGGCATGCTCGGGCAACAGGGGCTGTTCGGAGAACGTGACTAACGTTAATAATTGCGCCCATAAGAAACGTGTACAACGCCGCGAAGCAACTCGTCCCCCGTGAGAGGTCAACCAATCACGGGGTCGAGAAAGCCATGCGGCGTGTACAAAAAATCGAGGGCAAAATACAGTCGGCCAGACAACACGCTTCTCGGATCCAGAGTGTGGTGGAATATAAGACGACTGGTAGAGTTTTTACTCCCAGAATCCGGCGCATAGCAGCCGGATTAAGACCTCAACACCATACTCTAAATCTGACAGTGATGCTTACCATCAAGCATCACTGTCTAGATAGGGTCCGAGCGCTCATGGCGATAAATAAAACATTGAAGAGGCGGGTGAGGAGTATGGAACAAAACAATTTGTTCCGTACGAATCCTTCCCGCCTCTTTCAAGAGCCACAGCGTGTTGTCGAGAATCCGCCGACTGTAGAAGATGTCGAAACCTTCTGGAAGGGAATCCACGAAACGACGCGTCCATTCAATAGCGACACTCCATCAATTGTACCCTTCGAGGCTCTGTGTCACAGACATCTTGAAGAGTCAGAAGAAGTGTGCCCGGCAATCAGTACGGAGGAAGTCCAACAAGCACTTGTTGGTACCAAGAACTTCGCTGCCCCGGGCCCAGACGGCATTAACAACTGGTGGTGGAAGAAATTTCCTTCCACTCACCGCCGTCTGGCGCGTGTTTTCAACTCATGGTTGAACGAGGGGCATCAGATTCCTGACTGGTTCGTCGAGGGACGTACTGTGCTTATCCCCAAAAAGGGGGTACTCTCCGACCCGAGAAATTATAGGCCGATCACTTGCCTCAACTCCTGCTACAAGATATTTACACGTATCTTGTATGCTAGGACACTGAGGTCTGTTGATCCGGTCTTCCAGCAGATACACGAACAGCGTGGTGCCAAGAAGGGCATGGCAGGTTGCAAGGACAGCCTGCTGATAGACCGTTGTAGTATACAGGATTCTGTGCAATACAAGCGGAATCTATCGATGGCCTGGATTGATTACCGCAATGCATTTGATACAACATCACATGAGCTATTGTTTTACTTGCTCGAATGTCTTGCGGTACCAGTACCACTAGTGAGATGCATAAAACAGCTGCTGCCGCTCTGGAAGACCCGCTTCACCATAACATCAGGTGCACAGCGGGTCACGACAGAGCAGGTGGCATTTAGGAGAGGAGTTTTCCAAGGTGACTCCCTGAGTCCTCTCCTCTTCTGCATCTCACTGCTGCCGTTGTCTGTTGGGCTCCGCCAAACCCGCGGATAAGAATGTGCGCCACCCAGCGACCGGAGGCATAAGGTCACCCATCTATTTTATATGGATGATCTTAAACTTTATGCCTCCGGAGAGCGCGAACTACAAAACGCTCTTAGGGTGGTCGAAGAATATACGCGGTCAATTGGTATGGAGTTTGGGTTGAACAAATGTGCAGTCGTCCGCCTCAAGAGAGGACGATGCGGGGAATTTCCTGAAGATGCGCAGCTCGCAGACGGAAGAATCCTAAGACATCTGGATGCCGGAGAGACCTATACATATCTGGGTGTGCAACAAAGACACATCCAGGATGTGTCACAAATAAAAGATTCTCTCCGCGGCAAGTACAGACACCGCCTCCGAAAGATTTGGTCTTCCAAACTTTCGGGGAAGAACAAGGTGTCTGCTTGCCGTTCCGGTTCTGCTCTACTTTTTCGGAGTAGTAAAGTGGACAGTAGAGGAGCTGCGCCAATTAGATAGAGATACCCGCAAGATGATGAATATTCACAGAAGTATTCATCCTAGATCGTCCGTTCCTCGTGTGTACCTCCCACGTCAACGGGGCGGCCGAGGACTCTTGAGCCTGGAGTGTACGCATGGCAGAGTAGTACTGAGTATGGCAGGTAACACACTCAGGAGCTCAGATCCCCTGTTGCGGTTTGTGAAACATCACGAAACTGTAGGAGTGGGAGCAGGATTGTTCAAGGCAGCAAAAAGAGCCGCAGATGAACTCGGTCTCGCATTTGACATCAGGCGAGGAGGCCGGCGAGGTGCTGATGTTGAGTCAGTCATCGAACTTCAGCCAAATCGTCTGAAAGCCCGAATCAGAGCTGCTGAACAGGAAAATCTGTTTCGGCAGCACGTCGATAAACCCCAGCATGGTGTCTTCTATAAGAACATTGAAACACTGGGTTTATCGACCAGGCTGACCTTCGCCTTTCTAAGGTCGGCCGGGCTTAAGTCGGAGACCGAGGGATTCATTATGGCCTGCCAAGATGGTGTTATCAACACCTTGATCTACCGTAGCCGCGTGTGGCATGTAGAGGTTCCTGATATCAACTGCAGAACCTGCCATCAGGCGCCGGAATCGCTCATGCACTTACTATCTGCATGCCCAATATATGCGATTTCGGCCTACATCCACCGGCATAACGCGGCGTTACGAGTGCTATACTACCATCTAAGGCACTCGTACGGGGTAGACCAGACACCAGTGCTGCCTTACGTCCCCGGAGATATTGAGTCCGTTGTCGAGAACGAGAAATGCCGGATTTACTGGAACTACTCGTTCCCGACTGTCAGGCTAATCCAAGCCAACAAGCCTGACATAGTCCTCCTCGACCATCAACTCAAGGTGATGTATGTCATCGAGTTCTCGGCACCTGCGGAGAAAAACATCACCTTGGAGGAGGAGGAGAAACGGACCAAATATCGCGGTCTCCAGTACGAGCTCCAAGTGCTGTACCCAGGCTACTCGGTAAAAATGGTCGTCCTTATAATCGGTGTACTCGGAGGAATAAAGCCTATGCTGCTCTCGGAACTGAAGATCATACCGGCCTGCCAAAAATCAGCCGAGTGGCTGGCAGGCCAAATGCAGAAGACGGTCATTCTGGATTCTCTCCGTCTGCTTAGGGCACACGATTCTGGTATCTACAGTCACTAATCCTGCGGGATGTGGGGAGTGGCTGTAGTTGATGCGCCGGCGCGACTCCCGTAAGGCGTGGGAGGCCACGGGAGGACTGACCGGTATCGGATATTCCGAAAAAAATAAAATAAAATAATAATAATACTAATAATAGTAAGCACCATCACAGAAATTAGACAACCCCGAATCCATAGCCGAAGCTGTACTTAAAGAATCCGCCAACATGGCGGGATTCGAATCTGCAACTACGTTAGAAAGATTTCTAATTTCGCCTGCCATTGTGCACTCTAGTCACCTACACCATTGAGCCGGTAATGAATGGTTATCTACTACGGGTCAATTATCCATCAGTTTCATTTATCACAGGTAATACAGCCCCCTGTATCCCTGAAGGTACCTCAAGGCACCTTGTGTGGGAGGAGAGCTACACATTTAGATACAATGGACACACACCCAATGGTGGAGTATACTAGGATTAACTTCTGGTTTAGAAAAATACTAGCTTCTCGACTGGGAATCGAATCAGACACTCCAAGGTGAAATACAAGTGTCCTTGCCACTCGACCACGAAGCCACGAAGAATAAAGTCCTTTATTTTTTATCGTACTGACCCCGCTTCATTTTGAACTGATCCGGAGTTACCGACAGGTAAGTTTTGATTCGTGTCAAGAACAAGAACGTTCCCAATGGAATGACGAATGGAATCGGGTGTTTAGTGATGCTTCACGATTCTGTTTGTGGGCTGACTATGTACACAGAAGATTTCGCAAGGTCAGATATTCAGTTTTGTGTGGAGCAGGAGTAGCACATGCCCGAGAGGTTTATGATACGTGGTGCAATAGCATATGGAAGTAGGTTCTCACAAGTCTTCCTAGAAAGGAACATAAATATACAAAAGTACATTCACAGATTCTTCGAACAGCCTTACTGTATTTTCAGCTTTTTTTCACCAGGATAATGACAGACCTCATACTGGTGTCATAACCCGAAGGTTCCTACACGATTCTGGTGTGTGAACTTCTTCATGGCCCGCACGATCACCTTATCTTTAGTCAGTGGAACCATGATAGATGGCTAGATCGATTACTGGTCCCACCAATGGACCTTCAGCGCTTATGATAAGAGGTTCAGATATTTTGGGACACACCCACTGCAAGAAGACAACGACCCCCAAATTCGAAGCATGCGTTGCAGAGGTTAGGTGGAATCCTAACTCACTACTAAGTAGATATCGTTGTCTAATCTTAATGAAATTTGGTACTCTTTCTAATCTCAGTTGTTTGGCAAAATCTTATTAAAATAGTTTATTTTCTAGTTTACCAGTGACATATTTATCATAATAAGACGAATAATCTCTTTGTAATTGTGCAAGCAAATGTCAAGAATGAGTATGGACAATACTAGGGTACGACACTTAGATGTCCTTCTTACTGCATTAATATTATTCATTTTATTAAGTAATAATCCATGATACCTGTTTCAATAAATGTGTCAAATAGTTTGGATGAGTAGTATTAATGAAGAAAAAGCAAGAAAGCAGTCTCGCCCTTTGGTACTATCCATGCGTATTTTTGACATTTGCTGACTTCAAATAGAACACAGATTATTTGTGACTATATATCACTGGTATTACTGTGCCAGAAATAGTTTTACTGCAAAATACTAGTAATCGTTTTAATAGTTTTGCAAGAAAACGTCACAGATATGTACAAACATACTTTTTTAAAACTACTACGTTCCTGTCACCGAGACGGTAGCACAGTTGACTGTCGCACTGTCTATGTCTCCGTCTATCTGTTACTGAGTTCGAATCCCAGCTCTGGCAGATGACAATGTCGCGACATTGCGAATGGTTGTGTCCACGTTTTTTTTTTAAAGTGAACCCCGCCCCCTCCTAGACAACTTCTGCTTTAGAATTTGGGGGTTGTCTAATTTATGTGTTGTGTTTATGTTTTTTTTGTACAAGTACATCTGTCACAATAACGTTCCACAATAATTTTAATTAAAAATAACATAATGGTGCCAATTGTACTGTTTCAATGTTTAGAATTACGAAATACTCTAAATGCCACAAAAGAATTTGTTAAAATTTACATTTTGTTGTCCATCTCGCAAATTTGGTCTGTTTTAATTAGATAATTAATTTTACAGGAAGTATATTAAATTTTGCTGTTTTATATCATTCTTAATTAAAGCATTTTATTTGCAAAAAAAGTATGTATACCACGTTATAGGCGACCAATTTTTTACCCTTTATTGAGAGCCAAATCAAACATATACCTATGTCTGGTAAGTTACAAAGTAAATATTGTTTCATGCTGGGTTTAAGCTAATATTTATTCATGTGACACCCTAATTTAAATACTAATTAGTAATTATATTATGAAGTAATTTGGACCTTTTTTTTCATTAGAAGATTTTTTATACACTTTTATTTTTAAATAATTAAAATGGATAATTAAAATGAATTAAAATGAATTCAAGTATATTTTATCATCATCGTTATTATCAAATAATATAAACAGCTAATCTTTTCACGATAGAGAATTTATTTGTCGAATACACTACAATAAGTATTATTTAACAAATGATTGTACTCCATCATTGCTGTCCTTACTTATGTGAAGAACATCACCGTGCTATCGTTCGACCTGGATTTTTTGCCATCGATAGAATGGGAAGAGGGGCCGTGGGGAAGCTTAGAAATGTCATTTTCTTTTTCCGATTTACCGCCAACAAAGTTCCTATTATCGTATTCGCCAAATATCGTGTACTCCTCGTGTCATCGTGAGTAATATTTGTATTTTTAATATTTTATGTCGTTCCCTAATCCGTGGATCATAACTATCTCATAAATAAGAGGGAATTGTCCTGATCTGCGGCTATCAGGTATATCTTTTTAGCGTGTAAACTGACATATTATTTATCTATTAAATGTTTTGTCAAAGCGTTTTGTCTGAATTTCGTCGTATAATTATAATTAAATATAATTATTTGAATTTTAACAATATAGGTACTTTGTAAATGTGTTTAATATAATATTTTAAATAAAACTCTAACAGATAATCTCGTCTTTCAGATCGGGTTGTAAGGTTATTTTTAATCTACTTCCTGTAGTAGATTACATTACATTATTACAATTGCATTTATTTTAACTCACAAGTCAATGCTATTAATAAGATATCAAATATAATGAAATGTTCTTTATGAATCATTATTATAATTATAAAAATGTAAACGTTAAACAGATTTGTATACTGGGTCATCATCCAGCAGATAGCATATTCGCACCATCGAACAACGTATGTAAAAAATAAAAAAAAAAAGATTTTTGGTACTCAACACTGGTTGATAGTTATTAGTGCTGGCAAGGAGTGGAAAAAAGTGAAACAGGTTTATCGACTACTTCAAAAACCTGTTTAGGATAAAACCGGGTATCCAAGTAATGGTCAAATCAGGTTACTTGGATAACCGGATATTCGAATAATCGGTTACTCGGATATCGGTTATCCAAATAACCGGCTATTTGGATATAAAAAACCGGCTATTCGATTATCCGAAAACCGGTTAATCGGATATTTAAAAATCTGATTAATTAGAAAACAGATTAGATTGAGTAGAAAATTTAGATATTGGAAGACAAATAAATATAATATTTCCATTTCAGTAGGTCACTAGGTACCATTATAAAAAATAAGAAACAACAATTTTATAGAAGTTTGTTTTATTTAAGAATATGTAAACATGAAACAACTAAAGGTACGTCCACATTAGGAAATAAATGCGTTGTGTGTTGAATGTAGGATTCGGCACAAATATTTGCGACGCAAATTCAGCAACCTGTCCGCATAAATATTTACATTGTGCGCCGTGCGTGTCTGAACTAGTGTGTGTTGCGGCACAAATTCCTTTGATGTCTTGAAAAAAACCGACAAGCCACGGATCGCGTGCGTTGAATGTGGCGAAAATTTTTGCGTGTGCTCGTATGCGGCGAACACGTCCACACTCGCATAAATTTGAAACGCACAAACAAATTTGTGCCGAATGCCACACACAACGTAAATTTTTACTAATGTGGACGTACCTTAAACTGAATACCAAACATTACGTTGTATTTAGAGCACGCGCACGGCGCACGCCATGCATGAGGCATGTCATGGAGCAAGCCTAGCTAGACTTTTTTTAGTGTTGTCGTTGTGTATTATTGTGTTGTCTAGTTAATAATCGCTACGGCAAAAATGACAAAATGCAAAATATATCAGGTTTTAAGTAAATTCTAAACTAAACATGCGTCGGTGGTCACCTGCCCGCCTGCGCCTGTAGTTTCATATTTCAACAACATTTGAAAGAAAAGAAACGTATATTAATTGATTATTCGAACATTTGGTTATTCGATTAACCGGTTATTCGGTTTTCCGAATAACCCATAAATCGAATATCCGGTTATCCGAGTAACCGGTTTTCAATTTTGTACAAAACCGCGAATAATCCAAAACCGATTAACCGATTATCCAAGAACCGATTCCAGTTGCCAGCACTAGTGCAAATATTACAAACGTTCCATTAGTGTGTCATTCGCCTCATTGCTTGATTAAGAAAAAAGTACGATCCAACATTTCCTGTATTATTAAAAGTGCAATTGTCAGAATAATTGGTTCTTTCCTACTGTAACGATGGGTACACATAACGCTAACTGCCTGAGACTTGCTAGAGCTGGTTTTCTACTATATTCATATAAATCATTAGTTTATAATACTTATACGTAGTACTTAGAATAATAAGGAATGTATTAAATTTATCAAATAAAAAATAAAAACATGATACTCTTAACTATAGAGCAAATAATATTTTTAAAAAACTCTTAATAATTAGATGATCCTGAACTGAAGAACCCCATGTTGATTTACTTGAGATCTTCCAAACAAGTTCCAAGCATGTTCTATAGGATGGGGGCCGGGTGACATAGGCAATAGTATGTATAGATGAGCATTATAATAAAAAAGTGCCTATTTGCTCTAAATTCCAACAGATATTATTGATAGAGCTCGGAATTTAGGTATTGATGACGTCAAAACCAGGATTGTCTGTAGGTTATGTGTCAGCGCGTAAATATGTTCATGCATATATGACACGACACAATATATCTTACTTTGTATTTTTTTTAGCGAATGCAGTAATATTCAATGTTGATAAAGTCATTTTATTATAAACACTCACTCGAAGAGGACTGGGGGTATTGGGGGATGTAATACTAAAATAACACACACACACACACGTAAGTATTTTTCACTACCAGTTATCTACTAGAATAAAAGTATATTAGGTACTTATATCTGTTCTAAATGTTTTGGAGTTAGACTGGTAGGCACTGGGTCATTTGGGCGTGGAAACTTCTTGATGACCGTGGGAACTTTAATTTTTATTTTGTTTCAGTGGATTACCTTGTAGTGTAAAGATTCTTAAAATAATTAGTGGAGGTAATAAAGTGAAAGTATCATTGGCCCTAGGAGTTTACACCAATAATATTATTCACAGTTACATGTATGCGGCATTATTCCTTACAATCGAAGTATGTTATTGAAAAATGTTCCATATATTCAGCTATTAAAATCCGTGTTGAAAACGAACGTTCCATCTCGACAGATGTTATTGGCGCCTATTTAAAATAGGGGAACATTCGTAAAGCCGCCATGTTTATTTGATGCCCTAAACAATCCAACTCTTTGCCCTGTAGTTGGTCTACTATTCGATGAACTGTGATAAAACCAGGATTATGGTGTAAAACACTTTCTAATTTTTTGTTTATGTGTTCAGCGATATCTACAGATGATTGATATATATCGATGGCCTAGAATCAATACCTCGTAACTGAATATGTCAAGGGCTTTCAAATACGAGGTATTGATTCTAGACCATCGATATATTGTCGAAGATTAAACACTACATTCACCGCATTTATTATGGTGAATTCTTCTGTTTTTGGTCGACGTTCAAGTTATTTTATAACGAGAGCGATTCGTGAAAAGGTTGAGTGCATAAATTCTTAATCTTTTTGGACACTGGGATCGACAATAGCTACGTAACTTGTGCATTTGCAATAGCAACTGCTCCTTTAGCATCAGTTGTAGTACGACTCTTTTTATATGGTCAACGTTTCTGAAGTAGTAAGATGCCGCTTTTAGCCAAGTGCCCCATCTTGCCGGTACAAGCTGTGGAGGTAGTGGTATATTAGGTAGAAGTTCATGAAAAAAATCGCATACATATGTACGCAGCGCAACACCGGGGCGAAGGGGATACTGCATAACATTCTGGTTGCGAGAATAATGCAAATGCTAATTCACAGTTTGCATTAACTAGGTATATGATTTTTTAGAGAATATTCGAAAATCTATGCAACTACATAATTCGCAAATAATTTTTATATTTATGAACTAAATTTGATTTATAATCGAACTAATTCTTTAGATACATAGAAGATTTTTTAAATTACATGATTAATGAAAATGTAAAAACGAATTAGTTTTTATATGGTTATATAAAAATGTATACAATGTAAACAAATTCACATGACATGCAGACGGTACTGGAATGAGTCGTCGATATCCGAACTCTCGAGTCTCGAATCAAGTTTTACAAGTTGCGACGTATTACGTATATATGTATCGACTTAGTTATGACTAATGCATTGGGCTTCTTATTATCTGACGATGCGAAATTTACTGATTGTTTGAATTCCATAACTTTTTTATTTGCGACAGACAGGTCTGGTAAAGTAACGAACAGGTATGAAACTTCAGGGAAAAAGAGTGGGTTGCTATCTGTCCTGTAGAACGGATATAATTCGCCATTGATGGTATCAGCGTTGCTAAACGTAGAAATATCGATAAGAGATCGAGTTCATCAATATACGACGATGTTAGAGATTGGTAACTGAACTCGTAAGAGCCGAGGGGTTGAAGATGTTAGATTACATTTCGATATATGGGAACAGCATTTCAAACCAAGACGTACTTGTACAATAGTGTTGCTGTGCTGTAAAGTAGCTCGTATGGGAAACCAAAATTAAGCTGTGTGTATGTGTGTGCTAGAAAACGTAATTGCCGATAGTGAATCCGAGTGTGTGATAATGACGGACTCCTAGAATTTTGTGAAAAATAATAGAATTAACGATGAGGTGGATCCTTGCGAAACGCAGAGAACATTTTTGATGAGGTTCCATTAACCACTACGTAAATCAAACTAAGATTGAAATTGATATACACTAGCATAACTGAACTCATAAGACATAAAATGGTAACTTGTTCAAGAGGTCTTGGTTCCGTGCTCTATCTTGGATATAAAATCTATCGCATGAGACTTTCTTCATTTGTCGATTCGATTAGATTGTCCCTAATGTGTAAATGGTACGGTGTTGCTAATATATGATTTGGGCTTTCATGCATGCCCATGATTGACATGGAGAGTTATCGTATTAAAACAGATAATATATATGTATGTGTGAGACACTCCGCAATTTGCTAAAACTAGTTAAAAGTGTAACATGTATACGCGTAATTAGAGTGGAAAATTAGTACATATCTATTTAAATGGAAATAATAATTATTAGAATTACAACCACATATGTATAATACGTAGTTGGTACGTGTAAAAATATAATTTGTAATAGGAAATTTGCTGTTAGCTACAAAGATTCCATATCTGCATTATTGTAATCAGTAGACCGGAAACTAATTTGAGAGAAGCCATTTATTTAATATTGGAATAAATGAAGAAGAAACTATATAAGCAAATGAAAAAGTCTCTTAACTGTTAAAGACAGATTCTGACTGTGTTTGAATGAGTGGATGTTTATCTAATTATATAAATTAATTATAAAACCAACTGGGTAAGATTATCTGGTAAAACTGAGTGATTGGAAGCACTTGATTCATCTAAAATGACTGCCAAAGCTTTGAATGATTGTCAACTGTAATAATTACAGGTGACTATTTCTGTCATTCAGTGAAGAACTAAATTATTGTTTTGAAATAAATGTCAAAGAAAATTTCTGATAGCTACATCTTCACTAACACGTTAGTTAGTTTTGAATAGAAAATCTGTAATATATTCGTATTCGAGCGGTTAAAAATTTAAATGTCAACCCCAACTTATTATTGTAAAAAAGTGTTACGTATGTCACAGTTATGGGTACACGCACTTTAGCATATCAGATTAATTTTCTCTGGTTTAATTTACAATAGAAGTAAACAATGCTTATGGCATTTCGTAAATTGTCCGGGATCTATGTAGATATTGTTTTGTGTTTATGTACACGATGACATTTCGAAAATTTCTTTCATCTCCAATACTCCTTAGTACAACAAAATAATACGAATTTTAAGTATTTTGTATGGTTGTATCAAGGCATTGTAATACATGAATAGAGATTTTTTTTATGGCGTTATTTTCTTATAGTTGGAAACGGTAAGGGGCTATAAAGGAGACGAATTATAAAATGACCGCCATCAACCATCCCTCGATATTTCAGATCGTCCTAAGATGAAATCTTGGTAACCCATCACTTAAAAGGTAGACAATAGGGGTTCTATTTAAGAGAATACCCGGTGAATCATTAACGGGGATATTAATAAATGAAAAAAGCATCACCTGGGAAAACGTCTCTATTTTCTGTATTGTGGGGATGAATCCAACCATTCCTTTGCTGAATAATGCACTGAAACATCACTTTGGATGCTGTGTTGTAGCACACTCACACAAATCTCTTTCATTCACATTTGTCGGTCACGAAAGTTTGAAAAAAGCGACGTCGTCGGAAAACGGAAGTATACAACATAAATAAAGCACATACACTACGAGCCGGTGCACGTGAGTTCTAAAAATATAAACCAAAATAGTGTCGCACTCATTTATTAGTTTGAATTACTCGTAACTCTAGCGGAGAATAGTATAGCGTACAGCCAAAATTGAAATAATGCTGTGTGTTAGCCTTTGAAGTGTGTTTCGGTAGCAGCACCAGCGGACAAGCAAACAAGGGGTCTAGAGGGACTCGGATAAGGAGGGAGGGCAGTCAGTCGACAGTCGACAGCGGCATACTTTTCGACGTTGCCAGCACTACGTTTGTCTCCGAAACTTTGGTCTTGTCTGCCATATCTAACACTTTTTGAATTAATTATGTCGATTTTATTCCAAATTTTATTTCCCAACGAATGGTTTGGAAATCACACTGTATATTTCTCTGTGTAGATAGAGCTTGCCACTCCGTCATTGAAACCGTATAGTCTGACAGTAAGGTAGTTTGATTCATGAAATTTAAAACCTAAGAATCGTCTTCGTTTAAAGTATTTGGAATTACCTAAGATACTAGGATCTGAAATATATAACCTTATTTTTTATACTGAAATGCAAAATATGTAAAATTGTTACAAAACTGGTTTTAGTATTCAGGATTTTGTTTAAATACTGACCAAGTTTTGAGAAACTTATTTCGATAAAGGTATGTAAACCGTTAATTATTAAAAAAAATAATAATAAAGGTTCTTTTACACACATCAGTGACATATCCATTTAGTTAGGTGAAGTTTTGTCAGCGAAAGAAAAAAAATCTTTACCTTTAGTTTAAATGCCTATGTTTACACACGTCCCGGCACAGTGACGTATTTTACCATCAGTACCGATTCAGAATCCTTGCCGTGATATGAGAAAATACGTCGCCAACGATATTTTTGCAGTTTTCACTGACGGGATTTTGATCGTGTTATAATTTTGTTGTTCGGAGTTAAGTACGAGTATATGTAAAAAAATGAATGACTAAGAACTCGTTGAATTGTTGGGAAATATCCGGGACTCTATGATTTATCCCAATCAAAATATATTGACACAACTTTTAAATATATAATAGTTGGAAGGAAATAGCAAATTAAATGAAAGAATATGGCAAGTAGTGTGTTATATTTTGTATTTAAGCCTCTGAAGATTACAATGTTTAATGGTTGTTATAAAGTAAAATAGTTCTGTAAGAGCCATCTTGCAAATACTGACTCCTCACGGAAAACATTACACGCATATACAGGTTGTGTTGTGTACTGTACTGAATCGTTAGATATAGTACGATGAAGGAAGACTGAAAATTGGCATCGTATCACAGGCATTGTGTACTGTTGACCGCACGACAGCTAGATGGAAATTGAATTATCTGCTATGCTATCCTAATGGTTACGTTGACGACCTGGTTTACATTGTAACGTTGCTATTTAAGAGACCCATGTCTAATGATTCCGTACACAACCTGTATGTAAATAGGCATCACTGATAGACCACGTATGTCACTGATACTGAACTGACACGGCACTGATGTGTGTAAATGGACCTTAATACCAATACTGAAATAGTTTGCGCAAACTCTAAAACACTGGGTAATATACTCGACGCATTATTCGCCAATCTAATTGGCATCATCGAGATATTAGAAAGAATCCTCGAGTTGTTTTAAATGTTCTTTAGAACATACATTTTTTAACGAGTCGCTGAAATGAAAGTTAAACGTTAGCCCGAGGAAACGTCCAAAACGTATTTCCGATATTGCAATTAAAAACAAAATTGTAGGGCTCTAAAAAAAAGAGAGCATCTTCCAAAGGCTCGCATTGCTTTTAAACCGCCCTATAAAAAACATAAACATAAAACACACCACATAAATTAGACACCCCTCCCCCAACCATGGACAGGGATTACACAGTTGAAAAAAAAAAAACGCGGGCACACACAACCAATCACTTCGAGTTTGTCAGAATCGAGACCGGGATTTGATTCCGGGAATCGATAAGGCAGTAAACCAGTTACGTTTGTCACTTAACGCTCTGGCCCACTGCGCTACGGAGCTCGGTTAAGGCTATAGGTATAATAATTTATTTAACGTCGGCTTATTTCCGCTACCAAGGCCAATCGCCGACATCAAAAGATACATGAGTTCTTGTATGGGGGTTAGGGCTCTCATCGTAGATATACAGAATCCACAGTTTTACATCCCTTTTGAAAGATGGTGACTCGAGCAGGTCCGCTATACCTCATCGACTTGGTTTCAACCCGGGCGGTCCCTGTATGTTTGAAATTTTATTTTGAACATTTCTTGTATTATCTAGATAGATTTCGTGGATGCAATAAAATGTTTATACAACGGGATCAGCATAACAATTATATTTTTCTTTCAAATAGTAGTTGACGGCGTCCTAGTCCAGAAATTTTGACCGGAGAAAGAGGTAAATTAATACCAAAATATTTAAAAATTATGCTTTTATATTTCATTATAAAAATATTCATAAAATGTACATTGATTTTTGGTAGCATATTCTTTGAACGGAAAATAAGTACCCTAAATTGGCAACATTGAATACTGAGCCCCAGGGAAAGGTAATTCATCTTTCAATAGAAACCTTCTACTAGAGATCGTGAGGGTGCGCCAAAGTACAAACCTGCATCCCGAGTTTGAAAGTTACTACAATGCATTCTAGTAAGCTTTTTAGAAGAGACAAAGGATGGCGCTCGGAACGTGGTACTGAAACGAAAGATTCAAGTTTATTTATATTATACTTTAATTTGTGTATGGCGTGTGAAATCTTACATGCTTCGATTATTTTGATATATTAAACACATTAATCTTTGGTGCGTGAAAATAAAACAGTTACGAAAAATGGTTTTGTTACTTTTGGATATATTTGTTTTAGAAAAACTGATTCAAAGCACATGGCAGCGTGTTTGTTTGGTTGTCGAAAAATTACGTGCTAACATAAAAACTGCGAATTTCCGTTAAAAAACTGTATAAAATAGAACTAGAATAATAGACACAGCTAGTGGGGTCGCGGGAAGTCTGAAAATAAATTATACTTTGAGGATACCGTCGTATCGTTGTGGTGTGTGTATGCATTTTCGAAAGTAGAAAAAAACTGCTCTGTCCAGAAAATCACCCCATTTCGATATAAAAAATCTGGTATGATATAAAAAAGAAAATGAGTCTTTCATTGCAGTCGATCATGGTTAAAAGTCAAACAAATTGACCAGATGGTCAGGTGATGATGAAATGTGGAATTAATTCGTGAGAGAACTACTGTCGATAATTTTGCTATTATAAAAAGTTTCCTTAAACATTTGTGGAAAATTATATTGTAGTTTCACACCTTATTAACCTACGCCACATAACCTGTAACTTAATACTATAAAATTGTGTAATCAACTTGCGAAACTTCCGAAATCTAATCTGATCACAGAGGGAACTAATGGCAAAAGTGTACTCGACGTAAACGCAACAATTTTTACAGGATATGATTGATACGATATTTACTGGTTCATTTTCCCAGTTGTGTTGAAATCGAACTGAACTCTTTACAATCAAAAGTAATTTTACAGTTAATATATATGGCCTTTTTACATCTTTCTGGAATTTTATAGCGGCCATTAAATTAATCTTAGAAGGCATTGAAGAGTTTTTATTAGATATCGATTTGAATTTCCGTATTATATTAGAGTGTAGATATAGGCTTGTGAACATTTTGTTTTATAAATAATAAATATATTGTAGCCATTTTAACATGTGATATTCCTAGATTCAACTGATGCCTTATTCTCGAATTGTACGATTGGAGAAAAGATAATTTTTGTCTCCGTCTTCTCCACTCTTTATATATGGTAATGTTAATGGTGGGGAAGGCTGACACCTGGCAAGTAAACCGCAGAGGGGCCATTTTTTTACCAACCCCCAGCTGTCCCCTCGGCCAACTGCCTCTCTTGATCCCTCGTCGAATTTTTCCGGCCTTCTAATGAAGGTCAGAATGTCACTCATTGCTAGGGAGCTCGTCTCCTCCTTTAGAAGCGCCTCAGAACCGAAGATACTATGTCCCAGGAAGTGGTAAGATGTTTCTTCACCACTTCCGCATCCTGGACATGTGGGATCTTCCTCAATACCTATCAATGATAGATGCCTCCTAACTCTGCAGTGGCCTCTCAGAACCCCGATTAAAAGATTCAGAGTCTTCCGACTCCGACCCCGTAACCAGGCCGATCTCGATTCGTTCGGCCCCGTCACCAAATCTCAAGTTTGTCTGCAGGCCCTGTTGGTCCTCCAATGCTTCCTCAGTGTCTTGTGGGCCCATTCATTGTGGGCCGTTTTGACCTGCCTTCTTGTAATACCTAACATAGGCTCAGGCCCGCGACAGGGTTCCTCGGCTTCAAGTCTAGCCAATTCATCGGCCTTCTCGTCGCCTGGAACTCCGGTATGTCCCGGGACACGTACCCGTCTCACTTGTTTATGCCTGGCAAGCTCTTCCAGAGCGTCCCCGCACTCCTGAACGAAAACTGATCTCGTCCTGGGGAAGCACAACTCTTTTATAGCAGTCTGGCTATCGGAGCAGATGTATACCATCGGTTCCGTCCCGTCCCTAACCTCATCCTTACCCGGCCATCGCTAGGATGGCATAAACCTACAGTACTACTACTCTTGTTATGCATACACTCCAGGCCCATGAGCCCTCGGCTCCCAGTTGATAGGGGAGGTACGCACGTGGAACGGACGATCTAGGACTTCTATGAATATTCATCATGTTGTATGTTATCCAGAATCTGCTGCCCTCGTTCAACTATGAGTTGAAAACTTGGAAGGAAATTTCTTCAACCATCAGTTGTTTAGGCCGTCTGGGCCTGAGACAGCGAAGTTCTTAGTGCCAACAAGAGCTTATCGGACTTCCCCGTACTGAAGTTTCTGTGACAGAAAATTGGAGTGTCGCCGTTTAATAGACGCATCGTTTAGTATATTTCCTTCCAGAGAGTTTCGACAACAGGCTTGTGGCTCTTGAAACAGGATTTGTACGGAACAACGTATTTTGTTCCATACACATCTCCCCCTTTTCAGCGATTTTTTAACAGTCATGAGAATTCTGTCTAAACAGTGATGCTTGTTAATATGAAACATTGTCAGATTTAGAGTTTTGCGTCTGCCACTATTTCCAGCCGATGCATGGGGTGTCCTTATGTAAAAATTAATATTTACCATTAATACCAGCTTAACAGTTGATAGGCATTTATCTTTTTTCCCGTTTTTCCTGTTTGGCAGCTTTGTTTCGATTTTTGGAGGATTTGGCTTAAGGCAGTGACTTTAGATCAGCACTTCGCCGGAGTCCTCACCTGGTGTAGAACACGAGACCGAGTTTATCTGCGGTTCTTTTTGCTGTCTTAAACACACTGCGTCCAGCTCTGCAGATTCAAGATTCAAATAACCAAAGAAATTAATGATTGCAGTACGTTTTGTAACTGGAGGTATGGAAAATGTCTCACGTAGCTGGCGTAGTTGTAGGTATTTTGGTCTCGGAGAGTGCGATTTACAAAACACTGTTGGTCGAAGAGGATACGCGGGCAACGAATAATAAACATTTACGGCCATTTGGAAAATATGCATTTTCAATTTCAACTTATATGTCTATTGAGTACGTTGTTGGATTGAGTAAATTAAGCAGAAGCAACTTTATTTCACCTCTAGAATCCTGTACATATTTGTATACGTAATGTGTCCCAGGACTTCAAGTCAATAATTCAGAAGCGTGCAGGCGGACCAAAATGGCTCCGTACGTGAATCCGTTTACGTTCTAGGACGTCGGAAACAGATATCCCTAAGGGATGGCACCCCAAAATGTTGGGAGGGTGATATTTTCGAACTGTAGAATTACGTTTCCTAAATGTTTTTGTAAAAAAGTACCCTTGTTTGATTTCGGCTAAATAAACGGGGTATGCCTCGACCATTTTTTGAGGTAAAGTAATCTAATCATTAATCTAAATGTTGAAAATTTTTATCTTATAAATGATGCTGTTTTCAGTTACATCGAACCGCTATAAAATTTGAACCCAATAACTTAAAAAGTTATTAATAAAAAAAACCATTTTCAATCTGTAATTACTCTGTAAAGGAGAGCCGTAGACAATTTTTTATATGAAGTACCTATTGCAACTGTTTTTATCCCATCTACACGCTTCTAAATTATTCACGTAAAGTCGTGGAACACCTAGTATGTAAAAAATGTCATTCTGTTAAATGTAATTAAAAATTTTGTACTCAAATAACTTGGCAGCTGACAATACTTCAGGATTGTATTTATATTAGTAGAACATAAAAGAAACAAACACCTGTCAGTTGTTTACTTTTAAAGGCACATATTATGTACCTGGACGCAGATGGAAGTTTATTTTTATGCAGAACTTTGATTCGACTGGCATTTTTCAGCACCCTATTTTAAAGCGAGTAGGTATATTTATTTATTGATGTTTTCTTCGCATTTGTTGTCTGCTTTATGATGACTGATGCATTTAACGAACTACTATTTCAGATCTGATAAATGTTCTCCTATTTATTTAACTGGACTGGTAGCTTTATGTGAACCCTTCTCATCTTCCACGTCGAGAACTTAATTTTTTTTATTATTCTCCGTTCACGTCGTAATAAAAAATTAAAAACACATGGTAATCATCTAAACTAAAGATCTGTTGCTTCTGGATTTTTATTTTATTTTGAGCCGAATCAATGTTTCGTCTACAATATCATATTACCAGTTGAAGACGATCGACAAACTATCTCACATGTTGCTTTTAGGAATAAGCGCCATGGTTGTTCAATCACACGATTACAGTACACGATACATGTACAGAAAATTACTTGTTAATTCTTTTTTTAAAAAATACATATATACGACTTGATTTTTACAAGGTTATTCGGCTCCTATTTCACTCGAGGTTATTCCAATACATATATTTTTTTTTTATATAAATAAACAGTTATGTATGTATGTATATTCCACTTTTGTAAGCCTGGGACATTTTACACAAACATTGGTTGGTTTTTCCTCGATTTTTTTCATCGTTCTAAATTGTTATTTTAAAACATTACCATCCGTCATTTCAGTTCACTATTGCATCGAAAAACATGACGTCCCTTGATCATTTCTTTTCAGTGACACATTTTTTTTTCATAAGTAAATAAATGATAATCAATTTACGCTATTTACATACTCATAATTAACAAAAATTTTCTTTTTGCAATGTCCGACAATTGATAATATTAAATATTTTTATTAATTAAAAAATCAAAAATTACATAATTAATTCAGTCTAAAAACACTTCTCATTAAATTGTACTTTTTCGTGCTGAGTAATCATTCGCTTCCCTACGGAGACGGACACTCCTTGTCGTGTTTTCACTAAGGGGAAATTCATACTCCTTGTAGAACCCCAAGTTAAACGCGTAGAATGCACTAACCATCTGATAAATTCTCAGTCTGTTATACATATTATACATACATACATATATCTGTCTGGCATAGCCATTACGGGCTGCCCCAGCAAACGAATCTATAAAAACTGAGACACTTAAATAATATCGCATTATCGCAGCCAGTTCAACACAAATGTTTTTTAATGTCGCTTAGAAATGCAAAACGTTGTAATTTTTTTGTCATGTATCAAATCAATAAAATTAATATATTGAATATGTAGTTGCGTTTTGTATGGAATTACTTAAATCAGTGCAAATGCAAAAAAAAAACGGTTAAAAGAGCTCACATATTTTTTAAAGAAATTCATATAGTATATTGTATCCGTGGACATAAAAGAAAAATTATTTACTGAAAAATGAATAACACAAAAGCCTTCGATTTACTTTGTCATGTAAAATAAACTGATTAAATCCAGTTCCTCTACTTAAAAAAAAAATAATTTTTTTCGCTTTAGAGTAGTTTTTTGAGTCCCTGTGTTAATATGTAGCGAATTAAATGATAATTGTCGCGAACACTGCGTGTGGATTTAAAATAAAAATTCTACCTGTGAGTAGTTACAAACAAGGCAACATCCTATAAAAAAAATTACTTTATGCATAAAATGTAATATGGGCTTCCGCTTCTACGCTTACATACTACACTACCAATACGAGTTCTTAATATTTATTACATAAACATAAACATGACGTTGTTTATGATTAATTACACTCAGTATTATTCTACTTAATATGTCTGCTTAATCTTCTAATATATTAGTGGGATATATCGTTATTTCGTATTAAAATAATACTGTTCACATCGCGGTTTGGCCCCCCATTAAGCAAAAAATGTCACATGTATGTCTGCCAGATATAGCCACCATTTTCGTTTTTTTGTTTTGTATATACAGGGTGGTGATTTAGTTACGCACAGTATTCATAATATAATTCAAAAAAATCCATTAACATTTAACGTAATTGCTCAAAATGTCCCCCCAATAACAATCTGACATTTGGCACCTCGTGTGTAAACACTATATTAAACGTTCAATAATTTCCGTGCTGATATATTCCATTTCGATACGAATTCGATGCTTTAGGAACCTAAAATTGGATACCATTGTACTTGGAAAACAATAGAGAATCTATTTTTATTAATAAGGGAAGGAGAGCAATAAAAAATAAAAAAATTATATCGTCACAGCTCAAAAACAAAAAATGAAAAGAAATTTTCGCCACTGCCATTTCAAAAACTAAGATTGACGTATTTCCAAAAAATCATTTAATAACGATGTTATGAATATTGTGCGGAACTAAATCACCACGTTGTATCTATACGTACCGGTTGGTGTACGTCCTGCGGGTACATGAGGACTGTTTAGGGCCAATTACAGGACGCTTAAAATAATGGTGTTTTTAAAAAATCACATCTGCCATATCAGTTACACTGGAACTACCAGATTTAGAATGATCCTAGATAAAATGCTACTTGAGGGCGTGAGCATAGAAAATTTAAACCAGATGCAGAATAGATGATTACTTGGACATAAAAAAATGGACAAATTCTTCGACATTGATGTTTAATTATTGTATCTATTAAGAGCATATTTCTTGAAAAAAAAATTTTTTTCTCATTTTGTGTGGCTGTATCGCTAACGGCGTAATGACAAAGATAATTTGGAGGACAAATTAGAAGATAATTTTGAAGAAAAATGGGAAGATGATTTTGAAGACACTGGGAGACAAATTTGAGGACAATTTGGAGGGCAAATTTGAATACAAATTGCAAAACAAATTTGAAGACACATTTGAAGGTACAATTTGGAAGCCAATTTGAGGATAAGTTGGAAGATAAATTTGAGGACAAATTTGAAGACAATTTAGAAGACAAATTTGGAGGATAAATTTGAAGACAATTTAGAAGACAAATTTGAAGACTATGTAGATGACCAATTTTAAAGACACTTTGGAAGACAAATTTGAGGACAAGTTCGACGACAAATTTGAAGACAATTTAATGACAATTTGGAAGACAAATTTGAGGACAATTTGGAGGACACGTCGGAAGACAATTTGGAGGACACGTCGGAAGACAATTTGGAGGACACGTCGGAAGACAATTTGGAGGACAATTTTAAAGACATTGGAAGACAAATTTGAGGACAATTTAAAGACACTGGAAGACAATTTTGAAGACACTGAAAGACAAATTTGAAGACAATTTAGACGACGCATTTGGAGGCCAAATTGGAAGACAAACCTGAGGACAAATTGGAAGACAATTTGGAGGACAATTTGGAAGACAAACTTGAGGACAAATTTGAAAACAATTTTAAAGACAACTTTGAAGGCAAATTTGAAGACAATTTGAAGGATAAATTGGAAGACAAATTGGAAAATAAAGGAAGGCAAAATTGAAGACAGTTAGGAAAACAACATGGACGAATTTGAGGATAAATTTGAGGACAAATTTAAAATCAATTTGGAAGACAACTTTGAGGACAATTTGGAAAACAAATTTGAAGACAATTTGTAGGACACATTGGAAGACAGAATGGAAGGCAGTTTGGAAGGGAATTTGGACAAATTTGAAGATAAATTAGAGGGCACATTGAAAGATAAATTGACAATTTTGAAGATAATTTAGAAGACTAATGAATTGGAAGAAAAAATTAGAAAACGAGTTGGAGGCGTTTTGTGTTGTCTTGGTTGGAAGTCGCGTAATGATCATCCAATGGGATGATTGGAGGATTGTAACATAAAAATCGTCGACCTATTTGATCCCTTTTTCGTCGTCAAAGAAGCCGATGTTTTTATGTTGCAAATAAGTTTAAAATAAACGACACCCGCTTTGACTTCAAAACGCGACAAGTTGATGACAACTCTTTTTTTATATAATTAATAATTACATATTTACCAATAGCAGGTAGTAATATAAAGGTACAATTTTAACAAACCCATTATTTTATTAATAATTCTTATCCAGAGTATTTATAAATATAGTGAACATAAGGATTTTTAATCTTCCATTAAGGATGCATTATATATAACGGGAGTGGTGGTGGTCGTATAGATATTAGTATTTTTTTATTCAAAAAATTTACTCAATCTTATTACTGTTTAGGGGAATACATACATTACGTTGTCGCTGTCGCGTGTTGTCAAAAGTTTTTTGTATGAATATCTTTACGTAATAGAAAAATTTAATAATTTCGTATTGGTAGGTACTACATTTGATTTCCCTTTAATTTTAAGTAAGTGTAAATTGATGCAGCTAATAATTGCATTATATGTGGCAAAGATGCTACATCCGATCGGTTTAGTGATGTGGTAAAAAAAATCTGCTTATATCGGTATACAAGGTATCATAGTAGCTTCAAAGAAAAGAAATGATGGCTTGTACAGAAAAATGTAACAAAGGGACATGCCATTTTCCAAATTAAAACCCACATAGCATTTAATATCCTGTGTATATTCAAAAGAGATACATGAAATGAAAATAACTTTCTATACGTATTTGGCATGTACAACTATAGGATACACTTTGACAAAAAAAAAAAAAAAACAGTTTGTTATATTAAAAAATCCGCATGACATGGAAATGTAGTCGAACCTTTCATATAATAATATAAGATTGTCAGTAAAACCAAATAATATGTTATTAAATGCGATCATAAATAATAATTGTTATAATTACTATCAAGGTCATTATTTAATCCCGTTGATGATTTCCCAGAATAAATACGAATTCGTTTTTGCTTTCAAGTTTACAGACATTTCTTGTTTTAAGTGGGAGTGTGATGAATGTAATTTTTTGGTTTAATGAAATGGAAAATTTACACAGTTGAAAATATTCGTATTAGCATCTTTGATCACAACCGTGTTATAAAACGCATAACATTTTATTTGAAAATGCTCCCCATATTGTTTTTGAGAACTTATATGTACCTACTTGCCTGTTGCTAAATATCTAAAAATAGATGATGGTGGTAGACTTTTAAAATAATTATTCTGATAGGTGCGTGCAGGTAAAAAAATCACTTGTTACAAATATAGCATAATATTAATGATTTTACTGAACATACAAGTAAACACTAGTTGAGCTTGGAATTAGAACTTTAATTCGAACGTTTTTCTAATACGGAAAAAATGTTGTACACTGCTCTACCAGTATTTTAATTATTTGAAAATGCTATTTACTCAAACCTTTTGAACACCACTGTAATCGTTGTGTGATAAAAAACATACATGCCAAAGAGGCTCATCGAGGAAAACAGTAATTACGATTTCTTTTTTTTTTTTTTGAAGAATATTGAAGAGAAGAGAAAGATTTAAAATTCCTTTTATTTTTGCTCTATAATTTTTTATATTTTATATTTTTCGATCATAAAGAATCATAATATTAGCGTATATTTCCAAAAAGAAACGTCAGTTATTGTAAAAGGTAGTCGCCTAGCGACGCACTATAATGCGGAAGCAGTGTTCCCAACTATTTTTCATAGAAATTTCCACATTTCATTTAAAATTTCCCACATGAATATGTTAAAATAGGTACCCGATTATGTAAAATCAAAGACACAGATATTTAACATTTAGAAATAATCTATATAATTATGTGACAGAATTTTAATTACTTAAGACGATTTTAAACTGCGGTAAATCTTGCAAATATTTGAAACGATTTTGTTAAACAAGAAATATTATGTAGTGTCATACAACAAATTGACTGGTACATCTGAATTGTCTACACATAACATAACAACTGTCAAATGCAGGTCCTGGCTCTAATACAGAGTATACTGCGACACTGCGTCGATTGTGCTTAATTTTTCGTATCCATATAGATATTGTAATATAAAACGAAATAGTTCACAAATCAAATTTGCACAGGAATTATTGCTCGATGTATTATTAAATTTTTTGTATAATAACTAGAGTAGTTTGAAACCGTGTTTAGACATAAGAATATCATCGGTTCAGTACACAATGCGAACACTGCGAATCAGTCACAAACTGAGCCTGTTCTGTTTTATAATTTATTCCGATATGACATTGTTACCAGATAGCCGTTTCTTGGTTTGTTTGTTTTGACTGCAAATACCCAAATAAATAACATACTTTATTTATTATTGGTTCAGTTATAAATAAAATAGTAAAAATGTAATCCAAATACAATTTTGGGTAAAATAAATTAGTGTCAAATGGGGTTTGACTGTCAAAATAAGCATAAATTGCGTTATTTTATAACACTTTATAAAATAACACGCGAGAGCGATTTATTGATTTTTCATGAGCTTGATTATAACCACTGATCCATGAGAAAACATAATACCTACTACCTATTGTGAACCTACACCCGAGTCTAGTCAGTCTGCGTTTAAATTTATTTGCATTCGCAGAAATTAATGTTTATTCCATTTTATCAGGTTTTCTATTAGAAATGTTTGCATACGGATACGACATTTAAATCAGATTTCTGGCATCTAGATGCAATTGTCCTTATTCGATGATATAATATAACCGGTTGAAAATGATTATTAAACGTGTTGAAGTAATGAAGTGAACTATCGATAAAACATATTTCTGTGTCTTTGAACTTTTCTCGTAAAACGTATTGACTTTTATTAGACTTAAATATTGGTAAATACATATACATAATAATATCTCCCTTTTGGAATTGCCATAAGTATGACAAAAGAATCGTTAGACATATGCGCAAAGCATTAACGTTGTAAGCAAAGTTAAAAAAAAAAATGTAATGGGAAATGTTGCCTGGTTTTGTCAGTCGAATCCAAAGAGTATCATTATGAGAATTTTAAAAATGTTTCAGTACCTATATTATCCATTCCACCCTGGTATATCCTTTCGATAACACTTAGTATTCCATGAAAACTAATTCAGTATAGCAGTAATACCCTCTTAATAATAAGCATTGTTTGAATACATTTGGGTGCACCTTGTCAAGCAAGCGTAAAAACTGTGATTTATTTATTTTAATCAATCACCTTTGTATTTGTCATACAGATTCCAGATAAAAATAAACGCATATTTTCATAGTATGACTATAATATGTTTATATAACAAAAATTTAAGTATTTCGTTATCATCTCGTCGTACTACAACAATCAAGGCTGTTAAAATTGAACACAGGTGAAGCTAGTACCTGAAAATTCTCAAAATCAAAGGACCAGACTGTATTCATAGGCATTACGTATTGTCTGCGGAATTATAATACCAATAAATTTACGGTAGGTATTGCCATTTCACATGGACAATACTAATTGTGAAATTTATTCGACTAACATTTTACTCTAATGCAAGGACAATTAATCAGACCTATGAGAGAATACTACTTGTCATACTTGTTTGCTCCAAATTCGGTATAAAACAATGTACCTAAAACATAAAAGTTCGTTCATTTTTGACCAACGCAAATGCAAATGACCTAACTTTTACATCAACCTTTTAAGTCTCATCATCCATCATACCTAGTTCTCGTGTTTACAAAGAACTACTGATAGACACACATCATACATATAGACGAATTGTCAATATTTGTGTTCAGGGAGTCCCGAAATAGATTTTACTGCATTTTTTGGTGAAATTTTTGTCCAAGTTAATCCGATCTAGTCGTAATTTAAATTTATATTTAAATCATTAAAATATTCGAAATAGTTTCAATTTAAATAAAAATAATCGAAAACATGTTCTGTATCAACGCTGGTACTTTTTTTTTTTTTTACTTTCTATGTTTTAAGTTGAAAAATAGTCACTTTTACTAAGAAGGATCGAGTTATTTCTGAAACCGCAGAAACGTATAAATTGTTATGTTATTATTATTATTATGACTATTAGAGTGATATCATATGCATTTGGGTTAATCTAAATTCATGATTTGAATGGATTGCCTATTAAGTGGACAATATAATTAATTTTGATTTCTTTACGAAGGATAGAACAATAAGTCCAGTTTTGCAGATTGGACGCAAATTCAGTAGCTATAAGACGTTGTAGTGGAATTTGGGCTTTTCTCGATATAATATCATATGATTATTTAGATCATACCTAGAATTAATATTTACATTTAAATTCTTACCACCTACTACCAGACTGATTCAGATAATGGAAAAAATCTCTGGATAATTTTTCCAAACGGAGAGGCATTACGCGTTAAAGTTGATTTTTTTTTATGTAAATAATTGTATAAAAAATGAGGGCAGTCAAAATTTTTGTTGTCGCAAAAGAGTGGTAAGTAAGAATCCATTTTTGCACATAAAGAATTACTCTGTTTTGAATGTTCAAGTAAAAAAAATCTTGAATGTAAAATAAGTTATCATCATTTACAAAGTATCTACATAAAAAAACACTTTAGGAATTTCTACCTTCTATAATATGGCATTTCCGTCCAAAGCGGATGTTCAGATTTATTAAGTAATATAAATTCTAATGACTGTCGTGCATTAAGTATTTTAACTTTACGAAATTTTTATGGGCCTCATTAAAATAAATACCGAAGCACATGTATGTATCTGATATTTATTAAAAACTGTGAAGAAATAATAAGCATTTATGCCCTTTACAGGATATCTTTAAACTATCCTTTAATGCCAAAAAATTAACACTATTTGTGTTCCCGTGACACTTGTTTTTTTTTTTAAATAAAAGGAGAATTAGGTTGCACAAATGAGCGATAAATAAATGTTAAATAGTTGATAATTATTGTTCATTTATGTCGGTAGTTTGTTGTTGCCTGCATAAACAATTGACGGTGCCTAAATAACAGACGACAAGACAATCAACGTTTGAATAAGTACTCACTATTAAAAACTAGAAGTTTTCTTGTAGATCCAAGTCGTTTTATTGGTGATTTGGTTTCTTGTTCGTTTTCATCCATAATTGCAAATAGAGCCGGTACAATATACAAACAGAAACAAAACTAGCAATTCTAAAACTGTTGCAAACAAAAATAACTACTTTCACATTAATGTATAAATTATAAATATTAAATGTTTTATAGACCGTAAAAATAACTCGAATTGTGATGCTCACTTTATTGTATTTTTCTACACGTATGAAATTTTAAAAAAATCTTCGAACTTATTCATTATATTATCGTACGTTAAATTATACACACAAACTACCCACAACTACAGCAACTGTCTTTATTTTCTAAAGAATTGTCTATTCGAACTTCGAACATGCTCACGCATCCCAAAATAGAATGCTGCTTGTCCGTATGGTAAACAAGTGCAAGTTACACAAAACTGTGAAGTTGAAGGTAACCATGTGATAGAAGAAGAAAGACATGGTAGCGGTACGTTCTGAAATATAACCGTCCTTTCCTACAAATTATTTTCAGTTGATATTTTCGTTTCCAATAATTTCAACGATCAGCCGTTTTTCACGCTAATATTGACTTAATTCGATCCATTTTGGTTATATAACATAACTCTAAATGAAATTTTTAATTTAGGCATGATCCTTTATTTCTGGAACACTCGGAACGCACCTCTTCCCGGTGCATGTTACTTCAGCCAAATTACTAGGTGACCAGTAATACATGATAGTGCAAAATACAGAAAAGATCTAATTGTTTCCTGATTCCTCGAAATGCCGCTGTAATAGTACATAGAGCTGCAAATAGAAATGAAATGCAAATCAGCTCAATAAAGAGGGTTGTGAACTCTTGTTGCATATGTTATATATGATGAAGACCTCTAAATTTTGTTCAATCCTGGGTACATTTTAAAATAATTCCCACGCTCCGTTTGTGTCCCAGTCCTGTCTCTATGTCTAATCATAACTAAAATTTTGATATCGTTCTCTCTTAAACATGCCATTATTTTGAAAACTTACGAATAGACAAAAGCATCAAGGCACAAATTGACATTTAAATGTCAGTTTGTAGCCTAATGCCTGTTGCCAAGTAAATAATAAAAAAAAAAATTACGATAAGCGACGAAAATGTAGAGTTTACAAAAAAAAAGTATCTAGAACTAGCGGTAGGACTGTAATTAATTTAACAATTAAAATTAGGTTAAGTTAGGTTCTTTGTGAGTGGGTCCTTGTGGAACCTCCACTGCGGCCATTAGCAGGCCTATTGTGGCTTACTCCTAATTATATTTCACCCAATAAGTTCAATATCTTAACCGATAACTTTATTGGGTGAGAATGTGTCCAGATCCTCTGGTAGTAGTTGCCCTTTTCCAAATATTGAGAATCGGATCCTCTCCACAGTGGAACAGGTGCATAAGACGTGGTCTGCCTTCTCATCATCCTCCAGGCATAAGCGGCACAGCGTTTTTCGCTAAGCATAGTTTATGCAGATGATAGTTTAGTTGGCTGTGCCCGGTACATAGGTCTGTTAGGGTTTTCAGGTTTACCCTGTTCAACTTCAAAAGTTTCTTAGCTTTTGATTTCAAATGGTATTTTATAAACGCCTTCGAATGAACTAGTCCTGGTAACTCTTGCCAATATTGGAGAGTTTTCTCTTCGGCCCAGGTTGAGATAGCCATTTCAGTAGTACTTGAAGTGCCAACTATCTCTGGCTAAAGAGTCGACTATTTCGTTATTCCATACCAGAGTGGCCTGGTATCTAAACCAGAGTCACTTTGTTGTTTTTTCTTCTCAGATGATTTAGAGCCCCCTGCCAGTTCCATACCGTTTTGGGGTTACACCGGTAGGAGCCAAGAGCTTTTATAGCTGCTTGGCCATCTGAGAAAATTTTTATTGAGGTTCATATATTCCAGCCTTCGCACACACAGTTCAAAGGTATGAGCCTAGGCCTGAAAAATAGTTGCATTAGTACCTAGGCTTGAGGATATCACCACCCTTGGTCTGTAGCTATGTACTCCTGCTACCGTTCCCTCGGGAGTTTTGGAGCCGTGTGTAAACCAGCAACTGTCTGCCCTCAGTAGGTCGGCTTTATTCCGATCTCACACATATCTTTCCGGAGAAAGGATGTTGAAGGTCAGTTCGTAGTTGGTCATGGTAGGCATTGTATCCGAGGACATTCCCAGGATGCTGTGATTCCCTATGTCATCCAGAAACACCTGTTCCGCTCCATGATACTAGTCTGCGGCATATTAATGGCCGCTTGTTGCAGTCTGTAGGTTGCCCACCTGGCCTTTCTCTCCTATATAGAGGGTGTAAGTCCAGGAGGATTTTCATTGCGGCTGACGGTGTGGTGCTAATTGCTCCCGTTACGGTCATGCATGCTAATCTCTGCATCCTGGAGAGTTTGGCTTTGGCCGTCCGTTGTGATCCTTTCGGCCACCAAACAATTGATCCGTATGTTATCACTGGTACGTCTGTAAATTTGTTGGGACCCATGCCCCAGGATTTGCCACAAACACGACGACATGTCCATAAAGACAACTTTGCTTTGTGAGAGTTCCAGTTAAGTGATTTAGCTAAAGTATAATTCCTAGAAGTTTTACCTCTTCTACAAATGGAATAGTTTCACTCGTTAAGAAGGACGGTCTTAATAATTCCTCCAGCCTTCTTTTCCGGGTGAATGGTACTATTACTGTTTTTTGAGGGTTTACAGACATCAGTTCGCTGTCACACCAGTTACTCAATGCATCCAGTGTCTCTTGAAGGGTATTCGATTTTACTCCTTCAGAGTTTCCTCTGACTAGTATGACTAGATAATCTGCATATGTTAGAACCTTAACCTCCTACAGTGTGAGCAATTAAAACTAAGTCGTCAGTACTAATAAATGTTATGGTGTTTAATGATGATTGTCTCGAAAATATTGTTATGTAATATACTGGTGCTGTAAAAAATGTGCTCATCAATGACTATGAAAAATGGGATCTACCATTTAAAAAAATATATCGATAATGTCGTTCGTACCTATGTCATGACGTTTACAAAAATGTTAGAACATTTTTTTTAAATATGAAAGAATAAAGAAATATATTTAAAAAATGACCCGTCCGTCTGAGCGATTTCTTGTCACTCACTTTGTAACGGTTTTATCGAATTTTTTCCAACCTTCACGCGCGCACTGTATAATCTCGAAGTTGTTATAAATAAAACAAATAAATGTCAAATCCTTTAAGTATTTATATCTACTAGTCGTGTATTTAGTGTATGTTTGGGTGCCTAAATAATAAGTTTAATGTTTTTGTCCACATGTTTTTTTCTGTGAGATTTTTTTACTCCAATTTTAATGTAACTAAAAACATTATCTTAATGTACTAATACTAAAAATTAATAAAAATCATTAAGACCGAATGGATTTATAGTTCCCTTCCATTTCTTACTATCTACCTATAGGCAAAAGTAATGATTGTCTACCTAAATGTACAACGTACATAACTCCATAAACTCGGGCATGTGAAAAATTGTTTTCCATGTGTATGCCAGACATTTTTTTTACTTTATTCTTCTAAGTAAATATGTTCTTTTAGAGTGTAATAATTATATATTACAAACATATTTTCTCAGTCTTCGGTTAATAATTTACTTTCATTTCAAATAAGAAAACGGAAATTGAATTCACATTTTATTAGCAATGCGTAAAAAAGATTAATTAAACCAACTTTCCGATACTTGGATTTAATTTAATTAGAACAAAAACATGGTTATACAAAAATGTAAATATGATGATAATTGTATGGGACAGCAAAAGCTGCGGAATGAATTTGTAGAGGTCGGCATAGGTAATACAAACCCTGCACACAGGCTTTCAGAACGCACTCTAAAAATTACTATTCCCCTCACTCTTATTCATTCATGTTTCACAGCACTGCCTTTAACTGACTTGTGACAAAACTTTTAGAGACAATGACAAAGATTTTAATTCGTTAAAAAACCACCTGCAGCAGCATTTATAAAATAGTGATTGCTAAGTAAGATTGTTAGGTAGGATGCTATAATATATTTTTTTATTAAATCTACTCTTCCATGAAACCTAACCTAACATTAGTTTAATTATGTGTCTTCAATAAAGTGACTTTATTAAAACAGTGCAGGTGAAGTGTGCTTCAATTTCAAAGTGTATTTTTGTTTTACTCAGAAGCAACGAATATATATGTATATACCCCCGGTCTTTCATTTAAATGTCAGGTAAGATGATTTGTATATTATCCACGATAACCGTGTGTCTCTCTTTTTTGTGCCGAAAAACGGTTAACTACATACGGTCCTTAAATTTTTTTGGCAATTGTATTTTTTTTTCGTACAGTCCACTATATTAAAAATAACAATCTAAAGATGGTATCGATAATACGAAATATTTTAACTTATGACTCATTTTTTAGACTAGTTCTTATATTCCGTTAAAAATCCGAGTTACCTGTAATCGACTGTAACATTTAATATAGGTAAGTAACTCGATGAATGTGAACCCGGTTATACTTTGATAAGTAAATCTTACATAAGTGTTGTATTCCTACAAAGCAAAACGCACCTACTATGTATTTGTAATTTAAACAATATCTTAAACAAATTTGTTTTTGTCCCAAGGCGTTCCGTTTTCTTAAGTTTTTCAAACATGTGTTAATTTCGTTTGCAGCATATTTCTTATTCATTGTTTTCCTCTGAAGATACTGTACCGTATATGATTCTTGACTTTGATTTGTTATTTTTTAATCGGCCCAGCGCCTTTAAAGGAATAATATAAATAAAATGCAAGGTTAGTATAATAATAAGTAATACGTAATCTTAATTTATTCTAAAAATGGGCACATAGGTAGGTTGAACATAAACTCTTAATTGTTTTCTGCTGTGTATATTGTGCATGTACATATAGGTATTAAATTCAATTAAATGAATTAATTGAAGGAAATACCTATTTTAAGATTGAATTCCTACATTATACGATACCGGTTAGGAGTTGTGTGGACTAAATTTTAATGAGATTCTAAGACGATTTATTTATAAATGAGTAAACGTAATTAATACAAATAGTGATACTAACAGCAGTAAACGTTGTCAATTCCATATAGGTATATTATTTTATTAAGTGTGATATTTCTGCTTGAATTCATTCCATTATTTTATGCTGAAGTTATCGAGATGATCATGATCCGAATATCATAAGTCCACGAATACAATCCTTAAACATCTAAAATCATGAACCTTTTCCAAACAGACTCAATATAATCGAGGTTTGCCGATCTGATAAGGTAACATTATTAGATGGTCGATTTAGTCAGTTTCCAAACGCAGTTTCGTAGTTTCCATAAATTCCAATTGAAATCATTTTAACAGTAATCACGTCTTTTGATAAATTTCAAGACCTATTCATATTGAATTTGATGGAATTTAATAGCTATTTGTCTCTGAAATCTAAAAAATTACTTCTTGATGTACAATCAATCATAATTTGTATGAATTACGAACTGGTGTAATTTTGTTCTTAGTTCAGTCTGGCCGCTTTCAAAAGATAAAGATACACTTTTTTATGATGTATGTAAAATGCATTCAGCATTAAGCCGTTGGTAACTGAAATTGTCATTTAAGATTAAAAATTTTAATATAAAATTTAACAAGCCTCAAAATTACGTGCTATGAGAATAGCCCAGTTTTTTTCTGTCAGTCATTTTATACGTAAACCCACAATATAAACTTGGATTTCATGAAAAAAAAAAAAGTTGAGTAACAATTAATCATTAGTTAACTTTGCATAGTGTACCTATACCATTATATAACACTCACAAAATGTGTATGCTTCTGCATGGTTTTTAGACGTCCAGAATCACAGAGTTACATCATTTATCACATCTAATAGAGGTTATTGGTATGTTCCAAGCTGACTTGCGTCAGGTCGATGTTGCTACAGGAATAGACCAAAGTGACCAGTAGTCGACTTACAATAGGAAGGGAACATATACTTTACGCTTTTCAAGTAAGAAGGACTTGCAGCACATGGGGTTACAGTAAGGTTCAATCAGAACGTTTGGCCTGTCAATTCATCGTTCATATCGAGTCCCTCGATAAGTCCAGCTGACCATGCGGTCTGTTTAAGGTGGGCAAAGGATCATCAAAACTGGGACACGGAATAGGGTTCAGTTTTTTCAGCGGTGAGCCTCGTTTCAGCTTGCACAGCGATAGCAGACGTCTACGAGTTTGGAGGATGCCAGGGGAGATATATAGCCAACGATTTATCCAACTCACAGTAGCTCTTAGAGGAGGCCGGTGTTATGTCTGGGGAGTAATATGTGTTGAGGACGTACCAATCTACATCTGCAGGGGACTATGACTGACTGTATACCAATGATATTGTCAGTAACATTGTGATGACTTTTTAAGCAGCCATTAGCGAAAATTTTATTTTTATTGATGATAATGCTCGCCCCCATTGTACTCAGCAAGAATGCAACGTCCTTGATCACGATCTACTTCCACCGCGTTTTGCCGACTTGAATCTCATTGAATATATGTGGAATTTATATGGTACGGCGTTTCAAAACCGTCAACCGGCTCCAGAGAACTGTCAGATATTCTTCCCATTTTATGGTCGCAAATCCCACAAGATGTAATCGACCACATTATATGGAAGCACGTCCAAACGTATACTCAGTAATTAGAGTGAGGGGCCAGAATACGAGATATTGATGATAGGTTTAGGACACCGTTGGTTCCCCCACGGCTAAACATTTCTTAAACTAAAGTTGTTTTTCCTTGTTCCTAAATTATGCAAAAAGGTTAATAAAGAAGTTGTTAATCACCCCCATAACGAATTTGTTTAGTCCAATTCTTTCATAAGAATATGAAATATTCCTAACTTTCTGTGCACAGTATACTCGTAGTTAGCCGTTATGTTACAAATATTAGGGAAGGTTATATGGGAACGCAAAATATGATAATAGGACCTCGAAAATCATATACCGATATAAACACCCAGGATGGAGCAGTAATCCCCTTTTTTTAAACCGTGCAATGAAGTAGTTTCCACAATTCTCAAAACGTTGCACATTAAACTCGACAGGCATGTCGCCAACTACATTGTCATCGTCTAGAGATGAATAATAATAATAATACAATAATAAACACCACAGAAATTAGGCATCCTCCGAAATCCAAAACCGAAGCTGTTACACTTAGAAAGACGTGGACATACGGCCATGCCCACCGACGCGACATTGCCAGTGCCGGTGGCGGGATTCGAACCCGCAGCCACGATATAAGATTTCTAGTCACAATTACCATCGCGTGCTCTAACCAGCTACGCCACCGAACTGGTTTATGATGATTGAATGTTTTGTTGTTTCACCTTTGAATGAATTGATCATGGTCACCGTCGTCCGTTATTATCATTCGTTGAGTAGGTAGATGATATGCTTTTTTGTTCAAACCATGCAAACTTTCCTTATCTAAGAATACGTTAAAACTTGGAATATACAGTATGCAGAGGTGTCAGACGTCAAAGCGCCAATTATTTACAGTCTAGATATATTTTTTCCCCATTTAAATGATGTTAAATCATATTTATTTATAAATTATAATTTTTTAAGTATTACTTGTCTTATGTGTACTTCATATAAAGATAATGATAATAGATTAATCAAATTTAATATCAATGGATTATATTGCTTTAAAATGGTTTTAAATGATAGTGCTCCTACGTATTTTCACTCTTATGGCCGTATGCTAATACGTATTACACGAAACGATAAATCGGCCGTCATGCTGGTCAAATTATTTAGTTAGAAATCGATCGATTGATTGTAGAAGGGGTCAGCATCGAATTTTTATTCAATTTATTTTTGATACATCAAGTGCGCCAACCGTCCATTTAGTTATTTCCCAGACTGTGTTGCCGTTCAGTTGTCGCTTATCGCCCTGATTAGTGGTATATTGACATTCGCAATAGCCATTCTGTTTTTAGTGTATTTTGTTTTTTCTGATTAGGAATATTAAAACGAATTAATCTAACCTGACACTTCTGACAGTTGGTAATACAGCGAAATAAGAAATGTTACGAGAAAGTCCCTATAAAATCGTCGAAAAATAGAACATGTTCTAATTACTCAATTTATTGAACAATTTTATTGGACCGATAAATCCGCAGATTTTCTTGCATTACACACACCAATAAATTGAAGGTCACAAAATAGGACAATTTATTGGATCGTGTAGTACGGCTATTTGAGGTAAAAAATTAATTATGTTGTGAGTCAAAATACTCGATGTATTATAGAGCCATACATGTCATATGCCATGGAAAATTCAACACCTAGTCCTTAATCTACTTAAGTACTTTGAAAAAGGATTTTTTTGCTTTGTTGTTCCTTCAGAGTTTCGAGATTATCGTTTTATGTCACTATATTTATTATAGTACGATCACTTGTTCGCAATCGAGTGAATTTGAACGGAAGAGGTATTTGGAATGCATGCATGAAGCAAAGAGCATGTTTCTGGGACAAATCGCTATTTGAGTTGGTCGGAATCTTACAACGTGCTGGGAAGAACGCCGCGCCGGCGCCGTTGAGGTGAGGGAGGTATTAGAAGAACGACTAAAAAGGATCATCGTATAATTATAACTTATAACACTAAAAACCAATACCGAGTGTCAACGGGATCATGTATCAGCCCGCCGTTTTTTTAAAAATTGGAATAAAATTTTCAAATTTAAAACTCACGTATGAGAAGTAAACGGGCTTATTTTGAAGAACGTATATTATTAATACCACTTCCGGTTTCACCGAAAGTGTAATCAATTTTGAATTTTTAGTTAGTTTCTGCTTAGTATGTTATTTGTGCACTCAAAATGAAAATTTTTCCTAAACATGTAGAATGAAATGTAAATGTGTGTAACTTGATATATTATTCAATAATAAAATCATTTGTTACGCTTGAATATCATGCCTATTATAATTTCTTATTCGATAATTAATTATCACTTAATTAATAACGCAAATTGACTTTAGGTTCCTTTGATACAGAAATTGTCACCACTCTCCTCTGCATAAATAAAAAACGAGTACTATAAATTATATGATACGAAAGCGTGAATATTAGCTGGAAATACTAGATAATAAATTGTGGGCGATTTTTAAAATATAGTCGTCCGTAACCCTCTTCAGTCTTCATATTGTAGCACGTACCGGATCCATCGCAATGCTTAAATGTTTTTAAAAAAAATGTTTTCATAACCACCTTCCAAGTCATCGAAGTAACTCCTTAAAAATCTAGGATTTTATCTTGGGCAAAGGGAGACGAGGCCCTACAGTTTATTGTAGATTCCGAACCACATCTAGAGCATCGACAGGTACATTTGTCAAAAAAAATTACTAGTATAATGAATCGCTGCTCACACAGCTTAGTTTTGTAGTGCAAAAATTGTTGTACAACGTGACGTCTGTCAATTTAGTATTTATTTGCTAATTTATTATAGAAAATCTGTCGAAAATCAAACTTTTCATCAAAAATAATATTTTTTCTAAAATTTTAGAATAACAATGTCGACACCGAATTTCAACAACGTTCGGGGACACTGTATTACTTGGCCTCTATTTTCAATTCCGAATAATTTTTCCAGACGACATTTCGATTTTTACGATTAAATGTTGATGCGATTTTTTGAATTTATCACCTTCCGACTACCACATGTAAATTTAAAATTCTTATTATTTGGTTCAAAGGTAAATTCTAGTCTCCTCAACAAAATCTTACCAATATGTTTGTCATAATGCATTAATTGTGAAATAAAAAAAATGTATATAGTAAAAAAATAGTACCTGTAATCTTGTAATTGACACTTTCTAGGCGAGATTGTACTAATTATTTTTATCAGTAATTGGCATCTACGTGCTTTATGAAAGTTTTCTGTTAAAAGTTAATTCATCTCACAGCAAGAATATTATATAAAATATTTAGTAGTTTTGCTTATTCATGAATCTCGAGATCTAATTCTATTCCAAATCATGTCATTAACCCGGTAAAAAGCTAAAAATTCTTAAGATAAGAAATCTTTCTTAAATAAAATTAGTATTTTGTATGTATGTAAAATTATTTTCACATCCAGACTACCTATGAATGTATTTGTTAATTGAACTGTTGTTTATAAAATAGCTTGTTTAATTAAAATACATTTCTAAAGAGCGAAATAATTTTAGCTAAGCAGCTATGCATACATACATACATACATACATACAGATACACACAGATATCAAAGCGAAAAACAAGGAAATCCAAACAAAAATGGAAGTGAGCAAAAAATTGGCATAGTCCATTATTTCAACGTTAGTAACAACATATTGGGTTTCTACTCACGTCGGAGAATGTTGTTTCATTTCATTTACCAAATATTTGTACCTACCCCATTTCCATGTATTCTTAACATGACTAATAGATCATGCACCCTCTTTTATAGGGTACTTTCGACTCATTATAAATAAATGTTATAAGGGTTGATAAGTTTATAATGTTACAAAAATGCGTTAGTTTGTAGGGTATAATTATTGTATTAACGGCTAAAATATCTACACCCCTAATTTACAATTTATCTTTCATCACTTCCATGCACGACGTTTAGGTAGTCACATTTGCATCTTCAGATTCTTGCTGGTGACCGCTTATTACAGTTTCTTCTTAATAGAAGGAAACTAGAATTATTGTAGTTGCTAAATGACGTTTTGACAAAGGCACATCTGTCAACTTTAGGTTCCTTCTGTTCAGTTCAGTACTTGAATGCTTGAACTAACGAATGTAAATATAAGGTAGGTATATTGACGGCAATATCACATTCTAAAACCGTTGTTTCGAGAGTCGTTTACTTCGTATCATAATTTTTAATGAAAATTGTTTTTTTAATATCTGATGGCAGTCATTGACATCAAGGAATTCACTCTTATATCAATCTAATCGATTTCAATAATAGAATTATTTAAATTATGAATTTTATGTTAAAACTGTATAATTTTTGAATCATTTTAATTTGAAACTTATTGAAATCTCACACGCATGTGCTATTAATGCGAGATGGTGTTTGTCTTCATTACCTAAGGATTTTATCTAAATAATACAAGGTCAAAAATACTGTCCATCTCATTGGTGTCATTATGTTATTCTAAAAATAGAAATCCTATAAATGACGGAAGTATGCGACTCTTATGGTCATATTCAATATCAGGACAATGAAAATATGCAACGTTAACGGTTCATTCCCTTAACCCTTTCTGAATTTAGTTAATCGAACCAAAATTATAAAAGCGATATCTATAAATGCGATATTATAAAAAATCATCAACTAATGAATTTTCTAATATATTTACATTTTAGTCCTTAATGACCACTTTAGATGAGAAAAATCTGGGAGATATCAAGGATAACATTTATATTGTTTCGCTATCTGTAGAAAATCCTGTTTGCACAGTATTTTTTGATATAATTCAAGCTAAAATTGTCGTGTGTTTTACGGGCAAGAGTGTTGTAACTGTCTAGTTTTGAAATTTTGCCATAGTACCTATTTTGCCTGTTTTTGTAGCAAAATTTGTCCTCCGTTTCAGATCCATAATATATCAAAAATATGTATGTACAGTTATTACATATCAATCGTGTTTCCGTCTTGAAAATCATGTGGGATCAAAAGGGTATTTTTTGAAAGCTATGTCAATTTTTTTATTCCCCCTCTTGTTTTTAAAATCCACAATTTTTACTCGATGCAATGCAATGATGAGAATATCAGACGTGTGGTCCGTGCTTAGAACCAAAAACTGTAGTCGATTATATAATAATAGTATAATTATTTTTAGCGTCCAACGTATTAGGTCTTTTATTCCGACTTTAACGTAAATAGAATGTAGTTTCCGGTTACAGCTTATATGTAGCTGGTGTAACTTTAGACACGTCTCAAACATTGATCAAACAACTGAAAATGTTATGAATTATGTATTAAATTAAGAAGATGGTTGAGTAATATGTAAATTGTTATCAAACATACATAAGTCCGGAGTTCGTTCGTATCGCATATATTAAACGGAAGGTCATCGTTACTAATTTATTTATTGAGGATAACCGAATATTTTTATAATTGTTTTACATCACATCATCTTAAAATTTTTGGACGAATGGATTTTTAAATCTCGACCATTTTCTCTTTCACTTCCTTCTTGTGTGTATTGTTTTTAAAATTTTATGTCAAATGTAAAATATTGAAACTAGGTAATAATATATTTGGTTTATCGTTATTTTCTTGATTACGTTCACTTTAAACATGAACGGAAAGTGTAAACTTCTCCTATTACAATGTGAGGGCGTTTAGTGAGGGCGTGATATTGATCCACAATACTCCTTAATAAAAATTGCAACTTTCTAGACATATATAGCTGCCGTAAAAAACACAGCAATCTATTATATGTGCGCATATTTGAACAAACCAAAAAAATGCACCTAATGTGACTTAAGAGATAAATTAATATTGCATATATAGTCAAAGAAATGCAGCCTTCCCTTTCATTTCTTCTTATTAGATATATATATATATATATTTTCCCACTACATTTCTCTAAGTGTTCTCATTATTTTACTACCAAATATATCCACAAACGATTTTTGCCCGATGCCGATCACATTTAATTTATTCTGTTCAATAAGATATCGAGTATAAAGTGAAATAAGTCATTTCAATTAAATACAGTTACTTATACAGGATGAGTTTTCAGTAGTCATATTATTATAAATATTTAAATATGAAAAAATGAGGTAGTATTTTCTTAGTTGGTCTGAATTAATTTTTTTTAAGGTTCTCTTAACTTTATACTTGACTAGTAGTTAAATTGGAAAGCAAGGTTTTTTCCTTTTAAAGTTAAAACCTTAAACACCTTCTGCAAAACATAACCTAGGTATCACATATATGACTAAGTGTGTAAATATAAAATAACCTCATCATTAATTACACGATTTATTATGTTTCTATTACCAAGTACTAGTATATTGAAAACAATAAGTGTGCCGAGAAAGGAATAATACATCTTAAGGTACAGTTTCTTTAGGTCGGATAGGATGATTAACCTAATACATCCACTCAGTGCTTATACGTTACGCTTGAGACCAAGGGGTCCCGGGTTCGAATCCTGGCTAGGGCATGGATGTATAGTGGTGTTTTTAAAATACCGAGACAGTAGCACAGTTGCCCAGATCGTTGTTGTGTGGCGGAACACGGCTAGCCACTGTGTATCTCTCCTGAGTTTCAGTCTCAGCTGCGGCATGTGCCAAACTCGGTGTTTAGATTGCATATAGTTTCAATGGCTTTAATTTTGGTTACTGAATTTTATCTGGAAGTTCGTTATAGCACTCATGTAATTTGGATAGGATGGGTGCTACGTCTTATGCTTCGTTTGAACTGGCTTGAATTTTGGTTATGCCAACAAGATCATAACAATTGGGTTGTAATTTTATAATGGAGTTTTTGATAATGATTTCAGTTTGTGATTTTCTCTTTGCACAGTTGATGGTAACATGCAGGAGTTATGCATTTATGACTAACTAGGTGTTTTTCTGAAGTTTTTGCACATTGTGACCTTGGCTTATAATGAACGACGAGATTTGTCAGTTTTCAGGTAGGACCCTAAGATTTTTGAAAAGCTTCGTAGATGGCAGTGGTTTCTATCGAGTAGGCGAACGCGTTTGGGCATAATTTGGTTCCAATGTTGTTATCGACATTATTTTAAATCCGGGATGAGTATCTATAAAAATCAAAGAATCATCATCCCTCTCGATATATTTTTAACCCTGACAAAATGTGGTGCAACCCAATTTTTTCCAATTTAAATTCATTTATTTCTTATTTATTTTATAAATTTTGGTCTATAGAAAATATGCCATATATAATACACGTAAATGCGTAAAACATATGACAATACATCTTATTTGGTGCATTGCAGCAGTGCTGGGCGACATTCCCGCCTGGTTGCCTATGAACTGGCAACCCACTTTTATTCAGGATCGAAATGGGATATAATTGATAGGTTTTATAGGTTTGGGGATCCACCAATGGTATGTTTAAAACAAAAATTAAATTTGAATCAGTTAGAAATTATTATTTTCATCAAAGGGTCCTTTTTCATGGTAGTAAATTCCTATAGTATTGTTTATGGGTGTGATTTTATACTGGGAGACTTCTAGCGTAGCTGATCCGAGCAGTAGGACTAACCTGAACCCGAGGTTAACTGTCGGAATAAGGTTTCATTATGTCGAAATTTACTTTAATTGTTTGCTTAATATTAGAGTTACACAAGATTGCCGAATTGTGAAAAATCTCGGTTATTTCAAGAGGATCATTAAATTTATTTTGTAATTTGTCTTTAATTTGTGATTCTTGTATATGTTTACACATTATCACCGATGTTGTTATATTCATTCATTCGTTCATTTTCAGGAACGTATTTTTCAAAACGTATTTTAGCTTTTTCTTTATTATTCTGAATGCAGCCACGTGCTATTTTGTAATAATTAGATATTTTATTATTTATTTAAATGTCGAACGTATTTAGTTATTAATTCTTTTTGGTTGTACAAAGTTTCAGGAGGTCGAATTGATTCGTGATCAAAAATTAATTAAATAAATTAATTTGTATTGAGTGACACTATGCGATTTTGTCCATTTATTGTAATAATTTCAGGATATGGCAAAATAGTAAACAAATGTTATTTCGGATTTTCGATTTTGTGAACTCGTAGCATTTCTGCTAAAGCCGCATCAAAATTGTTCCAATGAACCATTTGGCTGTTGATGTCCTACACTCGAAAATGTTAATTTTATGTCACATAACATCCAAAGATCTTTTAATAAAATATTGTCAAATTCACGACCACAATCGTACCGTATCTTTAAAGGTGTACCATAGTGTTGAAAATATAGTAACAAAATATTGACAACGGATTGAGCGTTTTTATCGGGAAGTGCGTAAGCTTGCATCCATTTTTCGAATTCGTCGCGAATAGTAAGGGCGTGATTTCGTGTGGGTGATTCAAATATATTAATATTCTTTCGAATGGTGTTCTTGGAGTTTCAATGTTAACTAATAGATTGCCAAGATTCTTACGGTAAACTTTTGATTTTTGGCAAGTTTCACAATTTTTTATGACATTTTCGACGTCTTCAGTTAATCCGTTCCAATTGTATTTTTCTTTTATTCTTCTAATCGTTTCATTAATACTGCTATGTAAATTATTTTAACCCGAGTAATTTTGATCTAATATGAGTGGAATTTGATCTTAATCTGGCACTTGTACAATATTTTGGCAAATTACTAATTTTAAATCTTAAAGGTCCGATATGTTATACAGAAGATATTTATCACCGACTGGCTGTTACTTCGTTGAGTTTTCTAAAGTCAATTACAACATGCCATTTTTATTTGCCCGAAGCGCCAAGTTTTTAGCCACTAACCAAACAGGGGAGGACCAAGGTGACATTGAATGTTTAATGATACCTTGATTTAACATTTTTGATACTTGGTTTTTAACTTCCTCTGTGAACTTAGGGATACCGATAAGATTTTGTAAAAATAGGTTTGGAATTAATAGTGTCGGTCGCGTGTTTAATTTCATCCGTGAAAGTTAGATTATCTCCTTCTAAATAGAATATGTCTTACAAATTTAAACAAAACTGCGTTATTATTTCTGACTCCTCTTCGTTTATACGATCCAGGCGTATCTCATTTTTTATTTGGAAATTTTGTCTGTCTGTATATGGGGGTAAAAATTTTGATTGTTTAAATTAAAAATTGCATTAAATTTTTCAATTGGTTCGAAATTTAAGTTGCAAAAATTAATAGTTTTGGTAATGGCGTTTGCGTTAATTACGGTTGTAAGAAATTCGTCTTTTTCCGTTATTTTTACCACAGTATTAGAAGCGTACTTTTTCAGTTTCCTGCCCTAGCAGTATAGCGTCAGTATTAACTAATTTACGAGGTCCGATGGAAATTTTTTTATGGATAGAATTTTGACATTTTGATATAAGTGGAAAATTCCGGATTCTGATGATTCTTCTGTTGCTTTAAAAAGTGGAGGTGTTTTAAAATTAGTTTTTGTTTGTTTTTAAAATCAACGATACATTCGTAATGTTTCATAAAGTCAGAACCAAAGAGCAGTCAGATTCTGTCTAAATTGTAAATGTCAACTTTATAAGGATCATTGGATATAAAAGCAATCAAAACTGATTCATTGATAATTAACTTTTTATTGATTATGCCTTAAATTACAATATTTTTCGGATATGTTTTTGATTTACAAGAAAATATATATTCCAGTACCGTTATCTATCAACATTTTTAATGTATTGGTAGAGTTCTTAATATAATACAAATTTTTTGAATCTACAGTATGAAAAGTTGTTCTTTGTTTGGGTCTTGTAAATTCAGGTTTTTTATTTTTGATGGGTGATTTGTTAAATTTGTGTTGTAGTATCTGTGGGGTAGGTACTCCGGATCTGAGGATTAGCAGTATAATCCTCACATAAATTTTGAGAATTAGTAGTATAATTTTCATACAAATCCTGAGAATTAGTAGTATAATTCTCATACAAATCCTAAAAAATTAGCAGTATAATTCTCGAAATTTATAAGCACCGAATGATCATATCTTATTGCAATATTGTCAAATTATAATTTGACACCAGCCTACTACTGTTTCACACTAATATAATCGTGCTCATCGCTTTTCATTGATCACTTAAGCAGATGTATTTTAATTTTTTTCTCAAAAACGGTCGATTTTACGAAATTTTTTCAAGAGATAAAAAAGTTTCTAAATGAATCATAATGTTTAGTTATTCTTTTTAATTAAAACAAATAAATGAATAGCTGTCAGAAAGATATTTACAAAATTTCAAGAAGGGTAGTTATTTTTACCCCTTTGTATACAAGCTAGGTGGATGAAATAATTTCGTTAGATGCTTTTGATTAGTAACCGGGATGTGCCAAATTTCGTCTTTTTTCGATTACGGTATTTTGAGATAGAAATTCAAAACCGTTTTTTTGGCACACCTTTTTTAAGGGGATGTAGCTGGACAGGAAAGGGTAATTTTAAAAAATTTTATATGAAGAACCCACCTTAATTTTCGACAAGGAATCTACAGTAAAATTTTTTGCACGTTATTATGGGACACCCTGCATATACATACATATAAATATGTGTATATAGATAAAGTTAAACAAAATTTAGTTTTCACTTCTTAATACAAAGTACCAGATGTAATTAATGCTTCACTTAAAGGGAAAGGTACATAATAGTTCGACATTAAACAACTTGAATGCTTATTTTATTACCGCTATTTAAATAAACTCTTTTTATTCCCGTTTATTTGGAGAGAGTTTTTTTAATATGTCTAATCTCTTTTATCAGTGTTCTCTAATACCTGCTTAAAGGCAATGTTAATAAGTAAATAAAACAACTTCTGTCAACACTCTGTTTCGTCACGCGTTTTGGAGTCGGTTTTGGTGTAATACCTTGATAAAATATTGTTCAGTATGCCATAATAAGCTAAGATTTCTATTGCTGATTCAACTTTTTAATGTATAAAAAATATGTAATTAGTACAATATAATGAGCGAATTTTATTAAACTAATTATTAACAGGGTACATATTGAGAATACTTCTTAAATAACCCCACCCAATATTCTTCGCTATATTTCCCGAAAACCAAAATAATGGCATGCCATGGCGACATTTTTTAATTTTTCAATTACATCGCTACTATCCTCTTTCTCAGAAAATCAAAGTACAAATAAGAAACATACTTTTTTATATAAAAAAATAAATAGATAAAAACATAAAACACACCACAAAAATTAGACAATCCCCAAATCCAGAGCCGGAGCTGCACAACCGGGGTTTACACTTCTAAAAAATACGCGGACAGATAACCACTCCCTTCAACTTTGTCAGAGTCGAAACCAAGACTTGAACCCGGGAGTCGGCAGACAGTAAAACTAATTACGTTCATCATTCAGCGCTCTAACCCACTGAGCTACCGAGCTCAGTATATATGTATGTAAACCTAACTATTACGTAATATTATGTTTGTGTATTGTTCCATTTTCGAGTTATCGGGCACACCAACAACTTGTTGTCACACAGATACATAAGACATTATTTCATAACCAGTTCCAGTCGATTACGAACGCTTCAGTAATAGTAATAGAGCATCAGGGTATTATGCATTGACAGTTCACGGTTTCGAACCTTGAATACAAGTTACACTTAAAATTCTAGATTGGAAAAGTCAGGTGGATATTATTTACAGTGGTGTTTCCAGAGCTTTATTAGATAAATTAGAAAACTGTGAGCTTAATATTTTTGTCGCAATTTTTTTTCTTTCTTTCTGTGTTGTTGTGCAGAATCGTCTTTACTGATCTGTTCAATTTATTTAAACGTCAGGATGGTCATAGGGTTCTGTACTTGGACTATTATTTTTTATACTATTTATTACCGACATTTGACAGTATTTTACGATTTAAGTTTTATTTACAAGCTAACGAACAACATGATCAATTCTCCATACTTATTGTCAGAAATTAATATTCATGTTCCCCCTAGACTAGAAATACCAGAAACGCACTCGTTTTTAAGCCTGATTTTCATAGAACTTCTTATGGGCGTCATACACCCTTGAACAGAATGATAAATAACTTCAACACACACGGGGAGAATATGGACAGCTTTAATATTAATTATATCACATTCTGTAAACTAGCTCGACTCGCTTTATACTAGCAATAACATTTATATGTTCTATATATATATATCAAATTAATTTATTCCCAAGGGGCTCAGCGAGTTGTAGTTTGGTCGCGGCGACGTTGTGTCAATACCTGTCAAAGCGTTGCCGTGACCGTATTGCAACTCGGTGTTATTACATGGGTTGTGATATTTGATGTTTAATGTTTAATGTTCAAATGTTTTTATTAATTTTAGTTTATGTTTAAATTGTACCAAATTTTGTTATTATATTGTAGAACTCGTGTAATAACTAATTGTTGTGTAATGGACGTTGTGTCCGTAAATAAAGTATTATTATTATTATTATTATTATTTGTGATTGTATAAAATATGTCCTCTGCTTTTACTCAATAAGGCGTAATAAAAAAAGATCAAGAGTTGGGTGGTGTTGGAGGTATTCTAACGTATATATTTCGATTAATAAATTCCTTGGAGGAGGAGTAGGTAAACTGCTTTAGTATTTCTTGTTTTATACTTATGGGCTGTTTTGTTTTTCTCATAGAGAAACTATGAGTTGCCTTGATCGACTATTAGGATTTCATTCAGTAAGTATATAATTACTGTGTTATTTTCTTATGTAAAAGGAGCCTCAAAAATTTTTGACTTCTATGGGAAACACTTTCCACATTTATTTCTTTTAATTCTTTTAAAAATAAAAGGTCTGCTCGAAGATCTGTTAATAGGTAACATATTACACTTACCTACTAATTTATAATTGAGATACAGCTATAGAAACTTTTATTCTCTTATTCTAGGGATCATTCTACAATCTACGTGATGTTTTTTCTGATGTATGTGGATATATTAAAATTAGAAATTAGAAATCTTTAAAGTATTGTGTAAAATATGTAGAATATAATATATTGTATCTTTGTAGGCCCGCATATTGTAGTTATTTACATAATATGTATTTTATTATATAATGAAAGTTCGTGTGGGGGAAGTTGATTTAGCAGAAATATTAGAATATTCGAAGTTTTAGAATCGTCAGTCATGTGTTCTATATATGTAGTTTCCAAAAAAAAAAAAAAGTTATTAAGATATTATGTTAAACAGCTCATTTAAATGAAGCCGCTTTCGGAAACTAGTTTGTTTAAGTTTATTATTACCACAACTTATTTTGCTTATTTTTGACCAATGACTCAATGATTAGTTAACAATAAGTTTGAAGCACTTTAATGCATATAAACAGGTGTTTTTCATGTGTATGCAGGAATAAATTTTCTTTATAGCTATTGCGGTACTTTATAATATTTGCAACCTTGACCGCAACCTCTATCCGTATTTTTTTTATTTAAGCATAAGCTAATCTGCAGATTTATTTACTTCTTCGGAACTAAAATGGTGGTGATAATCATGCATTGGTACAACTTTCTTTATACATGTGTTTAAACTTAATTACAAATTATTAATTTTATAGTCGATAAAAATTGCAAAAAGACATATGTACTATCACTTTTTTACCTATTACAGTAAATTAATGGCCGTTATAATCTAAAATTAACTTCGTGATGGTCACAAAGTTATTATTCCTTTTGAAATATCAGAAAAGAATCTATCAAAAGCCAAATAAATTATTTTGTGTTGAGCTAAAATGTTACAAGTACGATTGAATTAGAAAGTGATAGAAGATTAATAATTAACTTGTACCATTTAAAGCTTTATTTGTCAGAGAATGGTGGCCGATTTCGAAATTATATGAGAAAAGAACGAGGTGGTTTTGGTCTCTTTAAAATTTGCGTACTAAAAAATGGAAAAAATGGCATTTCGAATAATATGGTGCAACCATATTCATTTATTTCGTGTTGAACAATATTTCGAAAACGACGAGGATCGCGTATATATATATATATATATATATATATATATATATATATATATATATATATATATATATATATATATATATATATATATATGTATATGTATATGTATATATATCGTGTTATAGAAATGAGGGCTAATTGTATATTAATAAAGGTATAATAAAAATTATAATACCAAACTATTCCAACAGAGGATAAAAATTAATTTACATATAGTAGTAAATACTAGAAATAATACCTAAATAGGTACTAAAGCCGAAATCTCAATTTATTTAATTGAAGATTACATAAATTTGCCACACAAACTTCTTAATGTTTTATAAATTTGTATCATACTAATGGTAATGTTGTGGGAAGCTTACGCCTGGCAAGTAAGCCGCAGACTGGCCGTTTTTTTTACCAAGCCCCAGCTGTCCCCTCAGCCACGTGCTTCTCTTACTCCCTCGTCGAATCTTTCCGATCTTCTAATGAACGTCAGGATGTCACTCAGTGCAAGGGAGCTCATCTCCTCCCTTAGAAGCGCGTCAGAACCGAATATGTCTCATGCGCCCGAAACGCTTCACATTGTCCCAGGAAGTGGTAAGATGTTCCATCATCACCCCTGCATCCAGGACATGTAGGGCCTTCTTCAATACCTGTCCAATGATAGTTGTCTCCTAAGTCTGCAGTGGCCTGTCAGAATTCCGATTAAAAGATTCAGTCTTCAGACTCCGGCCCAGCAACAAATCCGATCTCGACTTATTCAGCCCCATCACAAAATCTCGAATTTGTGCAGGTCCTGTTGGTCCTCTACTGCTTCCTCAGTGTCTCGCGGGCCCACTCATTGAGGGTATCATGCTAAGAAAAGTGAGTAAGCATTAATTGCGATCGCCGTCTAGTAAACGATTTTACCAAATAAATGGAAATCATTTTTGAGGCCGTCGTGCATACCATTCGCAGACCGGTTTCTGGTTTTGCCTTCATCAGTGCAAAGTAGGTATACACAACGACAACAAGAGGGATTATCACAAGTCTCCACATGAAAGCCGAATACCAATGAGTCGATGGTAACTCCATTTACCAGTGTAAATCGGACTGCAATAATTGGAAAAACGCCCGACAAGCGATCTCTACTAATAAAATGTGTGGCAAATTTATGTAATCTTCAATTAAATAAATTGAGAGGATTTCCAATTTGGTACCTATTTAGGTATTATTTTTAGTGTTTATTACAATTTGTGAATTAATTTTTACCCTCTCTATTGTAATATTTTGATATTATAATTTTTATTATACCTTTATAAGTAGAGATCGCTTGGCGGACGCTTTTTCAATTATTGCATTACGATTGACATTGGTAGATGGAGTTACCATCGACTTATTGGTACCCTTCTTTCATGTAGACTGCTGATTCTGATATCCCCCTTGTTGTCACTATTTGTAAATCAAACCAATTATATATTTTTGAGTTAAAGACGTGTATCGTGACTACATTTGTATTTATTTTTATTTGCATCCGTCGTATCTACACCTTTCAAAAGACTTAAGTGGATTTCATGATATGTGTACATATATCAACAGATACTCACAGTCAATAGGTTTGAGAAGAACTAGGTATTTCAACTAGTTCAACTGTAATATTGGGAACACTACTTGTACTTGCGGTATAATAAAAGGTTCAGGAAATAGACACAGGTTAATATTTAACTTGTTTGTAAAATTGCATAAAATAGTTAACCTGTTTATTAAAGATAAATTCTTCTCCACTTCATTAAACACCTTAATAAAACAGTTTTAACAACAATATGGTAAAAACATATGAAAATGGCAATTATTATAATAACATACATTAATTAAATTTCTTCTAAGGAGCCAATTAACGTTAAGCCACATTAATTAAATTTTATTTTCGAAGTGAACGTGTTCAGTTCGTATTTACATTGATTGCGAACTTATAATCGCTCACAGAAAAATAACAACACTTTTACGTTAAGCTATAGTCGTTCTAAACTAGTTTTCTATACTTGTTGACAATATTTGACCCAAAACTAAAAACGCATATTTTAATGTGCAGTTTATCGAAATGTGAGGTACAGTTGCGGAGTAAACAGACAAATTGAAATATATTTCTAGTTGTAAATTGATTAGAAGTGAAGTACACTTGCATAAAGCAATTAAAATAATTTGCTCAAACTTCCTGTATCATATTGTACAAACTTTAAGTAAGTAGTGTTTGTATGTTAAACGACAAACTTTATGACATTTTGCTTAAAATATACGAATTAGGTATATACTTAATATAGTTTATCTAAAACCTGAAAATATAGGGTATATGGCCCAATTGCTATAGGGAAAATTTTACTGTCCCATTTACCTATGAATCATATTGTCAAACGCGTACATAATATATTTTGTCTATTTTTTAGTTTTTGATTCGTTCAGTGTTGTCAATGACCACAAATTTGCAATTCAATTTTTTTTAATCTCACAAATTACATCAAGGAATTTAAATTTAAACATTCAAGGACATCATCTGCATATATATTGGAATTTCAACTTCATTTACATTCGTATATAACGCCATGATTCAGAAACGGATGTGTTCAAAAATATTATCGATTATTTCGTGTTTTAAGGGCATAATGTAATAATTGGAAGGAGTACGAAATATGCAGTAATTCTGCTCGGCCTCTATCATCTGAGATCACCATCACAGCCAAAGTTATTGACGAAATATTGTGGAAAAAATGTGTAGGTCTCATAATCTCATACGCATTTCCTTCCACACAGTATTCTGCACATTCCTGTCACTAATTTCGTACTTTTTGGTGGTTTTTTTTTTATGAACATAATTGTGTTGTTCATTCTCACTACTTTTGAGCACCTCTAATGCTAATAGCACATCAGGAAAGACAAATCGTGTGTGTTTTTCGTTTCGAAGTGGCTGAGAGCAATAATAGGCTACCATTTTGATGGTATAATGCTTGTTTATGATGCAAGATTTCTTATCATCATCATTGTTGCTTGATTATTTGCGCCAAAGTCCACGGGGCTTTTATGTTTACAAACTTCAATAAATTTGAAATAAATAATGCATCGATGACATCTGCTGCATAAACGAAAATAGAATCTAAAGATATGTTTTGTTGGCTTAATTCCGGAATTTGATTTTGCAGGATGGTCGTTTTAATGATAAATTATTCTGACTCCGGTCACAACTTTTTTGCTTCTGGACTTTGAGACTGAATGGTTGGAAGTAAGTGAGTAGTGGGGGAATGTCAAAGTAGTTTGAATTTATATCTACTTATGGGGTTTGAATCTCGTGTCGCTAGTTGTTCTGTGATCGTTCTGTGCAAGTTTCTGGTTATGTTACGTATTTTGTGACAATCTGTAATCTCCATGCTTTATACTTTTTACAAGAAATAATTATGGAGCTCACATATAAAACTGTTCAAACAGGTACTGGGGAATATGTTCGATACAACCCAGAGAGTGAGTTTTGGTTTTTTTGAGTAAATAATTTAGGCCATAATTGTGTCGTTTTTTAGTCAGTGTATATGAATTTATCGAAACTGATGAATTAACAACATCTCCAGCTTCAACTACAGATATTTTAAATAAAAATAAATGGGGAAAACAACAAACGTTACTTTCTATTGAAATTTGTAATAAGCACAAAGAACAACTGAACAGTCCCAAATATAAAAATTAAAAAACAAATAATCAAACTTATTGCTCAAGAATTGAATGTACAAAACTACTTGCTCACATATGACCAGTGTGCAAAAAAAAATTAAGGCACTTCTGCACAAATACCGAGAAATGAAGGGCCGTAATAATACCACTAGTAAGGACGCAAAATATTGGGAGTACTATAAAGTAGTAGAAAATTACCTGGGAAAATATGCCTAATGTAATTCCAAAAGCGGGTTGCTCTAGCTTAAACGCAAGACGTGTAGAAAATACTTTGGGTTTTAAAACTAATGTACCTAGAACTAGCGAGTCGACTGTAATTCAATAACTTTGAGGGAGAATCAAGTACATCCATCTCCAGCATGGATGAACCGTCATCAAAAAAAAAAAAAAAAAACAAAATCGGCCAATAAAGGAAATGGCTAAATGGCGTAATTAGTATAAAAAGAAATAAACACAGATCCATCAACAAATACTGGAACAATCAACAACTCAACGCAACGCAGTGAAAGGAAACTGCTGATTTTGGATGAAAGAACAGAATTAAAAATAAAGCTTTTTAATGTTTTTAATACTTATTAGATACTTATGTTACTTATTATTATCACTTATTATACTTATTAGTTTGCTTTAATAATTAGAATAATACCTACTTTATCAAATGCATTTTATATACAAAACATATTTGGCAGCGTTATGAAATCAAACTTTGTCATATGTTTCATTTGCTGTCAACCCTTTTCTATATGAAATGCATTCTATCGACTTTGAAAATAAATACCCCGGAGTATATTCGTTATTTCTTGGTTTGAATATACAATGTTTTTTTTTATTCTGTTTTGAATACAGATTTTTAGTCATTAATAAACAGCTGATTATATGTTTGAGTGGTTTATTGACAAACAAAAGGATAAGTTTTTAGTTACAATGGGCAATGAATTGAGAAAACTTCTTCCAAAAAACAGATTATACAATTGTTACGTCATTACTTACACTTCTTTATCTCATCTAATTAATTATTTGAAGATCATTAAAGTTGAGTTTTACTACGAATTATAAAATAGTCAACGAGTTACAATTAGTCACATGCATTTAATAATTAATATATCTATTCTCTAATTCTTCTATTTTGCCATAAGTTTTGACCAAGATGATTTCGTAGGAGAGCACCACCTTGTTCATCTTCGCTTTCAATATTATCGATGCTGTCTAACAGATGAACATGTGCCAGGCCCTCATTTATATAATCATTAAGATTTTCCTCCTCCTGAAATGAACAAGTGTTGTATAATAAACAACAGGCCACCGTCGTTTTAACAATTCATTCATGGTGGCTCATATTCAAAAACTTTTAATCTACGAAAACGACATTTTAAGGCAGCAAATGCATGTTCAATTTTCGCTCTGGTTTTTGAAATCGCTTGGTAAAAATACCGTTGTTCTGGTGTAAGATGACCATTATTTCTTTAGAGGATATGCAGAGTCGCCTATAATGTACCGATCTGGTGCACAAAATTGTTCTGCGTAAGGGTAAATGTCTGATGTGCTAAATACGCGTGCGTCGTGAACACTTCTTGGCCATCGACAGTCCACATTGGTAAACATTAGGTTGTGTTTGCACATCGTTTGAAGAACCATAGAGAAAAATTCGTTTCTGTTGTAATAGTCTTGTCCATGTTCCAGTGGTCTTTTAATGGAAATGTGGCAACCATCAGTTGCCCCTAGAAAATAATTGATGAATTATTAATTGACATAAAACTGATATTTGTGAAGGCTTTGCTCTTAAATCCTACAACAACCTTATTACTCCAGCTTTAAATAGGAAGTTACATGTATCTAATCCAAGTGCACCTAGATTGTACTGCTTGCCAAAGATACACAAACCAGGAAAGTCGGTACGTCCTATTGTTTCAGCAATCGGATCGCCGACTTATCACCCATCAAAATGGTTAACAGAAGAGTTCGAAAATTTACCTATTGCATCACTTAATTTCTCTGTGATTAATTCCAACGATTTCATTAATAAGGTGAAAAATATTCAGTTGCAAGAAGGTGAAATTTTGATCTCCTTTGACGTATGTTTATTGTTTCCAAGTGTTCCCATACCACAGACCATGGACTACCTTAAGGATTTACTCGAATTAAACAATCTGAGTCAAGATGTAGTAAAAAAAATATCTTAAACTCACTAAACTTTGCATGAAACAAAATTGTTTTCGATTCTAAGATAGTATCTTCGAACAAGATGAAGGAACAGCAATGGGTAACTCTTTCTCACCATTCATTGCCAGTCTCTTCATGAACAGATTCGAGACGGAAACAAAAGAAGAATTCGAGTATTTCCTTAGGGTTTGACTTAGGTATGTGGATGATATGTTTGCAGTGTTCGATACAAAAGTCGCTGACGTTGATAACTTTGTATCTAAATTAAACAGTCGTTTCGCGTCAGTTAAATTCACATATGAAACTGAAAACTCTAGACAACTACCATTTTTAGATGTATTAATAATTAGACATAGTGACAATAAGTTAGAATTTGACATACAGGGTGTCCCAAATTTAAACGGACATACTCTAGTGGAAGGTAGAGCATACTCAGTTCAAAATACCCCTATACTTACCGTTGAATGTGAACCGTCTTTGAGATACGGGGTGTTTTATGGTTTTTGAGCAGAACTTTTAGTCCGCCATATTTTTGAAATGATTGCACATATTTAGATAAAATTTGATAGACATATTATACTCTTTTAGACTAATAAATAGCTTAAGTAATTTTGGAAAAATTCCAGGACTGACCTCCATTTTTTTAATATGGCTTTTAGGGTCGTTAACATCACACTGTATATTATTTTTTGGTAAATGTTAGTTAACTTTTAAAAAGCCTATGGAGCAGTTTATGAAATAATGTCATAATATTTGATGGCATGTTTATGGTTATTCTTCAATAAATTTTCAAAAGTATTGAAAGACCAAATTTGACATTCTACAAATAAGACAATCCAGTTGCTAACATCATAATTTTATTAATTTTAGCTAAATTATTATTTATAAACTCTTCCTTTTTTTAAAAGTTCTGCATTTTGTGCCACATGCGTTAAAATAATCTCAATTGAGGTTGGTCTCATTCTGAAATGACATTTAAACGTCGATGTACTGAATGCCGGTATAACTTCATAAAACTTTTTACATTTTGTTATAGTATTGTTGCACATCCTACAACATTTACAATACAATTTTTTGGGCACGAAGGTTTTTTATTTAGTTCACATATTGATTAAAATTTGTAACAAATCAACGTGTAACTCGTCCTGCCTCATTATTTATTGCATTTTCCTATGCCGTGCTTGTTCCATTTCTATTAGAGCAGCCCCAAGGATGAAAAAAAATTATTCATTGTTTTCGATATAAAAAAAATAGGATCTAAGCAAAAATAAATACGACGTATATGTCAAATATCAATTTGAATCGAATCGTTTTATTGATAAATGTCATTCTAGTAAATTCAATGCTTCCGGAATCAATCGAACGAAACGCACCTTAAGATAGGTTAATGAATCATGTGCCATTTCTATTTTTTTTTTTAACGAATAAAGAATAATACGGTTGTTTTACAATATCGATGCGCCCACAAAAGATATTTTTTTGAAATGTCATTGAATATAACATTTTAGTTTTTTGTGGTTCTAATTTAAAACATAATATTATATGAGCGATAAACCGACTGTTGCCAGTTATTTTAAAAACCAACCTGTAATTCTCTTGCCAGGTAATAGTCGTAGAAAAACTATTTTAAAACAAAAAATCAATGTCAAGCTAGACTTTTTAAACTGCTTTCATGTAAAAATATGTGTTTTTCTTATCGGGCCAAATAATATTTAGACAAGCATCAAGTTATTTGTTATATTTATTACGATCTTTTTTTTATCTCGGGTCAGATTTTCTACTACGTATACACTTGGTTATAGAAAACCGACACACCTAAAATTTAACTAATTCATTGTCTGAATACCTTTTTAATGAAGTAAAGGATTTTCGTACGCCCGGCGCCCTTTAGTTTGAGGAGCATTTGACATTTTCCGTATAAGTAGTATTCTAAAATTTTTTTTGATGCTTGCATTTGATAATGTCATGATGACTTGAAGCATGTTATGGGTAGTTTTAAAATAAATTGTTTAGTTATTATTAATGCGGCCATATAAAGAGATTGTTTAAAATTGAGTTTTGCCAGGAAGAAAAGAGAAATATAATGAAGAACTTGGTAACATTAGCAGTGACGTTAATTTTATTTATTGATATTGTACTTTTCAGAGGTAATAAGGACAAGTTGTAATTAAACATGTATTTAATGACCAACTCTTGGAAATTATTTATATAACCAACCATAGCGGTTCTATTTTACATATTACGTGTCATGTTTTTGATGAATTTATAGGTTGCTAGTTGAAAATAGAAATTACTAGCTTAGAAGCATTTAAACGATTTGTGTATTTTTTGTGTGGACAGTTCGTTGTATTTATTTTCTTATTTCAAAACCTCGAATTAAAATCAGTTTTGAAATAGAAACTGAAAAGCACCTATTAGTTGTCTAATTTTGTCTCTCTAACTCAATTTTAATTTACATTTTTATTTGCTTGTCGCTCTTATCAGATCGGTTATTGTTAAAGAAAATATAATGTCATTAATTTATGAATTTTTAGATAGTTTTTAATCTCCTCATTGTAAGAATTTCATATTTTATGAACGATAATTACCTCAAAATATTTAGCTGTTAAGCTAAAAAATGAACACAAACGTGTAATTGTATAGGAAAAATAGAACGTATTGTATATCAGGGTTGTATAGAAAATAATGAAAATGATATTTGAATTCGGACTAAATATTCACGTGCAATCACATTTGCCAAAGAACAATTTAATTTATCCTAATCAATCACATGTAGTTTCATAAAAATCTGTCTATCGGTTTTAAAAGTTCGAGTAAAAAATAAATTCTAATACATATTTGACTTTGCCCAAGTCTAATACAAATCAAATCAAATCAAATCAAATCAAAATTTATTGACCACGTTTACATTGGTGCACAGTTTCATAAACATTTATAATACTTTATAAATACAACTAGATAAAAAGTATCTGTGTGTGTATAACAAATATTTACAATATTCAATTTGTTTAGTAATTCACAATAATCATTAGTCTTAAAATATATGTATTATGTATAATAATTAAATAAAGGTGATTCCTGGAACTGTACAATCATATCAAATTAGATTCTTAAAAATAATATGTACCTACCTAACAGAAATTTAAAAAAATTTTAACCCTATTTATTTGATAACAAATTTGAAAAAACAGTCTTATTTGATTTAATAAATTTAGTTACTTTTTTCTTAAACAGATTTGTGTTGTTTATTTGTTTTATTTGATAGGGTAAATAGTTGTAAAATTTAGGCGCAAAATAATTTATAAACCTATGTGTTTGTGTTCTGCTACTTACAGGGATGTTCGTATTTAAATTAGCTTTACCTCGAGTGTCATAGGTGTGACAGATTTGCTTATTTAAAATCAATTTATGTTTATAAAAAAACATGAGAACTGATTTGGCATACAATAGCTCTAAGTTGAACACGTCAAATTCATTAAAAAGAAGATCTGTAGAATATTGCTTATTTTTTGTTAATATTACTTTGATTAAATATTTTTGGGTAATTCTTAAAACCTCAAGATTTGTTAAATATGTACTACCCCAAATTATTATTATATACAAATAAACATATCAAATATATTTGCAACGCCTCTTCATTTAATTATTTACTCATATATCTCTCGTTGCGTTACAGTAACTGCATTAATAAATAACTAAAAACAGGTTGTACCGCTTACCACTTTTTACTTACATAATAAATATGATAAATATGTAAACGGAATTTTCATGTAAGATTTCTTACAGGTAGTTTTTAGCGGTAATTATAAAGTAAAAGTTTTTAACTTTTGAAACAAATTGGAAATCGCACTAAATAAAAATTTTTACCACAATATTAAGACGAATGACGTTTTGGAAAATATGTGTATTTATCAGATTTTATATATACATAAATAATAATCTCTCTCGAGTAAACGTTTACCATCCGAATATAAGTCTAATGTTGTTTTACAACCAGAGGACAGTTGTTGGTCACAATTCATAGAAATGTGGTAATGCCTTTGTTATAAAAATGGTACGTCTTGAATTCGTTTGGTGTTAATCTTCAGATGTTGTCCTCACGATTGGTAAATCGCGCGTCTAGTTTTGGTATTTGTGGAGACCTTAATGTGTTGCAGTTTGCACGTATAAGTAAAAATAAAATTGTGCTTGACATTTTGCATATTTTTGGTATAGATATTACCGAACTGAAATCACCTTAATACTTAATCACAATAATTGTTTTTGTGTAAATTTCATAGGCGAATGTCCATGATTTATGGATGTAACTTTAAGATCTATGTATGTCTATTAATCGCCTGGTCGTTAGTTGAATATTATGTTACGAAGATACGGAGGTATAGCGCTGACACTGCGTAGGATTATGGATACCCGTTAATTATGTTATATTCCTAATGCATAATTTCATTCATACAATAACGATGCCGTTGGGTTAAATGTGTGAGAACTCGGGCGCTATTCTTTAATTAAATTATTTTATTATGGGTATTAATCCCCACGCTATTGAAATAAAAACAATACACAAATGTGACTTTACAGAAAACTCAAATTAAATACAGACCTTTCAAAAAACGGTCCTTATTTCCGGATTCAAAAGTTCAACGCGTAAATTTGTATTATTTAAAGTTCTGTACAAATGACGTAGACAGAGCATAATACTTGATCATAGCAATGAGTTAAGTATACTGCCAATTACTCGTTAGCTTTTAGAGACTGGGTAAATAAGTAACGTCAAATTTGTAATAAATAGCTATCTTGGAAAAAATGGTATTCGTAACCTAAGATGAAATCAATGTATATGGGGTGTCCAGAAATAGTAGTAGTGGTTGGGGGAGGCTGGTGACCTTTTTACCGACTCCCTACCGCCCCTTCAACCATTTATTCGACTTGCTCCCTCCTCAAATCTCATCAGTCTTCTGATGGAAGTCAGGATGTCGTGTCATGAAAGGCAGCTCAGCTCACCTTTCCTTTCAGAAGCGCCTCGGCTCTAAGATATCTTTCCTCAGTCGCCCGAATGCCTCATACTGGGCCAAGAACTGATAGGATATTTCATCGTCCTCTCTGCATGTTGGGCAGGTAAGATCTTCCTCAATAGCTATAAGTGACAGGGATCTTCTAAGTTTGCAGTGTCCTGTCTGATGTCAAAACCGTCGACCGGATGATTCGAAATTTTTCGACTCCGCACGAGTAACCAGGGTGACCATAATTTGTTCGGCCCCGTCACAAAGTCCCAAGCTTATCTGCAGCCGCCGCCCAGTGCACCTTTATTGTCTTCTAAGCCAACGCATTGGGGGCTGTAGCAATTTGCCTCTTTATTTCTCGTTTCCCTGGAACCCCGGTATGTCCTAGAACCCACACAAGTCTAAACCTCTCTGTGTCTGGCACACTCTTCCAAAGCGTCTTCACACTTCTGAGCTAGAGCCGACCTTATCCTAGGAGAGCATATCGTTTATAGTGGCACCTGGCTGTCGGACATATGTATATTATTTGCTTCGTGCCATTTCTTACTTCTTGCCTTGCATGCCACCACTAGAATTGCAAATACCTCTTCCTGAAATTTCCTGGGAGCATGGCTTTCTTGCACTGCTATGCCTTTGAGGTATATTACTGTCCCGAGGATCCGTTGCTTACACGAGAACCATCTATGTAATACGTTACTTCAACTGGTCTTTCGCTTCCATCATCTTGAAGATGGAGATGGAAATTTCCTTATCCGCTAGTTCGGCTGTTGCTGCTTGACCTTAAGTTCTGGCCGCCATAACCCCCCTTTTATACACGAGGACAGCGGCGGTATGACCTACAGAACTTCACAAAGAAGCTATACACGTTGTCCCCATTTCGCCTGTTATTCCACGACAAATCTTTGCACCTCTTCCAGCCTTCGGATATAGTCGTCCGGTATACGTTTGGCCATCAGATCACCCATCCATATGGCAGCCTTGGTCTGACTACCGCCATATACAGCCAGTGCAGGATACTATTGTCTAGAGACAGATCGAATACTTTGTCTCCCGCCCCACGATTCATACGCGAGAGTACATACATACCATGATTATGATGAAGATAGATGATGCATACATAATGCTGTAGTAAGATAACCTGCCAAAAATGATTATTAATAATTTGGAAATGTATTTATTTAACAGTAAACAAAATCTATTAAATCTCCTAGGTAAAATTAAATTATAAATTTTGATGTACAGCTGATGTCATATAAATAATTGTTTATTTTTCCTGAAAATATCATCTGAATATACCGATTGCACTACCTATGAAAAATGACTATAATAAATTGGATGATTACTTACCTAAAAGGGGAATGGAATAGATGAGGTGATAGACAGCTGCCTTGTGGACAGCCCTCACCTCACCGCCACGGCTAGCTGGCAGTCCTCTCTAGATCAAATTTTTTTTTTTAGCTGACTCGGGGTTGACAAACATTTTTTTGATTTTACCATCAATTCATCGTTAAAAACGGAAATGTTCATTAAGGAGACTTTTGCTTTTGAAATAGTGTATAGGAAACTGGTTTTTTTACAGTAAAAAAAATAAATTTTAGGAACTGAAAATGCTGGATAGTTAAATACTTTTAAATGTTAAAGTGACGATTTTAACTAGTTTAAAATGTTAAAATTTCATTTTGATAGGTATTGCTCATAAATATGTACTGTTAGTTTATATGTATATTACTTTTTGAATCTGGGTGCGTATTGTGGAAATGTCGATGATTTTATTTGCGGTGAAGTTAAAAAGGCACACATATACTTAATTTTACGTTTTCTATTGTGCATTTTTTCTTATTTATGGATTATGTAGTTATGAAATTGATGGAAATAATAATTCAGCTTGTATTTCAGATAGGGCTATGAATTACGGAGAATTCGTTCAGCTGGATTTTATAAGAATGGGCACGTACCAAACAACTGTTTAAGGTATGGTATGTTTACCTTAGTTTGATTTCACATTATTAGTAGTACAAGTCTCGGTATAGATTAAATCTGAATACTTTTTGTTGTTGCAGAAAATGAGATGAAACCGCATTGAACACTCCAGGACAAGGCTGCAATTTGACCATTAACAATCTGCTCACGATTATTATATACATATACATATTAGCCATGCCTGTTGGAATAAGTAAGTACTTATTATATTATTATTTTAACGATAACGTTTAGATAATTCCTACACACGACTATTAATAGTCGATTCTGCAAAGAAATTAATTGCGAATCGATATGTACGCAGAAATATTGTGTTGTCCTGTAAATGTACCGACTGACGTACGACTCATTTTTATTATGTTCCAAAAATCACAGACCACTATAAACAGATTTGAAATCTTACAAACTATTTGGATAACGAATAGCTGTTGAGCATCTCCAAAAAGTAAATAGAAGAGGGAAAACCACGTGGATTGTTGAATTTCATACTTACCGACTACAATCATAACGCCTACGATTGTTTCAATGGTTTCTGTAAATCTATTAACTAGTTTTTAATTTGACACATGTTTTTATTAATTTTACCAAAGAAAGTTGAGGACAGAGAATAATCGGTTAATATTTAAAAGGATTACAGTGACCCTGAAAGGTGTAGCAGTTTAGTTTAATGATGAATTCTGAGGATTAAGCTGTCTCGGGCGTTTATAAAATGTATTGCATTCACAGATAATGAGTTTAGTTTAAATATTTTTGAATTAGGTACATGACATTTAACAGCATGAATTTACGTACTGGATAAGGCTCGATTAAAGCCATTTCACAATCTAAAGTAACCTCCAGGTGAACCAAAATATAGTCCTATATCCGATATAACATCTAGGTATCAACAATCCAGTAGGTAAATAACAATAACACACACGTTGTTTGTCCTTTGCAGCCCACATGAAATTATCAGCTAATAATTTGATTCCTTACTGTCAAATACAGAAAGGTGATATTGCAAAAGATTACTACTATGGATTATGTAGGCGATCTCTTATTAATCTAATCGTATTCCGTATTCATGGTGTGCCTGGCATGTCAATTATCAGTTTATCGGTTATATTATTATATTTTTACAAAGAAAACTAATTACAGGTATTTTAAAACACGTTTTAAACACATTTATTTGCTATATAATATGTACCAGCATTTAATATTTAACTAGAAAATATTCGTAAATGTTTGTATTAGATATATCTGCTTACATAGGTAGTAAAAAACGTGTAGATTAAGATAAAAAACCAATTTATTATATGTACTAATTTATTACAACTAAATACTGTAACTTACGATACGTGACAGGTTAGAAGATAATTTAGTATTTATAATTCCTTTAATTCCTTATTTTAGAAAAAAATTAGGTTTAAGAGCACCATTTTTCATTATATTCCACATGCCGCTATAAAAAAAAACATAAAACACACCACATAAATTAGAAAACCCCCAAACCAATGTACGTGTGTATGTTTACACATACAAACAATAAATTGAATACAGCATAACAATAACAATTCCCGCCAGGCTTGGGGGTGGTAGTCCTGGTGGTGGCCGATGTTTTGGCCCTCTGATGTGTTTTTCGTCCTTTTTGTGATGCCTTTCGTAGTCGCATTTGTGGGAACAATACAGTGCTTTTTCGTGTTATATTGTAGCAATTTATGGTAATTGAAATATGAAATAATCTTTATAAGCTGAGATATGGTAAAATGTACAGGAAAACTGCGAAAAACCTGCATCAGATAATTAAAGTTTTAGAATATGTGTACAGGGGGATGATGGAGGGAAAAGACGTACCTACTCAGGAGAAGGGGTGTTGTGTGATATTGGAGTTATAGGATGTGGTTTAGGATTTAGGGTGAGCGTCTGTCGTTGTGTGTGTTGTGCTGTCGTCAGCGTCGTGGTAGAGTGGGAGGTTTTCGTGTATTAGTCTGCATGTGTGTGTGCTATTGGTGATATCTGTTATGTATCTGGTTAAGTTGGAAGCATGAATAATCGTTTTAAAGAATTTCTGCGCGATTTCTGTGATGTAGTCTCGTATGTATGATGTTTTTGCGTTTCTGTGGAGTTCGTCTATTCGCATGTACCTGTTGGAGTTCGTTATAAGTCTCAGTAGTTTGTTTTGCGTTACCTGGAGGCGTCCGTATTGTGTGTCAGACATCCTGTTCCAGGCAACGCAACCGTGTGCCATTGTTGGTTTAAGTATGGTTTTGTAAAGTAGCAGTTGTTGTCGGGGTTAAGTACAGATCGTCTGTTAATCAGTGGGTATAGTTTGTGTAGGTTCATGTACGTTTTATTAATTGTCCTAGTTATATGTGGTTTGAATGAAAACCGTTGGTTCAATGTCAGTCCTAGGTATTTTACGTTTTTTTTTTGTCTTCTTTTCTTTTATTATTTATTTTCAGCGGTGTAAATGTTTTAATGTTTGTGAATTTTTTTGGTAAATGTGATAGTCTCTGTCTTTGTCCCATTAATCGTTATTTTCATTTCGTCGTAGTATTTTAATAGTTTGTCTAAGTGGTAACGTATTTTTGTCATCGCTGTCTGTGCGTAGAAAGATTTTGCGTATTGTCGAGTCGTCAGCGTACATGATGGTTTATGTCAGAGAGTGGGTGGGGAGATCTGCCAGGTAAAGGTTAAAGAGGGTGGGTGAGAGTACCGTGCCCTGCGGCAGGCCCGCCCTTATATATTCTTTATCAGACATAGTGTTGTTAATTTTTACTACAAACAGTGTCAAATGCATTTTCAATGTCCAAAATTACATTGTTTGTGGTTAAAGCCTTCGATGACATCATGCACCACCCTGTACAGCGACAACGTGGTGTTGTGTCTTCCCCCGAAACCGAACTGTATGTTTGGTATTAGCATTTTTGTATTTATTGTTTTATTCAAGTTTCTTAGTACAATTTTCTCTGCTATCTTCCCGAGGGAATTTAGCTGAAAAATAGGACGGTAGTTTTGGGGTACAGTGGGATCTCTCCCTGGTTTCTGGAAAGGCACAATGATTACAGTTTTCCACGCTGTTGGGAAGTACTGCAGTCGAATCGCCGAGTTAATTATGTACGTCATTTGTATAATTGCCTTTTTGGGTAGTATTTTGTATAGTATGGTATATTGTCTGGTCCAGGGGCTTTTACATTAGAGAGGGTTTTTAAAAAACGCAGACAAGCACAATCAAATCCTTCGACTTTGTCAGAATCGAAACCGGGAGTCGATAGACAGTAATCCAGCGTGGTTTGTCGCAACGCTCTGGCCCACTGCTCGGTAAAGTATCTAAAAACTAAGGATACGATATATGTATGTATGTATGTATGTATGTTTTTTTTTCGCGGGGGCGTAGGAGTAGCAAGCTACCCACAAGTGGCCCCCCTGACTCCGGAGCACCACCCTGGGACCGCTCTCGCATTACTTCGGGGTGGTGTCCATATTCACCCATTTCCCTACATCCCCCGTCCTCTTTCGAGATTAGGAGTTCAGGAGCTGGGCTTCCCGCTCTCTGTTGGCCTTTTCGGTCTGTTCCACCTTTCTTTTGCTCTCCATGACATCCTTAATGTAGGCCGAGACCGCCGTCCAGGCCTTCTCGTCTTTTAGCATGGCAGGAACAAGGCCTTCCACACTCAACTCCTCTCCAAGTGTCTGTAATGTATGTATGTATGTATGTATGTATGTATGTATGTATGTATGTATGTATGTATGTATGTATGTATGTATGTATGTATGTATGTATGTATGTATGTATGTATGTATGTATGTATGTATGTATGTATGTATGTATGTATGTATGTATGTATGTATGTATGTATGTATGTATGTATGTATGTATGTATGTATGTATGTATGTATGTATGTATGTATGTATGTATGTATGTATGTATGTATGTATGTATGTATGTATGTATGTATGTATGTATGTATGTATGTATGTATGTATGTATGTATGTATGTATGTATGTATGTATGTATGTATGTATGTATGTATGTATGTATGTATGTATGTATGTATGTATGTATGTATGTATGTATGTATGTATGTATGTATGTATGTATGTATGTATGTATGTATGTATGTATGTATGTATGTATGTATGTATGTATGTATGTATGTATGTATGTATGTATGTATGTATGTATGTATGTATGTATGTATGTATGTATGTATGTATGTATGTATGTATGTATGTATGTATGTATGTATGTATGTATGTATGTATGTATGTATGTATGTATGTATGTATGTATGTATGTATGTATGTATGTATGTATGTATGTATGTATGTATGTATGTATGTATGTATGTATGTATGTATGTATGTATGTATGTATGTATGTATGTATGTATGTATGTATGTATGTATGTATGTATGTATGTATGTATGTATGTATGTATGTATGTATGTATGTATGTATGTATGTATGTATGTATGTATGTATGTATGTATGTATGTATGTATGTATGTATGTATGTATGTATGTATGTATGTATGTATGTATGTATGTATGTATGTATGTATGTATGTATGTATGTATGTATGTATGTATGTATGTATGTATGTATGTATGTATGTATGTATGTATGTATGTATGTATGTATGTATGTATGTATGTATGTATGTATGTATGTATGTATGTATGTATGTATGTATGTATGTATGTATGTATGTATGTATGTATGTATGTATGTATGTATGTATGTAGGTATGTATGTATGTAGGTACGTACGTACGTACGTACGTACGTACGTACGTAAATACATACAGGGTGTTCCGCTTTTATTGTTACAAATTGAAACAGGGGAGAAAACATGTGATTTTAAGACAAAAGTTTTATATAAACATATATCGAAAAATACTTCGTAAGGGAGATATAGCCTCAGGTGCTTCTGTTAATGGGTTTTCGAAATATTTCAGAAACCGATGAAAGGTAAAATTACGAAATGTAATAGGCTTCGTACCGTTCATGCGTCTAAACGAATTCTAAGATCAAAAAAAAAAAAAGATTAATCAGAGGCGTCCTCAACTGTGTGGGCGTAGGGTAAAAATTCTCCTAACTATTTTTGTTTTTTTACAAAAGTATCGTGCATTTTTTAGAAGCAACCTCGACAACATCAACAAAATTAATTTATATTACAGACCAAAGTAGATCTAAAATTGATTTTAATGCTATTTATGATCTGTAACATAAATTTTAAATTGATTTTCTTTTAAACAGTAAGTTGTATCAAAAAAATGCAAGAGACCACTTTTTCTAAAAGATATGAAATTTTAGATGCTGTTGATAAAAGTGGCAAGAAACTATAGTCAAAACAGTTAGGAGAATTTTTACATGTGCAATGACCTGTTTCAATTTGTAACAATAAAAACGGAACACCCCGTATTACTGTCAAATTCTCTACCAAATGTACCAAATTTTTAGTTAAAATTTTAAGTTCACGAAAATAAGCCTTACAAGAAACGGTCGACAAATATACATTTAGATATAGACACTCGACTCTTTTTCGATATTTGGTTTCAGGGCCTTGGGAAGCAGGTTGTAGTACAGAGAAAAAATTTCCCTACGTATAATAAACGTATGTAAAAGTCCAGGTCAATACAATCTTACTTACTTACTAGCAGATATCAAATATTTGTGGTAAAACTGTAAACACCTTGTATAACATCTAACATTTGCATTTAAGCAAATAAAACCACGTCGATTTAAAGTTTTCTTTAGTACGTGCATCTTAGGCTTTAACGGTAATAATGTAAGTGTGTAAATAGGTTTTAGAGAGTTATCGCAGATAAATACCTACCATATTTTCTGGCGGGTTATACAATGTTAGGGGGTTACGATAAACGTTATTTAGAAACAAATAACTAGTCACTTTTACGTACCACGTTATGACTCGAAAAAATTGTATTTAATAACTAATCTACATTATTTTCAAAGATTTCAAATAAAACCTCTTACTTTTAAGTATTACTTCAGACTTGGCCAAATTCCGAGTATTTCAGCGGCGTCGCAGAGAACGACCTGTATTACATATTAAATAGACATGAAACATACGAAAGGATATTGCATTGCATCAAATAAGTAGGCAGTCAGTCAGTCTCGCATCACAATCGGTACATCGGCACATCGAGTTGTTACGCACGTCGAAAATTAACCTCCGACATAACTAAAAAAAAAAAAAAATTGGGGACACATTAAAATAAAAAACACAAATGTGTTTACTCACCGAAGGAGGCATTTCTCGAAAGAACATATAGAAACTGTATTGCTCATGCAAATGTTCTCACGGGTTCTTTTTGAGCCTTATAGTCGTCTGTACGGGAAAGTTGAAAGGTGAACACTTCTCTAAACACTATGTAACATTTACCATTGTCATATTAACCTCTGCGACCAAATAAGCGCTCTGTAATCAAAATATAAATGCGTTGTCTTTTATTTACACATACGCTGACACACGTATGACGCCATCGAGTTGCTACAGAATTTGGCCCGGTCTACAAGTACATGGGTTAAGGAAGCGATTAAGGGCTAGTTTTTCTTACTCTCAATTCTTCCAACAGTAGCTGTCTCCTTGAATATTATCTTATATTTAATAGAAATTATTATTATACTTCGCTAATAAAGTATCTATTTGATGATCTGTAGTGTATTGATTTAATCTTTATGATGTTATAAAAAAAAATGAATTTGATTGTGACAGACTGTTCTGGTTAGAGTTAACAAAGCATTGAAAAACCGACCCTAAGTACTTTAAAATGTGGTAGATTTACACGAGGATAGTTTTGTAGATTAAAGCGGCTTCGTGGTCGAGTGGCAGGGAGGGACACTTGCCTCACACCTTGGAATCGCTGATTCGATTCCCAGTCGAGGAGCTAGTATTTTTTCTAAACCAGAACTTAATCCTAGCATACTCGGATATTGGGTGTGTGTCCGTTGTCTCTAAATGTGTAGCCCTCTCCCACACAGGGCACCTTGAGTTACCTCCAGGGATACAGCGGGTCGTATTACATGTGGTGTTTAATGTTAATTAATTTTAATTTAAAGTAACCGAGTTGATTAAGTTAACTTCTGTACTCCCAAATTGACTGCCATAATTTTCATCATACAAAGCATTAAACACACCCTGTTCTGTAAATTAACCTTATGCTGGGGGACAGGGCTACATATTGGAAGACAAAGGACACACAATACTGGAATTAATTTCTTTGAAAAAAATCACAGTTTCTCGGTTGGAGATCAAACCTAGGACTCTTGAGTTGAGAGCCAAGTTTAATCAAAGAGCCATTACTAATACCGTTCAATATTAACACCTCCATTTATAATTTTTACGTTGTAAATGTAAATATATTCTTCATGATAACAATTTTAAAATGGGCTAATTATTAGAACTCTGTTATAGAACGGTGTTTAGTAAGAAAGTCAGTTAATTAAAATAAAATAAAAAAAGGTAAATTAAAAATAAGTATTATTGTAACGATTATTCTAGTTTATGGTAAAATTTCACTGTCAGTGTCACTGACTTTTATAGTTTGCTTTTTGTTATCATGAGACAGTAGTTGCAGTAATAATTAAATAATAGTTTCTAGTTAGCTTAAGATCAGATAATGGCCTCTTTCTATTTTTGATGAGGAGTGAATCACGGCACAATGGTTATTTTAGTTTTAAGTACAACTAAATTTAACCTGCACTAAATTTACTATTTACTATTATGAGTACAACAAAATTAAACTCGATTTTAGGTCATCAAACTTCACTTTGGAGTTAATTAGGATTTTGGAATACAACGAATTTGTAAACTTAATATACGAAAATATGGTAAAATTATATAACATGTTGTTTTTAATACTTGGTCAATTAATTCAGTTAGGACAATATTTTACGCCTGAAAAGTCAGCAAACTGATAAAAACAGAAATAGAATGTTCCAAATGTAACATTAAACATTAAATTATTTATTTTAAGTTCTTAAAGTCATGCAATAAAACACTCGTATTGATTATATTAAAAAGGCGCTAATTGCCTCAGAAATGCTTTTTCGGAAACTGAACTCGCTAAAATGTGCATTTAAATTAATTAGTCTCTTGATGAATGTTACAAAACGTAGTTTAAAAGTTTTTATTTCTCACATAATAAGGTATGGTTAAGTTTGTTTACCGATACCCGTGTTAAAGATTTACTTTATTTTAAATAATTTCTTTGTAAATTAAAAAATATATATAGTTTTTTAGAAAAAGGATCACTGAATTTTTGTGTTATTTTTACAGATTTACAGATTGCTACTGAAAGAAACTTTCTGCTGTCATTTCTTAGATAAACCTAAAAAGTATTTCTGGCCATGTATAATGTATGCCAAGTGTACTGGTATTTTTCTTTCCTTGTAAGTTATTAATAAGCAGAAATACAGGATACAGAAGATGCCACTGAAATAGAGGCATAGTTGTAATACCACCGTTGCGTACTGAGACGGCACGGTCTATCGAAAATTCCGCTTCCATTTGTTTATTAATAGATTTTTTAATTTTAGTACTAAAACTGTTAACGATGCCGCATTGCTATCTTAGTTTATTTATAATTTACACTAATAATACAAAAAAAAACGAAAGAGAGGAACTGTCTTCACGCTTATTTTAATTTATGAATCTTCAACAGTATAATAAATGAATTAGACGATTTCACGTTTACAGGTGGAACGAAAACTTTTCAAATTTTTAAACACAAATTGATCTAATCGCTCAATGAAATCTCGGGATAGGGGATTAGATATTTAATATTAGGTATTTGCTCAGTTTGTTTTAACATTTTCGGTCTGCCTACCCGTGCCAGAAACTTTGGAAAAAAATAATTGTTGCTCATAAGGGAAGTTAATTTCATAACGCCTGTTACAATTTTTCCTCAATTATCTCTATACTATTTGTGAGAGAAATAGGTTATACAATTATAATAACATGTTTAGAATTTATAAATGGACAGTTGCTATCATAGGGTCGGTTTTTCAACGCATAGTAGTTAGCAAAATTATCCGTAGGATATTGTGAAATGGGTGAATTCTATTGGCCGAGATGTCACTAAGTGACAGATAATTTAGCTAACCGAGCATTGATAAACCGGCCCTTAGTCATGTTGACTTTAATATGTTGAATGTGTATTTATTGTCAAATAGAGATTGTACTTTTCACTCGGCACTTTATTAGTTTAAACGGTCCGTTATTTCTACTCACAATCTTCTTATTGATCCTTCAGGCCTGATATTCCCAAAATGTTCGATATTTCTTTGTAGTTTTCTCTGCGAACTGCATTTTTGAGCTTTAACCGTTTACTTATAATTAAATTATAAAATTTGTTGTAGGTTTTGAAAACTCGTCTTTAAAGGCCAGCTTCTCTTTGTCATCGTTGCCAGCATCAGAAAATACGCCTGAAAAGGGGGTTAAACCAAGACTGTATAACAGCCTCACAAAAAATCGTGTAAAAGCCACAGCTGTGAGACGATCATGGGGAAGTACGGCGAGCGATCACAGAGAAGAATTTTGGTCAGTTCTACAGGCAAATTACAACTATATAATGGATAATCAGCTTATCGACAAGTGCCAAGTAGGTCTATTTAAATTCTTTTACGATATAGTAGTTCTATTTTTTTTGTGATGTCTGTCTGTCAACTATACAAAATAATTTTGTTTGCTTTAGGAAGTTGATGGTGATTTAACCCGTCATACAGGAACTTGGACACTCAAAGAATTTTATTCCCAGTTCTCAGAACTCTATTCTTGGTTAAATAGCGTTCAAGAGACCATTTATGGGAAAGAGGAAAATATCACAGATAAAGCTTTACGAGCGGTAGGTATTTAAATGTTTGTATTAGAATACATAGAATGAATGTTGACATGATAGCGTATGGCAGTAGAAGAGATGCAGAAATTGAACTACGTGTGGATGGATGTAGCAAATTTCTAGCGTCAGGGAAAACACAAAAATCATCTCAGTGTGGTATGTATAAATGCCTTGAGACATGTGTGTATGTGTGTGTGTGTGTGACAGAACTAGATATTGGTATGAAAAGGGCACGTTTGTATGTTGTTTTTGTGTGGGTATGATATTGAGTAGTGGTGAAAGGTATGTGAAAATTTTTCATATGGTCCAAATGCTACTATCCGACCGACATCATAGATGTCTCTGTGGCGGATAGCGACTTGCGAAGCAAGTACCGAGAACGGCGACCTCTAGCCTAGGTGGACTAAACATGATTTGAATGAAACAACTACTCAGCGGGCAAATACCCCGACCTGCATTGGATTATACCTTCAAATCATGATAGATCGGTAACCAATATCATTTGTCAATTCCTAACCAGACATAGACCGGTTCGAACTTATTAGTTCTCCCCAGCATGCCATAGGTTATGGAATAGACAAATGATAGTGGCCAACCTGCTAGTCATATACTGACTAAGGTAAATTGAGTAGTGGTGAGAGGTATGTGAAGCTTCTCATATGGTCCAAATGCTACTATCCGACCGACATCATAGATGTCTTTGCCCGCTGAGTAGTTGTTTTGTTCAAATCATATTTAATAACAGTAGAGGCTAGAGGTCGCCGCTCTCGGTACTTGCTTCGCAAGTCGCTATCCGCCACAGACATCTATGATGTCGGTCGGATAGTAGCATTTGGACCATATGAGAATTTTCACATATCTCTCACCACTACTCAATTTACCTTAGTCAGTATACCACTAGCAGGTTGGCCACTATCATTTGTCTGTTCCATAACCTATGGCATACTGAGGAGAACTAATAAGTTCGAAACCGGTCTATGTCTGATTAGGAATTGACAAATGATATTGGCTACCGATCTATCATGATTTGAAGGTATAATCCAATGCAGGTCGGGGTATTTGCCCGCGGAGTAGTTGGGTATGATATACCAATTTGCGTCATTTAATTAACATTTTATGTTTTCAGCATTGTGTGAATATGGTACTCGAGAAAAGTTCTTCACTTAAATTATTTAATGATCAAGCTAGTCAACTTGTGCAATTGTATCCAGAGGTACAAGAAGAAGTCGGTTGGAGAGCAACTCACCTAAACTCGAAATGGGATTCCATTTTGAGCATATTAGGGCCATCAGACTGTGATCATTGTGACCAAGATACTTGCTTAGGTAACTACACACATCAAAACAAACTAAGAGACACGCTAAAAATACTGCTCTTGAAATAAAAATATTTCAATTGAAATATTTTCAACCTGTTTACAATTTTCTTGCATCAGCATTTTAAGTTTCCACTAACAATTATTGCCATGTTTTATATAGTTGTATTGGTCGATCAAAAACCTTTCGGTAATTGCTTGAAGCGGAATTACTTGCAAGGGCTGCTGTTGATGCTATTAACAAGCTGAGGGAATTATTGAGACCTGAATCACAGTAGATTATGGCTATACTTAATGTGCATATTGTTTTGGTAAGTGACCAAACAGTCCCACAGTAGGACAACGCTCGATGTTAAGGTACGGATTGCGTAGAATTGAATCGCGCCTTGCACAACAGCACTGGACCTCGATAGCCATCAAGACAAGCATACTGGTTTGGAGTGGCGTCGACAGTTGAGGTTGAACACGGCTCATTTGTTTAAAACACTTTTTAAACTTGGCAGGCTATTCCGATCTTATTCTGGAATCCCCCTTGCTTCTGTATGTTTAAAAATTTTCAAGAAATAATACCGCTGGACACGTAGTTGAGTGCGTAAGGGCGCTTATACTTAGTTGGTAGCGAAGGTCGAAGTTTCAAATCTATCCCAGGACAAACTGAAAATTTATTTATCTGAAATTTGTTTCCGACTCGGATGAGGTATAGAACTTCCAACGCCCTAAATATGGTTAGCACTCCACAATAAACCGCAATGCCACGTCTGTCTTTTCCTAATACAAATATCTGATTTTCATGGTGTTGCCACGATAACTAGAGAGGCGGTTAATAAACAGAACATTTTGCGAAAAATATTGCGGTTCCACGTACACCGAGAATCGTCCAAAGGTAGCTCTAAGAACATGCTCGATTTTCGATTGAATTCAGTAGGATATCCAAGTAACAAGTTTAGTTTTAAAATGTTCTATAAGATATCCTCAAAGCTTATTTCTGAGACTACTTATAAACGTAAATAGTCTGAAAGAACTGCATAAAACTCATTTAAAACCCTTATAAGAGTACAAGGCCCACCTAATGAAGGGCTTATATGCCTTTTTTTAAAACTACTGTTAAAACTTTCAAATTTTAATGAATTGTCCAAATCTTTACTCGCAGAGTATCTGAAGAATATTATAAAACCATGCTTGGTTTAGGATAAGTACCATATTAAAACTTAAAAGGCGCACACAAATGCCTTGAGCGGACGTTTTGTTTAATGAAGTAAACATAAATACAAATAAATACAGTGCTATGCTCACTTGATCCACGCACGATATTTAATATGGGTCTCATGCATAGACTGAGAACGATTCAGCTTCTAGATGAACTACTTATAATGAAACACTCCTCCTAGTGGGCCAAAATCTTCGACAACGCTAAGTTTACTGTAAAACGTGGGTTAGATATTTCTTAAAAATTCGTGCGCTCCCTAAAAACACAAATTTTAAAAAATATATGGGTATTTTTTTTTTCGGCGACTTAAAACTAAATAAATCGGTAGCATCCACCCATAATAATGTTGTGTTAGTAAATTGTTTTTAGAAAACATTTCTATTAGATACAAATTACATTTTTTTGTTCAATCCGGAACATTTCCAATATGGCTGATCGTATACATCCCTTGCCACGAGAAATAATGGCGACAGTACGTATAAACCCGGTAGTTTTGAATAATTCTACTTCAAATATGTTTTTTCTTAAAATGCCTATTAAATTACCAATTGCTCTTTAAGTATGTCGATTTGTTCTTGTAGAAGTATATTTTAAGCCTCATTGGCCTTATCATATTGCTTGAAACTTGGAGGCTTATCTTAAAGCCCGTTTTAAACCCTTTGAGAATATATCATAACCGCCATAAAATCTATAGGATTTATGGTGTCCGGATAACATAACCTAAAAATTCAGTTTTACGTGACGCTACACACATCTGCTCCGCGCGCCTCCCTCGTTTTTTATCCAGTGCGTTAGTTTCACTATAGTCGGGCCGGTGTAAGATTGCAACTTTCCTCGAAGAGTCAAAATCATAAATAAATTTATTCGTTTCAATTGTCAGCAGACCAGTTGTGCATATGTATACACAATAAGCCGTTTATTTACAAGTACATTGTTGAATGATTGTAGCGTAAGATTGGTGAACAGTGAATCTCAAACAGTAAATAAATATATTTGTGCTTTTATTTTGATATTCATTCAAAGATTTATTTTAGGTTTTCTATTATTCTTAAAATTAACATTATAAATTATAATCATATGTAACGACATTATTAAAATTAGCTATTTTTAACAGAAAAATTTTGAGCAAGTAAAATGTTGCGTCCCTGAATTTACATAATCTGGATAAGACCTAAAAGCTCTCAGAAAATAGTATATTCTTGCCGAAAAACATAAATAAATTCTTTGGTTTACGTTTTTCTTAAAGAGTAGCCGAAATGTTCTAACCGAGAATTCGTTTATTCCAAAATATTCATATTAAAACAATCGTGAATCGATTGAAAGGAAAAATATTTAACTCGAGACTCGACACGAGATGAACGTCAGTTTATACTAAAGGTGGAGAATTATTTCCTCTGTGAAAAAAGGAAATGGTGGACCCTTGTTTCTAGTTCGATCTTGTAGCATAACACAAAGAAAGTACCAACCATGTGGTATTATTATTCAATTGCAGCAAACTCATTTGATTTGTTTTTATATATTTGTCTAACCTCGCTGTATGATTCATAGATAAAATGGTACGAACGGATATTCAATTTGTCATATTTTTATTTCCTCTATGCTTGTCACTCTAAGCACAGAACACCTATATTTTAATAAATCAGTTCTATCAATCTCGTATTCTATGATTGATGTCAATTGATCATTATAGTAATTTGTTCCATCAAAGTTTACAATTACAACAATAGATGGTGCCAGAAGTATTAGAATCAATATAATTTAAAATTAGGGTAAAGGATGCCTGAAAAGTTTTTATATATTTTTTTCTTATAAGAAATAGATTTTTTGAGACATTTGTTTATGAGTACTGATCTTGATCAACCCCAACTTTAAACTTTAGCAACGTGTGGAACATTTTGGAATTCCAACTTTCCTATATTGAATAGAAAAGTGTGTCCTGGTCTTTTAAGGTAGGTGATTATTGTATACACTTTTGGTTTGTATTAAATTATTTATTATGATTTTTAATGATATACACTTGTTTTAAAGTAAGTTATTTGTCATTATTTGTTAAATTGTTAAGTCTATAGTGAAACGTGATTTCTTAAGTGTTGCAAATATGTCATCGGTTAATTGTATTTTAAGGTGCCAAAAATTTAAAATACTAGTGTTTAATTACCAGTCCGGACTTACTCAGCTAGCCGTTACGTTACAAGCTGTACAACAGCGAACACCTGACCTGCGTGGAAATTTGAAAATTGTATCATATTGTTTGTGTACCGCTGACAATTTAACCGAATAACATTATTTATAACTTTGACTCTTAAGGCGAAAGTTGCAATCTTACAACGGCCCGACTATAGTGATATTTTAAGTCCCTTTTCCAGAGTATAATGATGTTCTGGAAAAGGGAATCAAACTCTTTTATGCTTAAGATTGATTTATTACAGATTTTTGTCTGCCTCATTAAAACTCTAATGAGTAGTAGTTGGCTTTCTGAAGGTTTGACCTGAAAGTTAGGATCTCAAAATATTTTTGATTTATAATCGGACATTAACAACTACCCCAAGGCAATTTCATAAAGCAATTATAAAACCACAACACGTCCTAAATTCACTATAACAATCAACTTGGACTTAACAGCTATAAAGTTTTATCGAAATCTTGACAAATGCCTTGATAAGTCACTCATAAATCAATAAAGACTAAAAGATAATTTAGTTTTGATATACGTAACTCTTTGAAGACTTTTTTTATTACTTTCTTTAAGACAAAACTATCTTTAAGTGCACTTAACAAATAATAAATGTGGCATAAATCGTTAGTTTTTGAGCTGGCCACTATAAAGCACTGAAAAAACCTTAATAAATCTAAAAGGTATTTAAATTGTTTCTTGGGTATGGGGTTTGCAACAAAGACGTGAATGTCTTTCAAAAAGATACATATGTTTCCAATACCTCGATGCAAATTTGTAAGCATAGAGCATCAGCAAATTGACAACTTAATTTAAGTATGCTAGAGCAGTCATCAAGACGAGGCGACACCTACACCTACTACTGTGTTAAGTTCTTTTTCAATCGTATATACCAGATTTATTATATATTGCGAAAAAAATCGCATTGACCATATTGAAAATGGATATATTTATTTGCCTATTAGATACTTCTGATATGGTTATATTTGAATTTTTTTAATTTATAAATATAAAAACTCATGTACTCCAAAAAAAGGACATAAATGAAATAAGTCCTATCTGACAAATTAAAATTAAATACTGTTAATGTGCTGTCTATAATATTATCAGTATCAAACGAAATACAAAATTAAACAAGTATAATTTTAGTGTTTATAATTTGTAAAATTCGTTTTATTCGTAAATTAAGCAATATAATACATGAGCTTTTAGTGCTATCTCATTTATTCGTCCTGGATGTAATATTGATGCATAATATGCAGCGATGTTATATGTCCTGCATCCGAAACCCAAGGATGTTTCCGTTTGCTAGGGATTCGTCTTCAAAGAACTTTTTTTAGGTTGTACTCACCAAGGGAGTAAATTTATTATTCTCCATCTAAAATAAATGAACGGCTTTGTGTTGCCGGTTTGTCGGAAGAACCAATAAGGCAACACTGAAATGCAAAACGGAGGGCGTTCAGGAAAATCACCCAGGAATACCTTTTCCTACTGCCCTGTCTAAAAAATTAGGCAGCATGTATTTTAATTTGAACACAAAATTGAGTTCGTGCATATATGCGCTCAGAAAATAATCAAATATTTGATTTTATAGAAACATGCAAGAAAAACTAAAATTCAGAGGGACTTTTATCCCCTGGATAAATTTTATAATTACAACAATATCAAGAAAATATTAAAAGTCGACGAAGACGATGAAAACGTTACCTACTAGATATTTGTCTGTACTTATTTGTGGTGTTGGCTGCATACTTTTAAAAACTTATATCCATTGAAAAGTACGTTCAGAAATATAAATAAGTTGATTTATTATATTTCTGAGTAGACTGTGTTCGGAAATTATGGTGATATTATTTTCATTAAGTAGCCTCGGTAATATATGCCTCTGTTCTTTATTCGACACATTTCAAGAACAAATCACTTGTGACACATTTCGGCTGACGATATCCGCAATTTCTCGAAAAGGAATACCGGCTTCTCATACCCCCTACAATTATTCTGCCCCTTTCAAACTCGTCTAATTGTTGAAAATTTGTACATCTTCGAACCGGAGACATTGTCAATGACGTTTGCAAAATAAACAAAGCGATAAAACTAATGGAAGTTATAAATTTAACTCGGGTTTTATATTAAAAAACGATTTTCTCTTAAGTGCCAAAAAATAGTATGTTCTTCAATAGTTCAGAACCAATTATTACTTTTTGCGTAGCGGGGGAAAAAAGGCCCTCGTGGCAAGAGAGTGTATTGTCAATAAGTCGACAGCTTTCTGCGCAACCATATACCAAGAATATGGTATCTCTCCTAATGAGTAGTTGCGGATGCAAACGATCACAAAAATTTGCCATGCACTCATTAATTCATTCCATTTACTACGCTTTATGGAGAATGGAATGCAGAAAGCATATTCTTTCCGCACCCCTTCTTTCCCTGGTCAGACTGTAAGATCTATTGATTACAAGATTTTCTTCCAAATTCTTCATGTATTACAGTGTGTTGCAATTTCAATGTGACACAGGATAATGTATAATTTCTGTATACCTGCTTAAATGTAGATAATATTGTTGATATCTCAGAAGCGGATGAACCGACATATTTTTTTTTGTAGAAGAATACGACTTTCTATGCACTTTAACATAAACATAAAATTGAATCATATAAACATAAAATTCAATTAACAGTGGTTTCGAACCGGACGGCCAGACGTGCTAACAATCGAGCCGACAAGAGAGGGTCGGATTCCTCATGGGACGACTTCAAGTTGGCTAGGAAAATTTTAAAAAGAAACTATGGCGCGGCAAGAGAGAAAGCTTGCGGAAGTACTGTGGGGAAATGAACTCCCTAACAGAAACCGCCGCCAAACTGATGAAAATGCTCAGCTGCGAGACAAGCGAATCCATAGGATCACTACGAAGGCAAGATAGGACTTGGATTACCTCTGGGGAGGAGTCAATAAGACACCTCTTAGAGGTTCACTACCCGGGCGAGAACGCCGCCGAAGCAGTACCCTCAGAAGAGCCGATATCACCAGTTGACTGGCGGCTTACCGAGGAGATTGTAAAGGACGGAGCGGTAGCCTAGTCAGTGAACGAGTTGGATCCTTTTAAAGCAGATGGGACCAGATGGAACCAGATGGAACCAGATGGAATCTTCCCAGCTCTGATTTAGAAGGGTCTAGATATTCTTCTACCACATTTAAGAGAAATATTTGTGGCCAGTCTGGCACTGGGATATGTACCCCTGGCCTGGAGGTCAGCTAAAGTGGTCTTTATTCCCAAAGTGGGAAAAAAGGGGCTACACAGCTGCCAAATCGTTTAGGGCGATCAGTCTCACCTCCTTCTAGCTAAAAGCACTGGAACGGCTAGTGGACAGATATCTGTTGGAAGGGAACCTAGCCAGTTACTCATTCCACAAGAATCAGCACGCATATAGGCGAAGGAGGTCAACAGAGACAGCCCTGCACGCCATCGTGCATAAGGTAGAAAGGGCCCTCCTGCATAAGGAGGTCACCGTAGTAGTATTTTTCGATATAGAGGGAGCCCTCGATAAAGCAAGGACTACTAATATCTGCGATGCTCTTCATATTAGGGGGTACTGCTCCAGTACTGGTCAGATGGGTGAAATCTGCACTGGAAGAGATACGAGTTGGTGCTGCTTTAGAAAACTGTCAGTTGGACGTCGGGGTGAGGGGGTGGCTGTCCACAAGGCAGCTGCCTATCACGCCATCTATGGTGTCTAATAATGGATAGTCTCTTGGAGCGTCTAACTTCGGGAGGATTCTATGCGCAGGCATATGCGGACGACGGGCTGATCCTAGTGAAGAAAAATAGAGGATTTTAGAGCACCAATCATGTATGGTAAACCTCGCACTCGCGCAAGAGGTCAGATACTTGGGACTGACCCTTGATAGTAAACTGTCATGAGGACCGCAGATCGACAACGTCATCAAAAAGTCGACTGCAACCTTCTGGCAACTGCGCCGAACTGGGGCCTCAACCTACGGATCCTACATTGGCTGTATACGACGGTCATAGACTGAGAGGCTCCAGTACGGATCTGTGGTCTGGTGGCCGAGCGTGGACAGAGTGACCACGTCCCGAAAGCCGGCAAAACTCCAGAGACTAGCTTGTTAGAGATCACTGGCGTAATAAGGACGACACCAACAGCTGCTCTGGAGGTTCTGCTAGGCCTGCCAATGCTTCCTTCGTGTATAAAGATGGAGGCTATAGCGACCTATTTGAAAGTGTGGGATTCTGCGAGCCGGTGATGTTCAGGGTCACGCAGCAATTGCTGGACTGGTGGAGAGGGAAATCCCCATCTCTGCCCTAAAGGTGAGAGAAGCGAAAGACCAGCTAAGGTTGGAAAGGAAATATATTCTCACTCTTCCCAACTGGGGAGAGTGGGGTGAAGGGAGAATGGACGGAAGTCCTCCGGACTCTCTGGCGTGCTACACAGACGGTTCTCGTGTGGCCACCTCCGGGGACGGAATATATCTGGAGAGCAGAGAAGTGTAGGAGAGCTTTGCTCTAGGTTCGTATACCACGGTCTTCTTGCAGAGGTTTACGCCATCCTAGCAATGGCAGTTAAGGCTAAGGTTAGGAATGGGGCGAAACAGGTGGTATACATCTGCTCCGACAACCGGCTGCTCTAAAAGCGGTGTGCTCCCTCAGGACGAGATCAGCTCTCTTTCAGGAGTGCGAAAACGCCCTAGAAGAGCTTGCCAGGCATAAACAGGTAAGACTGGTGTGGGTCCCGGGACATACCGGAGTTCCAGGCAACAAGAAGGCCGATGAATTGTCTAGACTTGGAGCCGAGAAACTCTGTCTCAGGCCTGAGCCTATGTTAGGTATTACAAGAAGTCAAGTCGCAACGGCCCTCAATGAGTGGGCCCACAAGACACTGAGAAAGCATTGGAGGACCAACAGGGCTTGCAGAGAAACTCGCGTTTTTGTGACGCGATGAACATGTTGAGATCGGCCTGGTTATTGGGCCGGAGTCGGAAGACTCTGAATCTTTTAATCATAGTTCTGACAGGCCACTGCAGATTAAGGAGGTATCTATCATTTATAGGTATTGAGGAAGACACCACATGCCCAGGAGGCGGGAATTGTGAAGAAACGTCTTACCACTTCCTGGGACAGCGTGAAGCGTCGGGCAAATGAGACATGGCATCTTCGGTTCTGCGGCGCTTCTAAGGGAGGAGATGAGTTCCCTCGCATGGAATGACATCCTGACCTTCATCGGAAGATCGGAAAGATTCGGCGAGGGAGCAAGAGAACTACAAGGCTGAAGGGACAGCTGGGGCTTGGTAAAAAGAACCCGGCTGCGGCTTATTTGCCAGGCGTCAGCCTCTCCACCATTACCATTACCCCATCGAAAACTAAATTGACATGTTTTTTTTCGCAAAATCGTGTCTACTTCAGATTAAGAGTTATTCCAGGTGGAAATGAAAGCGCTGTTTATGTGCATTGAATTTTACATAAGGAGTTATGCAAAAGTACAACTGTAACACAAATAATATACTATACAACACACAATACAACTTTTTATGCAGGGTAAAAATAATTGTGATAAAATATTATTTATTTTCTTGTTGTGGAACTCATATTCATGTAACAAATAAACAGTTAAACAGAATTTCAAACGTGCTAATTAAATTAATATATTTCTGCAAATGTCGTAATTTTTGCTGATATTGCATTTTCATAATGAAATCGATATCAGAGACAGTTATTCTTAAAATGCACCAAATCAATTTATTGGAAACAAGAACCGAAAATGTGTTTATTTATGAAATCCAACACGTTAGTAAAGAATTCCAAGATAAAAATAGATGATGCAGTGGAATCTACAACCGTTTTTAATAATTTTCAATATCATTTTTGTCGTTTTGTTGTCCGTTGCTATTTCTCAAAACATTTTGAAGTGTCAACGGTGTTGGTGTTGATTTTTAACGGTTTACACAATGATTATTCAACATACTGATTTAGCCGTAGAAACTCTCTACTAACCTTGAACAAAAACAAATATTTACAGACACCCACAAGTTTTAGGTGAAAATTAACCGGAGATAACAATTTCAAAATCGCCGCTTTAGAGACGAGATAACGCAATTAAAATTTACATCACACTTTTAAATTAGGCGACTCTCAATCAACAGTGTAGATTGAAATCTGGTATTTGTATTTCTTGGGGGAAAATTTCATTGAACTTGTTTCAATTATGATGGTGAATGGAACAAGCAATTTTACTCGGTATATTTTTATTTTACGTGCCAAAGCAGTTTATTCTTTACCATATACACAATTTACAGCTGTTCAGGTCAATATCATCATAAAATGTTATAACTTTAGATTGTTTTTAAACTTGTTTAAAAATACATATACTCACAATTGGAAAACGTAGAAAAAAGTTAAATTTGATTAGAATGAGCATTATTTTGGTTATGTCTGTAATAATTTTCTAATATATGTTAGGGTAAAATTAGGGTGAAACGCCCAGTAAAAACTCCAACACCCTTTCAATATAAGAAAAAAGTATATTAATTAATAAAAATAACAATTAATCCGTTAAAAAAAAATAGTTAATGGTGTTTTTAATTTCAGATATTGACCATGAGTTGAAATGTTTACGCAAGTGGTTTAAAATTATGGAGTCCTGTCTTCAACCTCTGGATTTTCGAGCCAAATATACCAAGACTGAAATTGAAACAAAAGCTTTAGAATTAAATGTAAGTCTTACATATTATTAATATGTCATTTATTAATATGCAATTAAAATAATGTAGAAATAAAATGTGCCATGTTTACCAAGCAATTATATATCACATACATATGTAGGTATGTTCTTTAAGAAATACTTTCAATATCTCTCAAAATATACAGGGTGTTCCATTAAAAAACTGACGCATGGTATATTTACTCAGATCGTTTCTTTCCCAAGTGAAAAAAATTAGTATGAACACGGTGTATAATGTTTTATTTTTAGCATTACACTTGTCAATCATTTAATGTGCTACTTTATATTTGTGGTGTTATTATTTATTTATATTTTAATTTAATATACACCATCATTTCTGGTGACTGACATTATCGAAATAAATAGCTTAAGGCAGATAGCGGTTTCGATTTTATGCAATGTTTAAAAAAAATTATTCCTAATCTTTAAAAGAACCAGCATCCAAATTGTAGGCAAACGTTTGAATTTTGTACCGAGTATAAAATGTTTCCGTTGCAATAGCTTTGTCTTTACATTATCGGTTTGTCTTTCACAGTGATATTTTCCTTAGGAGGATCGTTTTACGCTCACTTTCTCTACCCGTACTTTTTTAATAATCTTCAATGGTCCATATTTTAAGTTTTATTCAAGAAATTAAAACCGATTTTTTTAAGCCATTCAATTCCTATATTTTGTTATTATTTAGATCTTTGTACCTATTTATTATTATTCAAAAACACCGATTCACATAGATTTTGTGTTATTTTGCTGCATAATAACTAATTAAAATGTGTACACTCGTTCAGAAACCGGCTTTGATTATTATCTAACTCAAATTATAAATAATACAAATTGTTTATTTCATAATGAGCAGACGTAAAAATTTAGGAATTGTTCGTTATGAAATTTTTTTCCTCAACACATTTTCGGCGTCTGCAATTTTCTCTCGCATGCCACATTATAGTTATTACAAGTGTCATCAACATATGCCTCCTCCATATTACGCGACATGAATTTTCTAATTTGAATGTACACACTTTGTGTTTGTAGAAAAATTGTGATAGGCATATTTTCTCTTCAGAACTCAAACAAAAATGGACTCCAAGTTGAGAGTTAAAGTAATCTAGCAATATTTTTAAACCAGACCTAGAATCCTAAAAAGCACTTTATTTGCGGCAGTAGGTGGATAATTTTTTGTTGCAAAAAATAATCAATTCCCTTCGTGTAGACGGTATTATGATTCATCTGACGTTTAAATCTTTCTGCACCTTATTGCCAGAGATATAGGTAGTTGATTAACACTGACGTAGTTTTCCACGAAACACCAAAACACCATATACTGCATCTGGGGATGATTAAATTACTTTTAATCATCTCCAGATGATGCCAACCTGGTTGGTGAGACGCGCGTCGAGATGATTAAAGCTAAGTTTTAATCGTCTCCAGATGATGCCAATTTGGTTGGCGAAACGCGTTTCGAGTGCAGTATATGGTGTTTTGGTGTTCCAACACACTTCAGAATATAGTTGATTGTTTAATGAAAATAGTTTTTTTCCTTTGGTACTTTTACTTACAGTACCTTTACTTTCATTTAATCGTTTACACAAATCCAGTAAGAATTAACATTGGTTTTGAGCATTTAGAGAAAGTTAAGAACTTTTTTGGCGAATTTAGATCGACCGAGTCATTCAAGCAATAAAACCACCGCTGCGAAAGAAACATGAGTGATAACTTAACAGTATCACTCATCGTCAGTCATCAATGATAAGAAGATACGTCCAAGAAATAGTGAAAAATATTAAGCATAATTTCTTTCAGTCCGCACAGATTCTTATCACATATTTATTACTAGTGTTATAATAATGTACCACAAAAAAAAACTTTTAAAGTTATTTTAATACTACCTAACATTGTTCTGTGGGTATGTATGTGGATATGTCACAGATATTTAAAAAAAAAATCCAAAACCGAATTGAGACGATTGTCGTGGGGCGATTATAATTTTGTTGACCGAACTGAGGGTAGGAGATTATAAACACAGAGGATCCTGTGATTATAAAGGACGTATGCTGCCTGTCAAACTGTGGAAGGGAATAGCGCCGGCACGCTTAGCCTCTAGAAGGCGTTCTACGGCTCAAAATATTTGTGTACGAAAAATTATCGCAATCCATTTTTTCCAGAAATTCCTCATTTGAATAAAATCTCACATGATGGAAGTTGTAGATAAACTATGCTGTCTGTCTATATATGAAAAGTGATATTTCTATAAAAGGTTTTTTAAAAATGTAGGCTAATTAAAAATACACTTCAGGAATTTGATTGTTGTTACGCACATCGCCAAAAGAAACAGGGACATTGTCCTAAGATATCATAAGCAATAATTAGAGAAAATTGTTTTCTATATTTTCAAAATTCGGAATAAAAAAGAAAGTTCATACATATGTGCATTAAGAAAAATGTTGTTAATGTGCACTCGTGGACAAAATTATCCCATTTTGAGAGTCATCATAAGTTCATCTTGCAAAAAGATATTCTAATTCATAAAGGAACATTAACGACACATGATATTGGGCTGTAGCACTTGTCAGTCATTTGAATAAAATAAGAATGTCTGTAACGAGTGTTACTGTTATTGCTTATTACATCCTTTTGCTACCAGTAAGATAGTGAATAGTATCTTGAGGAATTGCACTCCGTTCCTTCTATGCTGCAATCTGCAGCTCACCTTTTGTATTTGGAACGGGATACCTTTGTCGTGTGCGACGTTTAAACATATCAGATTTAAGTCTGGGCTGTATTCTGATCAATCTAAAATATCAATCTGAACCTCATCGAGGTATTCATTCACTCCATGAACTGCATTTAGACCTCTCTGAACTGCATTTGGACTTACTTTATCGTACATTAAAACGAATCCGTCGTATCAAATAATGCCGATATATGGTAAAATCGAAAGTAAAACATAGCCTTGCGGCGAGCTGTATTCAATATACAGGTTAGCTGTCACCTGTCAAATAACTTCGGTCGAAAGTTCGTTACGTTCTCTCCAACTAATCCCTAAACATGATCCGCCACCTCCAAAACTAACGATCTGAACAAAGTTACAGTTGGCGTACTTCTCCCCAACTCTTCTGTAGACGTAGTTTCGTTAATTAGGCTTCCATAACTGAATTCTTGTCTCATCCGTAATCTGTGAACAGAATATTTTTTCAGTGCTCGATAGTCCAATTATTACATGAGCTCTGGCAAATTCTAATCGCCGAGTTTTGTGGTTTTGGAGGAGATGTGGAAATGCGGCAGGATACCTCGGATTCGAACCTGCTTCTTTCAGTCTTCGTCTGACTGGTTTGGACCTATCAATAACTTGCCTCATATTTTAGAGGATGATTGAAATAATAGGAAGTCAATGTGCGATTTCGTGTATGCTTCCTTGACAGGGTCTTCCTGTGTAATTTCCAATCCAAGTGGTACCCTTTTAAAATCCTCCGAACTGTGGATTGCTTTATCCCGATACGTCTTGCAATATTTTTTAGTCTATATCCTTCGATAGATAGAGTTGTAACTTGTACCTCTTCAACGTCATCGCAGAATCTAACCGGTGACATATTGTTTTAATAAGAAGAAAATGCAAACACAATTGACTACAACTCTTTCTTTGTGTCACTATAAATAATTTAACTCACCGATGACTATAAAAATGTTAATAGTATGCATTAAATATTTGTTATTCGCAGCCTATTAGATAAATAATATAAACACATACTTAAATTTACGGCGTTCTGTTAAAATTGTATTTAAAAATATTGTTATTATAAAAAATATGCGGTAATTTTATCGGTGACTGTATACTTTGAGAACGGGATAAAAAATAATATGTATGTATGTCGGAAATATTTTCTAAATAATGTAAAAACGAAACGCGTTATGTGGCGAAGATTTTTGTATAAAATACAAGATAAAAAACAAAATTATAGTCGTTACCACTTATCCCAAGCTTTTAATATATACATACATATGTATCTGCCTGCAGTAACCTATTTATTACGTCGCGTCGTTGTCAAGACATAACTGATAAAAGTTTATTAAATGTGGGTATACTATTGGGTGTTGTCTTTAAATAACGTGACGTAGCGCGAAGGGCCTTAAATATAAAATATACACGAAGTATACACGAAGAATTAGATGAGACAGTAATAATTTGTGGAATAAACGAATCAACGACGGACGATTTGTGTCTTATGCGATCTGATGTGTAAGCTGGGGATTTATTTTTAGAGATCTGGTAATGTCATTTTGATACTTAAGTAAAACGCTCGCTCACGTTCGGTCTAGTTAACTGAGTCGGCTTTACTCGGAGTTGGTCGTACACTCAACTCCAACTTATATTACGACGGGTACCATCTGTATAGCGTGGTGTGGTGGTGAACACAATGAATCAACTCTACGAATAACGAAACCAGTTAGTGATTGAATGAGCCGACGTTGTGTCATAACGGTGGTGCATGTTCAGGTGCTATGTTTTAGTGCAGGTGTTGTTCTCAAAAGATCGGGAACGTCGAGAAATGTCCCTCCGCTATACACTGGTGCTGAGCCCCTAATTCGAAACAGCAAAGAAAAATAAGTTAGTATCTCAATCCTTTGTCCAAGCCAATGCCCTATCTGAGAGCTTTAGCTTTAAGCTTTAACCCACACATGTGTGAACGACTAATTTAACTACATCTTTGCCCACACAATTTCCTTATTGTTCATCGCGTTATTCATCATAAATTCTTCATCTGAATCAAAATAGTCGTCCGTCGAAAGAGCTGCGCTTTGCAAATCGTCAAATAAAACCAGTATTTGTTATTTGTTTGAGGTTATGTGTGCCACAATGCTTATTCCATGTACTTGACATTTTAAAGCCGGTTCCTACATTGCATACGACGCGAAGACCATTTTAGAAATAGTTTTCGGTATCTTTAGCTAACATAATATCACCCAGAATTAATTACCAGGGTTAGGCTAGTTAAATCAGTAGGTACTAATAAAGGCAGACGACGACGACGACGACAATACGGACACCATATTATGTTACCTGTTTCCTAACCCTTTACTGAAGCGCCTCGAACATCTAAGGAGCAGTTTGAGTGGATGATGGAATGCTATTTTATTGTGAAAGTATTGTAATTATTGTAAGGAAATTATACTAATTTGAAATTTTGTAATTATTTTTAATTAAAGATACCTGGTATCCAGCAGCGCACCGCTGTAAAAGGTATCATTATACTACTATTATTAGTTATTACATTATAATTATAACCTCAAAATGACACATGACCTTGAAAACTAATTTCAATAGACTTATAGGTACCATTTTCGATTAATCCACTAGCACAACATTTATAGTACTTAATGTATCTCTATCATCTCTTATTAAAAAAAAAATTATAGGAATAAGGAGCGAGATACTTTCGGTGTGCACTAATTCGGTAAATCCAAAACGGTCTTAAATTAAGGTGTGCAAGCAGGTACCATATATTTATATAGGTAAATAAAATTAATTAAAAAAAAATTCGTACCTACATGTAAAAATACATTGTAATAGTTATTAAGACTACCTATTTACAGAACAAAACGTCAAGATTCCCGTAAAATTCTGCAAATAATTCCAATAAAATAATAAATCTCGGCACACCCCTCTTTGAAAATAATACTAACTTACCTACCCCGTTATAACCTACATATTATATACTTGTAAATGTAACATGTTAAAACACCGTTCTTAAGCGAGGCAGGGCAGGGTAAACTCGATATGTGTCGAAGTGCCCTGGGCGCTTTGAGGGAGACATAACCCAATGCAGGAAGTAGATGTGTTATTTTTTTCCTCGAGATAGGGAAGAACACAGAGTATTTGAGAATGTTATTTTGAGAAAACTAAACATATTTTGAGACCAGATATGCTGATTTGTCTGCCAGATTTTTAAATGTTAAAAAAAGAAACTTCTGCAGAAAATCTGCTCGATTGAAATAGTAAAAATATAATTGTAATATTTTATGTTATTCATAGATAGCGTTCTGTATATTCTCTCAAACTTACACATACAGGGATGGCAGATAATTTTTTATTCTTTCTCAAAAAAATATTTTGGAAATATCTGTTTCTGTGTTTTATAGTTTTACAATGCAAATAAATAGGGAACGTTGTCGTTTCAGTTTAAATTTGATATTTTTCAGTGTAGAACCTGTACGCAATTATTTATGCTTCTGGTATCACGAATAATAAATAAAGTTACAGCTCATAGCAATTCAGTTCAAGGTTTTCAATGCCGCCGAGTAATTTTTAGAATTTACACTACAATTTATTTCAAACGCTAAACTGTTGGATTCGTTACAAAATACGGTAAATTGAAAATACTTCTTTTTTCTATTAAAAAAACCTTTTCCAATAAACAAAATTTGTTACACTCGCACAACTACTACCAACCACTTGTCGACGTTTCATAACTTATGCCGTTTCCATTATCCGTATTACCAATGTAATAAAGTTGAAATAAATAGCAGCCAATTTTTACGCTTGTTCTGCTTGACTATTAAAAAAATGCTACCTACTTTTATTTACAATTATTAGTAACCGTTTTAAATTATACTTTATCGTTCGGAGTTAATAAACTAAATACTGGAAGTAGAATTAAAACAGGAATAATTATTATCACTCTTCTAATATCCTCAATTTTTTTCCATAATAGTTTTGGATCGAGCCATTATTTTGTAAGAATCTGCTAGAGACAGTAAATTGTATTTAACATCCTTTCCTAGGAGAATTATTAAATGCTTAAATAACCATTGTTTCGACCTTTTAAGTTGTTTGGAAAAACCTTGGCTTGACACTGACCAATGACAACATTCAAATCATCTTCGCCATTGTGTCATGTTGCGGTGTTGTACCCTTTTGTATTTAGAAGCTTTATATAAATTATTTGTACATTTTTAAGCACTACACGTTTTACACTTCCTATCAAATAGATATACATAGGTTTCTTACTTAAACGTCGAAGAAGGAAATATAAGATGTGTGTAAGAACTGTAATTTTAAGTTGACAGACGGTACATTTTCAATCCAGATTGGCGTGAATTTCGGGAAATGATAAATGACAAACATTAATGTGAACTCTTGTTCTAAACCAGTGTGTTGAGGTTTCACATCTTCTCAAAATACTTTTAAAATGTATCGTAATATATGGTTTTTTTCTTTTTGACCTCATATGAACTATATTTTTTCGCAAAACATTTTAAATAAATATTTGTCCTACACAACAGATTTATGGAACTTTTATTAAGTAAACTGTGTGTTTTTGCTAGTCATATTTGTTAATCCTCTCCATAAATCTGCCGTAAACAAATGGATGTATTCATCATCACTAACGCCATAACCAAAGAAAATGATATATTACTATTACTCCTAATTTATTTTAACAGTTATTGGATAAATTAAGTAAGTTGTAAACTAAAAGTTAAAACTAACCACCTTATGTTGAATGGGATGGTTGGAATCTGATGCGTCTGTGTTTCGTTTCTATTTCTAATTACTAAGGTATCTGAAAATTGAAAGTTAATAAAATTTGTTAAAAACTATTATGGAAATCTACAACTGTAATAACAGAAATTGTCACCATTAAGTAACTTCGAAAAAATTTGGGAACATAAAATTAGTTTTGCGGTTAGTTCATTTCTGTTCCAGTATAAGTGCTAGCTTCTTGATGTGTAATCATAGGTAATTAATTATCTTTCTTAGTGTTAAACAACTTTGAGGTTATGTTGGACCCAAAGTGTTCCAAATGGATCAGTCGTCCAGTCAACTACTTACATGAGATTAAAATGAAAGGTAATTAATAGTAAACGTTTCGTTTCTGTTAGAACTGTCAGGTTCTCGAACAGTTGAGCCGAAGAACAAGAGTTCTTGTTTTCCCTACAAAAGCATTATTTTAAAATAATATGTTTTCTTTAGTATAATATAAATATTTCATAAAAATATAAACACAATGATTATTTTCAGAAAAGGATCAGGATCAGCTTGATTTCGGCTAACTCCTTTCTGAAACCAGAGGAGTGCTCCGTTACAGATGCCTATTTCTTAATAATAAATAATTCTAGTCGAATTAATTATTTTATTGTGTATTATTCTTTCTGTACAATAACAATAACTGTGAATTGGCCACAATGAAAACATATGTATTTATTTGGTCCGTAGAGTGTTTTAGCGTATGCACATACAATTTATAGAGAAAAAATCGGTTGACTTGCCGTAGCTGGAATTCAGAATTTAAGATATCACGAGTTATAACTAAGTAATGGTTCAGCGTAACTGTGAAAATTACATATACGGTAGTGTTATACAGAAAATATAATACGTTTATAGAATTGTTTTCCTACCGACTAGTATAATAGCCGGTAGGTATATGTTACGGATATGATGACTGTGGAATGACTAAATATAGCATCATTGATGTAAACGTTGCTACCATGACCTTTTTTATTGCCGTTTATTTATGGAGAAACTTGAAGAATAACAACCGCTGTAAAACTTTTTCACAATATGTATTTATTTATTATAACAACAAAGGTACTAACGGTAATATAAGTCCTAGTCATGTAAACTCTACATCCATACTTATTTATATTTCTATGGATGTTTTGCAGAATTCTGTGTTCTTTTTCTTTTTTTTTTGCTTTACATCAACACGTAGGTATTTACGCATTTTGTTTTAAATTTGAACGTTTGTTTATTCGCGGAAGGTATGCATAATTTTCACATCGCTGTTTTGTCTTAGTCGAGAATACATTAAATTAGCCGCTGTGGCGGAGGACCTAAATTTAAACATATCATAAAAACATGTCTTACCTAAAGTAATTTATTATTGTTATTAGATATCGACAAGGAAGTAATTAGTTTACCAGAAAAAAAGTACGAGTTTCATCAAGACGTAAATGAATTTAGTTGTAGAGGTTATCTTGTAAATACGTACTTAATTAATGGTGAATAATAAATCATTTTGATGAATAGTAGAAAATCAATCAGTTCGCAGCTGTAATTAAAAGCTCAAATTGCTAGTTTTTCGAGCAATTTTAATTTCCACACGATCTCAGAAGTAATTTTCTAAAATTTTATTTTAATTATTAATCCATCACGCTGTATTGAAAAATATAATATAAAAACAAAAGAGATGTAGATGTCTTGAGAGGTTTAAATAAAATTTTAACGCAATTCACGATTAAATAAAAAAAAATGTTGTGGTTACGTGTTCTGCACCCGAGGAATTTACACATCTTTTGAAAACATCAAACTGACAACCTTGGGGTACTATGACGAGATGCTTAATATTGAAAACCTATTTCAAGTACAAATTTATTTTTATCAAGAAATACTTTTCACATCGAATATACCGTAGAAACATACAAATTAATATGTAAATTCGTGTTACTAGTTCTTGGTATATATAATTTGCCTCGAAATTTGTCAAAAATTTTAACTATCTAGTAATTAAAAACGATTCGTACATTTTTCTGCCTAAATAATTTGAGAATACAAAATGGTCTTACAAATCATAGAGAATTTTTGGATTCAAACAACAACAACAATAGTAACGTAACTCAGTTTTACTTATAGAGTAGTTTCATTTCTCATGAACACACCTTGTTATGTTTTTTATTTGAAACCAGATCCGCTTAAACATTTTTATCGAATGTACAATTATTTAGATCTTAAGCACCAGCCTGCTGCGATGGCAGAGGAACCTCAAAATGTTACGGCAATCATAATAGGCTATGGATAGAACTAGATGGCATGGTGAAGTTTCGTGAAAACCTCACATTTGGGCAGTTTATGCTTCCGAATAATTTTTATTAATTAATTTTTCACCTTCTCATACGTAGTCTACTATGATTTCTCGAAAATTTATCACGGGCTAGAATTTGTAGTTAAAATATTACTTCTTTTATTTAAACCCTTATTTTTCAGATGAAGTGAAAAAAAATATATAAAGTGTTTTACCAACGCATTTGATACAGTCCCACCCGCATCGTTCATATATGCATGTTGATCAAGAAACCCCTACTAAATAGATATATTAAGTGATAATTAAGATAATAAAGATAAGTTGGAGGTGCCACTCAATAGTCATAAACGGTTAATATTTTACTCAGTTGCCAGCCATTAGTATAATAAAAGGCATCGTCCAATATAATATTATTTTAGTGCATTTCACAGTGGTAGAAACGTCGTCGACTACGATAGCATGTGTCCACCATTTGCAGGTATTTACAAAGCATTTTGGTGTTACTGTACTTTTTATCTAGGTAATTGATGTTTGAATATGGTTAAATATTTCTACCTGTGTCACAGAATTACCCCGTAAGTTTATCCTTGTAAATGGTACCTAAAACTAATATATTTTGTATTAACAACAACAATGCCGTATTTTAGAGAAAAAGAGTGCTTGTCGATACAAACAAAATCTCATATTATGTGGTAAAATTCAAGTGTCTTTTTAAAACTTATCTTTTTGACATATTTTTAGAAAGAAAACTTTATACAAAAAAAGGCGTAACTCCAATTGAATACGTGACTACATTGTTTAAATTTATCTTTTGACATGTGTAGATTAGGTATATTTATTAAATTTATCTACAAAGGCCGCACTCCTGTACAGTCTACATTCACATTACGTGCATCATCAATAATTAATTAAAATTAAATTAAATTAAAAACTATTGGACACTTTTGAGATATCTTATTATTAAACACATGCATGATAGATACCTACTATATGAAGTGGCAAAAATCCGCTCGAGCAACTAACAAAGTAATAATGAATGCCCTTCAGAATTAGGAACATTCATATAATTTTTTGATCTCTATAAGGTTTAAGAACGGCCGCAAATAAAAAAAATAAATGGTCTAAGAAATATGTAAGTAGTTTCAACACACTATAATTAATATTATACAAACATTTTAAATCAATTAAAATGACTATAAGCTTCCTTTTTAGAGTGACCTGGGTGGGAGTTCATATTTTATATTTCACTTACAAGTACACTGTTAATAATATTGAGGCCATTTCAGCGAAAACAGTTTTTCTGTTTTGAAATAAATTCCACTTGAATTAGGTTAGTCTAAGTTTATTATTAGTTTCAGATGCTGCAAGTTATTGGCAAAATATACGCATTTATAAATTCGTATTTGATTATTCTATAATTTTATGAAATTTAATTGTTACCTACTGACATACCACGCAAATTAACTCATTTTGCGTTTAAATATAAATATTTATCTGTTAATACTTTCTTAAGTACATCGCGAATGATTGTAACGTGACACAAAATGTATGCCTAAAAAATTAGAATTTTATATATTATATGATAGGTATACAAATATACAAGGATAATCTTTAAAAATAGCATTTCTATGACAATATTACGAATTTGCTATTACTTTCATTTAGATACCACATGCTAAAAACGCAAATTGACTCGTTCGTTTTGATGTTTGCCAATTAAAGAATTAAATGTTTAATTTATTATGTGTCAGACAACTAACTGCTACAGGCTTTTTTATAATATACAACAAAACTAGCGACGAGTGACAAAATAAGTAATTATTACCTAAGAAGAATTATTCTCATCTAATAACGACTGACCTGAACATCCTCTGTATAAAATAATAAAATGGTATGCACCACAAATTAAATCTTCCTTATCTTTTTTAATAGACAATTGACGTGTTTCCGTAGAGCATTAATGCATATTATATAGCTTTAGTCAACACCCACCATAATACACTCGTTCTGTATTAAAGAAAACATAACTGGTCAAAATAACAATAACAATCGGGCATCAACTTATTTAATTTGAAGTCGGTCAACATGAGATAAATTGACAACATGAAATTTATTGTGAAATTGGTCTAAGCATCGTCGAAAAGGGTAATTATTCTGTACACATCGAAAATTTTATTTGAGAAATAAATTGAATCGAAAAATAGTCAGAAATTCGTAAAGATAGTGTATAGTCCAATTGATGTAAGAAATACACTTGAAGTATTAATAATTTTTCTGCTGTTACAATGTTATTGAAGTTCAGTTATTAGAAAAGTTTGTTTCTACAATCCAAAATGAATATTTAAAGTAGGTACAATTTTATTTCTCATGCCTTTTTTATCAACGCAATCGAATGGAATGCCAATAAACTTTATAGCTCATTGAAATGTACGGAAACTAAGTAATGATTTACCATTTACCCAAAACAATAAATATACATAATTATGTATTTGGAATGACGTTTAAAAAAAAACAGTACTGGATTATTGTTAATTAAAAAACTGTGTAGCATTTGTAATAAGTTGACTGATTTTGATGGCACGTACGTATAGGTACATCTTCGTCGCTTTTAAATGACGGCAGAGACTGATATCCTTGTGTTACTCGTGGCGATGTGAGACTAAACGTATTGTTGAAACAGGATAGCCTAATGTTATTATGATGTATCACGCTAATGCCATTTGTGACTTAGTTTGTTTCAATAATGAGCTGAATCCGTCACCGAAAGCAGACATGGATACAGTGCGATTGTAAAGCCACCGCCCCCCCCCCCCCCCAACCAATATTTGGTTTGATATAAATGAACCCTTTCTGGGGTGCTTAAATCAGTAAGAGATTGTGATTATGTCATGTACACCTTTAATTTAATGTACCCCTGTAGGAAAATATCTAATGGCGTTAATTTTGGAGAGCGAGTAAGCCATTGTATTGGACCCCGACGATCAATCCACTGTCTAGGATATGTTCTGTCTAAAAATTTATTACTTGTATGCTGTAGTGAGGAGGTGCCCCATTCTGTTGATGTGATATTTTGTGCCATATGAACCGTCAGTGGATCTTTTATGTTTTCGAACAATGCAATTTCTTAGTATTTATGCCCATACATTGAGTTTTTGAGGAAATTAGATGTGACCTGAGGATTTTCATTGCTTCAATACCCCACATTTTGCTTGTCAATATTACCATTCAAAAAAATGCATTCTTCGCTAAAACAAATATTCTTAAGATAACTTGAATTTCAGGTAAATTTTACGTCATAATTTCACGTCTATCCGGATTGTCTTCGGTAAGTTGGTGTAGAATTTAATAAGGTTGAAATAGGTGTTTTTTCAACACCATTTCGTCCAGTAGTTGGGAATAATCACATAGTGTACATGATTGTTATGGATAAATCACTATTTTACCGACTATATCAGTTTATTTTTTTCAGAAACAGTTGGTCGGACAGTTCTTTTTGAATTTTGAACACTTCCAGTCCTCTGAAATTTATTGACCAGCTTCCTCGAACATTTACGGTCAATAATTTATGTCGATAGTGTTCCAAAACTATATGGTTGTATTAATGAGGTCTCAGTTGACCCCGGTGCCATTTAAAATTTTAGAGCAAGATGGCATCCTGACTCCATCTTTGAGGGAATCGTTGCCGTGTGTCTCTCAAAAAGTAGTATTTTAGTTCTCACTGAAGCGTACCAAAAGCCTTTAAAATCGAATTCCTAAGTATCGATATTTTCGCATTTCATTTTCATGTAATATAAAATTTGACGCTTTCATTTTATTACAGCGCAGCTTTTAAAATGTTACAACTATTACCGAATCGCTTCTATATTATACAAATTAGAAGTTCGCGTGACTTCAGCAAAATAGATTCTTGGAATAAAAAGCAGGTTCTCGCCCAACGGTAAGATCAAAATCAGATTTATCTTGATATAAATGTTACTTTTATGCGTCTTTGTTTTTGTTTTTTTTTTTGACATAGAAACACGAAATTAACTGTACCTAATTACAACTCAAGATCTAGTTCTTATATTAATCGATGTTTTATCGTTACTACTGATCTTAAAATATAAAAATACACATGTAAAATTTTGTACACATCTTTTTAAATAATTTTACGGTCTGATTGTAATTTGTAATTCACTTATTATAATCAATCTAGGACTCTTCTTGATACACTGCTTGGCAATGAGATTGCACAAACCTACCTTTCAAAATCCAATATTCTGTAGATTCTATATGGTGTTTTATCGAAGTATTACAAAATGGTGTACTTTAAATAATCCTCACTTCTTCCAAATATGTTTAGATTTTAAATTGAATAATCGGTCCTTTGAGAAGTTACTAGTCAACTATTAAGGCTTGGGACTTGAGTTTGGATGCGCAGTAGTCTAAACTCCGCCCTTTCACCGTAATGCGGATCGGTCGTCTGTCCCACCTTGGCGATATTTCCTCTCTTTCTGCCACCAGCAAGCGCCAAGCTACGATCGTTGATTAATACAAAGTACATGCATGATACTGAATCTTTTTTTTTCTGCTCATTTTAAGAAATGTTTGAATTCAAAATGTTATTCCCATCTCTGAAATTGAAAATAAATATTCGTAGCTGAATTATGCGGAAGATCTTATAAACGTACAACTATTAATAGATAAGTAACAATAATAAAATTAACAATACAAAAGTGTAGTGCTGATTGGAACTAATAACTAGAAGACCCGTTAAAATTGACAGTTACTGAATACATCCAATAGTGCCATTTTAATACTTAACCTTCATGATATCTTACAAGAGTAAACACTTTGACCAAACATAAGGATAATTACCTTTACCATTATGGCATGTCTATTACCCGACAAGGTATTTTATTGAATTGACTCCTAGTTGTTTTATAGAAGTCTCCTTGTCTATTAGATCAAAAACCTACATATATTGTAACCAGTATGTATGTATGTATGTGTGTGTGTGTGTGTGTGCATATTATAATACTTCGAACAGCTGAATCTGTTCACTGTTTAACATACGATGAAATTAATTTAATTTGATTATCCGAAAATCGTATTTAATGTAAAGTGTATATCAATTAACCGACTTTAACTGTTCCTTAAGTGCTAGTCATAAAAACCAAATCGAAGAATATCAAATTTCATTATAAATGATTTATTTATTCCTGAATTAATGTTCCTCTGTAAAATTTTGATTTCGGTTAAAAATGTGCTTTTTTGAACTACCATCGAGTAAATTCCATTTAGGTATGGTTTCATGGAAAAATATGTTTTGCCTAAAATTTCGTTTCTAAAATTTTTATTTAGAGCAATGTTGTCATAACATTGTTCTATTTTTAAACCTGTTATCCAAACAGTAAAACTCTAAAACGGGTATAATGAGCATAGAAACATGTGGCGTTAAATAAGAAATTATTAATATCGTGTAACAAACGCAGCTGCACCCGTTGTATATGACTACGAATATTTTATAACTTATATGGGATCCTAGACAAATAAACATAACGCTCAAAATACAAAACAGCCTTTGCTTATGTATCAATCATGAATTTTTTCTGTACTTATAAATATTGTAAAATTTTCCGTGTGAAATCTAGTTGAATTCTGGCAAAACGAATAAAGATATAACCCCTCCTCTTTATCGATGAAGATATCTTATGTAGGATGGGGCAACTCATTCGATCAAACCCATATCATCAAGTAGCCTAATAAGTTATGAAAATTGTGTACGAACAGAAAAATGTCAATATTTTATTACTTATTTTCGCAATTAAAGCCATGTGTAATGTTCGCATATTTATCGAAAGGGAATTTCTCTTACAAACCACCAACAAATATGGTTAACAAATTGATTGTTACCTTAGCCAGAGGAAGGAATCTGTTTTCTTACACCTCAATGCATTTTTAATTATTTCGTTTGTCTTATTTCATCTGTGAAATGTATAACGAGCTTAAGAATTGGTTTTCGTATCCAACTGTGTGTAATTTGAATTTCATTCCAGAGCTTCTGTTACTTTAAAAAAAATTGTCGTATTTATGTGTAAATATAAATATACCTATATATACAAATTAAAAGAAGTTAAAAGTAATAAATAGGTAGGTATGTAATATTAGACATCAATGTGGTATCGGAAGACTGCAATTAATAAATTGCCAAGATTATTTAATGTTTCAAAAGTTAGCTCTCCTGATATACATACGTACTAATTGTAATTTGGGAGCAGGCTTGAGAGCAACAATTTTCTCTGCGAGAAAGCGTATCTACTAACATACATATGGTAATTTTGGTCATGCGATTACAATTTTTAAATTTCATTTCGAACCTCCTCGCAGCCGCTCGTAAAGCGCGACCCCGATTTAATTTACCTACAATAATTTACATTTTTGGCAAAAATATTTATTACGTAAAAAAAAACAAATTTAAAGTAACGGATAGTGTATGAGTTTTCTTTGCCTTGTATAGTGTATTAAAACTAGATTAACCATGACTTAACTGTTGTTGCTTTTTACCAAATAATTATAATTGAAGTTCGTTTTTATAGAAATATTTATAAGACTTGTACAGGTTTTTAGATAAATCATAATTATTTCAAATCATTTTTAAACCTACTGAAATATGAAACAATTTGTGGTTACTTTTTAATCCTTCAAAACAGTATCAGTTCTAATTTGATTTTTCAATAGCGCGCTGTGCGCAACTGATTTTACACCATTACTACAACACAAAATTTAGACTGTGCATTCTAAACTGTAAATATATCGAGGGTTAAAGAACATCTGTAATTTTATTTGTGGTTGTTTTCTTTCAGCTCTCGATAATTAATTATAGGAAAGATAGCCTAATGTGCAACAACTTAACCAACACACTGCATCTGAGAGCCACTCAACATATATTTCTTTTAATCGATGAAATATATTAATCAGTTAATCAACACGTCATTTCAATCGATTAAATTGCATCGAATACTCAACACTTCATTGCAATCTTCTAATTTTATTATGTTATTTATTTTTCTCATTTTACATTACAATGTCAAACCGTTCGAGTTTAATTCTAGACCTCCCATAAAAAAATATACACTTTTCTAAACATGCTGTTTTCTAAACTTAAAACAAAATTTATCTGTCTGTCAGTCCATCTGCGTATGTCGATCGACGTGATTTCGTAAACATAATAATTGTTATCAAGGTCTACTGCTTTTGATAAAAATCGAAACACTTTAAGTTATTAATATTAGAAAAATTCTTTGGTGGTATCGTCGCAGTCAGTTACACCGCCAATGTGTTAAAGTGCGTCCAGACAGACATGCAACAGAACACCGTAACGACCATCCGTCGGGTGAGAAATTTCTATTACGACGGTGGTGTTACGATATGGAGAATGATATATCGTAATGCGACATCGCCGCGTATCACGGTCGAGAACGTTTTGCCGTAACCAATAATCAATTCTGTCTAATCGAGTGATTTACTACTTAGTGAGTCGTCCAAACACGCAAAGAGAGGTGTGACATGGTAGCGTAACATTTTTTTGATGCGGCGCTAGAAAATCGACAACCGATGGACCGCGGTCATGTTGCGGCCGTACATACCAACGCGACGGAGTTTCATTATGCTGTGCTGTTGTATCTTTGCATGCGCTTTTAAAGTTCATACAGAAATGCAACAGAACAACGTCGTAACGCAATATCGCTGCGTATCACGGTCGCGACCATTTGCCGTTCCATGCTGATTACTACTGACTGACTGACTGACTAGTCCAAACACGTAAAGAGAGACGTGACATGGTAGCATAACATTTCTTTGATGCGGTGGCTCTAGAAATCCGACAACCAATGGATCGCTTTCATATTGTGGGATACACTGTTACAGTGTGCCGTTCATACCAAAGAAACGCGACGATGTTGCGCAACGCGAGTTTCGTTACGATGTTTTGTTGCATGTCTGGACGCACATTTAGAAACCGTTGCACTTCGATATCCTCAGGGGTTGAATAAACTAGCGAGTGTTACGACCCATTATATTTAAGAACATTTAGGAGGTTCACCTTCCATGGTCGCGAAACAAGTTGATTATTGAATGTGTTACGATTTCATCTCTCCATGTTCTTTAGATCGAAAGCAGTTTTCAATAGTGCAAAATATTTTTCTTAATGTGCTATTTAACCGTGCCGTTCAAAACAAATAAATCATATTTTGACATAAGGGAGATCGTAATTTCTAATATTAACATTGATTTAATTTAATTTAATTATGGTTTAATTAAATTCAGGTTCAGTGCAATTGCCTTTTATAATTATTCATTAACCGATTTAATTTTGCAGGTTGTAAATTATTAGTTGACAAGTGAAATTTTAAGATACCGGAATTAAGCTTATTTTGTCGAGTTTCCAGAAGAGTACTACGTACGACCAATAACGTTTTACACTACGGTTTTGAATTGTATGCTTTATTTTATTAATTAAAAGTAAGGACTTGCTTCGCACCCCGATGCCTCCACAGCCGAGATGTTTGGGATGTCCTCCCATAAGTTTACTTTATTGATGCAAAGGGTTGTAATGCCTTTAATGTTTCATTTACAGGGTTTATCTTCAGTGTATATTACCGCAAAATACCTGTTCAGACTCTTCGATCGCTAGTCTTTTAGTAACCAATTTTTGTTTAAATATTTTACACTTCACTTACAGTAAACGGCAGACTCTTATATTTATTTAAGAAGCGCGTAAAGCAGGAAATGACAAACACATCTAAAATAACCATGAATCATAAATAAATTTTAGATCCACTTAAATATACTTCTGGGATTCTTATACAATTCCAGTACAGTTTCAAAATGATAAATAGAGAACTAATTATGAGAAAACCGATACTCTAATTTGTGATTTATTGTATTATCATTCGTGAAATACTTCAAACCTAGAGTTATGTGTGATATTCATCATTTTCATTATTTATTTTTTTTGGACAAAAATTGTTTTAATGTAAAACTTGAATGTACTGTGGGCTGAACTACACAGATGCCTTGTAAAACCTGATGGAGTAATTGTCTCAATATAAATTTACACAAGTTTATTATCAAATTTGAAGTTAAGTCGCAACAAAAATTACAATCTTATCCCCGTTAAAATGTAATCCATTTTTTGTTTCAACATAATAGACACGATATACCTGTAATATTTATTATTGATGTTATTAATAAATGAGTACACAAAATGTGTCCGATTGTCATGTTATTTTTTTACTTTTATGATGTAAGTTTTTCGCATACAATTAAGAATTTAACAAATACAAAGTTGATATTAGAAACCATTAAACTAGACGGTTCAAAAGAAGTTCATAATTCATCTTTTTCCGTACCTAAACGAGTCGTTGATACCGTTAGGTATATATAAATATTTTTTTCGATTATTACAATATTTACTGAAGATAAGATAAATAGACGATAAGTACAACAAGACTAATAATTATTTGATTATTTTTTATCATATATACATACAGTGTGTCCATGTTAAGATGGGCACAAGCTTATGATGATATCTTTATTTTTTTGAGATAATCGAACGAATTTTGTTGTTCTGAGGAGCATCAAAATCTGCATTTTTTTATCATATTGCCATACTCTATCTACACACGCACGAACTAATATGATTTTTTTTTATACCCCAAAATTCGGGAGACTGTATTAGTGAGTTTTTTATGCAAACCGTGACCATGTCTAACAGTATTTATTTTATTAAAGGGAAAATTTTGCAAAAATACCATATCAATATAATACTCGTATGTAATAAAAGAAGCCAAGTAGACTTTGGAAAGAAACATTCGACTATCGAATAGAGAAAATATGTCATGTTATTTAGAAGTAAGTCGTAAATTCACTCAATTTTGATTCAGCATAGATTCAAATTCGAATCAAATATGATCCAAATTCAATTTAGCCGATTAATACACCCCTGTTACGTATAAGGAATGTCCTGTCTTCAGTTAAAGAGATAACTGGATATAAAACGTTCCTCATTTGTAACAGGGGTGTATAGTGTATTTCACGAGAGAATCCCGTTCGTATAGTATAAGAAAAATCGCCCAGGACTCTATCCGTCCTTGTCTATATTAAAATTGTCTATAACCAAAACTGATATATTTGCAATTTTGGTTACAGGCAATCTTGAATAAAGACAGGAACGGATAGAGTCCCGGGCGATTTTGCTTAAACAATGCTAAAAGGATTCTCCCGTGATATACGCTTTATAATATTGTATTAACATATATAAACACAAACCAAACCCATCCTTCTCACACATACACATAGAAAACACTTTTTTACCTTTTTTTTAAGCTGTTAACATACGAAGCGATCATGTAATAACTATGCATATGTTGTATTTGGTGTAATTACTGAAAACAATAATTAAAAATGCGACAGGGTCAACCTTATGCTAAATTAACTCTCCCTCCCTTCATCTTCCCTTATTATATTTAGCTTATAATTGAAGGGTTTTGCCCATTTCTGATACAGATAGAGCGAAATGGATTGCACATTATTATCTTTACTTCGTTTTCTGAGAGAATTCCAATGGTCCCATTTCGATATCTCTTCTTGTTCTCGCGCTATCTGTCAAAATTGATTTTTTTGCGCTTTTCTCAACTGGCACTGCTTCCTTAATAGTCGAGGATTGTTGATGCCGTAAAAACTTGTTTGTAACAAAATTCAACGTAGAATTGGATTTAAGAGAAAAAAATGGCCCATCTCCCTGTTTTTTCTCTACAAAAGCCACTTGCATGTGTTTTCGAAGGACAATGCAAGTGAAATCAAGGAGGCTGGAACTATTTTTCTCTTCAAAATCATCAAAATACCTCCAATATTAAGAAAACGGTGCCGGTTGAAAAAAAAAATGTAGATCTTCAAAAGTTTTAGTTAAAGATAGTACATCCAAATCAACAAAACAAAAATCCGTTCGGTTGCAAATAACTTTTTTTATGAAAGATTCTATCAGCCTAACCCGCCCTAACTCCGACGCCACTGGTTCATTTTTGATCAAACAATTTTACCTGCCAAGTTTGAGGTTGGTACTTTCAACCATCACTGAGCAATCCTGGAGCTTAGAGCAAAAAGGACCGATGTCACAAACTTACTGGTTTGAGTAATTTGCAGTTAAAGATGGCCCCTTCCATAATATTAGAATTAAAAGTCCGAAATCAGACACTAATGTTTAATTATTTAAAATACATTCGAGATACTGTCAACTTTCTTTTTTTTGCACGTTTTTTGGACGTCGGTCCATTTCTCTTTAGTAATTTTTAGCAAAAAGATATGTGACATTGGTCTGTTTCTAATAACAAATTAAAAACTAGATTAGAAAGGTAATTTATTTGCATATAAAGAAACAAAATGACAATAATTCGTTATGGAACATAAATGCATTTTTTTCGACTTCATTCATCAATAAAAGTTTCTTTTTCATTCATCTTCCTCCTCATTGAAACTATTAATTCATAGTAAATTCTTATAGAAATCCTGGTACAATTTCAAAATCCAAGGTAATAATGATAACAAGTTTTCTTATTCAATGGTATTACTATTAGGTATTTGTACTGGGACTTCCAAAGTTCTTCTCACATTTGGTTGGAAATTTTGTTTTTTTTTTAATTCTTTGTTCTTATGACTGTTTTTGTAGAAAAAATGACCTAGGCTGATTTTATTACTTGAATGTGCACAACATACGAACTTAAAAACATTTCACCCCTTTCATTAATCGTTCTTACAATAAAAGGCGATCTGGTACTAGTATATAATGAATCAAAATTCTTAAAATATTGAACTAGCTCCTCTTTATAAAAAATGGTTTGGATGTTTTACATCCTCTGATAAACTAGGTCCACTCATGAGGCACAATAACTTCCATTGTAGAAAGATTTTTCTTTTCTCTTTTTTTTTTTTCTCTATTATGGTACGCTAATTTGACCTCCATGTGTATCTAATGAGAAAAATTTGCTCACTGGCCAAACACACAGGTTGACTGAGGTTAATTATTGTTTTTTTCAAAAGTTCAATGTTTTGTAAAATCAAACTAAACCATTATAATGCAAATTTCTCATAATAAGCTTCCACAACAAAAGCGGTTATTTATTTAATTATTGGTGTGTATAGCTATGGCTACCTATTAATTTAAATCGTGACATCATGGAGTAATTTGTATGCATTATTGTTGGTAAACATGATTACAAACTGATCTTTTTGTAACCTATCGAAAATAAATATAATTTGCAAATGTCGATTCTGCCCTTAAACATATATCAAATCTCAGATATGTTACTTAAATTATCGTCTGAAATTGATAATTATACTGATATTTTCTATTTTCTATTTTCAGGTGCTGCACCGAGATATTGAAAATCACGGTAAAATAGTGGGTTCAGTAGTAAAATTGTGTAAGAGAACAGATGCGAGGTGCAATACAATCAATGCCCGACGAATTGCAAACGGCCTTGAACGACGCTGGCATTTGCTATTCTTAAGATCACTTGAATGGCAATGTTATCTAGAGTCGTTGTCTAAAAAACAGAACCTCAGAGTAAGTTTAAAGCTTGTATTTCTTTTTTTGTTATATGCTATTTTTATCTGTATATCATCGTAATTATGACGTATCCGCTGCAAATGTACACAATAATTTGTAGTGTAATAAAATTGTTGTCACTTTTCTCGCGCGCCGGGACTGCTTCTAACTAACATAGAAGTAGTAGAAACCCCCAAATACGCTAGCATTTTGCTTATTTCTGGAGGATATGTCTTCATCTACCTATGTCAACGGCCATTTTCTTTTCTTCAAATTGACGTGTATGCTGTTCTTTATAAATTTTGCTCTTGACATTATATCCTCAATATCTTGCAACCTATCTGAGCTAGAGACTTGGGAAGTAAACTATTTTATCCCTGAACACTTTAAATGAAGGTAACGTTAAAAAAACAGTTATTTAACTGAAAAAGTTGTACGGCGTGGAAAAGTCACAACGCTCACATTGTTTCCTTTCGTCGCAGTCTATTTGGACTGTATAGAGAACAAATTTAAAATCATACTGTCTACAAATTATATATGAATGTACATATGTATGTGCAGGAAACATTTCTTCAAGCATATGAACCTACCTATTGTGAGTGATTTGACGTGGAATGACCAAAGAGCAAAGAAAAATGCAGCCGAAATAATAATAAAAAAAAACGTATTCACAATATTATAACAATATTAATATACAACATTTCTAGCGCCGTTTCATAATAGATTTTTTTTTTTATTCCAATAACAAATTTCTTAATAATTGTAATTTATGAGACCCCCTGCTGAGGGTAATAAAAAATATCACGGTCTAATCCCTTGCAACCTTGAGTTGAATTTTTATTTTATTCGTTTTCTCAATTTTTAAGTTGAATACCACATAAGCCTCCCTCTAACGAAAATATATTATGTCAATACATTAGTGAACGAACCCTTTTAAACATAGTTATCAAAATATTTACAAAAATCAAAAAGGAGCGTGTCTCTTGGTTAAAATTGTGTACATCACGAAGGCTGTGATAATGTTTTTTATTTCTGTTAAATACGATGTGCATATTACGTATAATGCACAAACGGTTGATAGATGAATTAGAATTATTCAACACTAATATAAAAATTTTCTAATATAAAATTATGTAATTATTATCGGACATTGCTTATTTTTCCTGGTGTTAACTGACCGGTCCCGAAAAGGAATTTAGTTTTGAGGCACATCTAGCATCTTGCCGATAACTGGATGACTAAATCTGAAGCAGTTATTAGCAAAAGCCTGAAGATGACTGGTTCCGCCGAAACGCCTTTAAGAATATTGAACTTGGTCTAAAAAAAAAAATATATCCGTTTAAAGTTTTTGTCGATAAAGATGTTTTTTCTGCGGATTTGAGTATCTTTGTAAATAATGGATTCATTTGTTGCCGAAGTTGCCATCCTCCTTAGGACGGACGCGTTTCAAAAGAAACACGGTCATGCCCCAGAAATCGTTTCATTAAAAATATGATTATTAATATATTAATTAATCTGTTTTTTGTTTAATTTCATAAAATTAATAAATAATTTTAGGTTTCTTTATCATTTGTATTAATAAGATAAACAATGTAAATAAATATGATTAAGTACTCACATACGTGTCTTTTGTTTGCAAAAAATATTAAATGAAAGATAAACATCTAAATCCATTTGGATCTAAAAGGATTATAGTAGATATATGTATAAAATATGGAAGCCGTCCAAGAAAATTAAGTATGATATTTACCTTGAATTTATAAATAAATATTGAAGAGCCGATTGAGGAAAAAACTCAGCGCCATGTGTATGCAGAATTTTACTTGTATGTGTTGACATTGGTGATGATATGTAGTTATTGGACTTTTTATACAAAAAAAAAAATTATATTTATTTTGTTTGGAGGATGGACCCGCATGACAAGTAAACTTTTAAGTGTCTTTTTTGTTAATATGTTTAATAATCAATTCAAGTTTTGTTCAGTTAAATGTTAGATATTAGCGTTCCATTAAAATACAGTCTTAATATAGAAACATACCGTCAACCTTGACTTAATTTTTACTATTTTTTAAAAATTTTAATATTTACTTATTTAATTATAATGGTAATTTTTACTTGAGTATTTAAAATTGTGAAAATATCAAATCGGTTGCATAGTGTTATTTTTAACTTATAGACCGTAAAAAATATCGTAACAAAGACAATTGGCGATTTTTGAATAAAGTTACGAAGTGTTGCAGAAAATTTTCAGTATACCAAGAGTGCACATTATTGGTCACATAAAGCAAATTCCACTATATGTAGCTTCCGATTGGTGTCTTAAAAGAAATCATTTTATTTGATCCTATGGAGTAGTATATCATCACACAGCTATATCTGGTGTCATTGAAACAGAAAATAGTTCGTTTAAAGCGGAAGCCATTTGAATCCGCCTTGTATAAATATAGATACGTAAACATAAGTATTTTTTACTATAAATAAATCTAAATTGGCTTACACCGGTTTTGTTTCTGATAGACAATGAATCTAGGTAACATTGTCCTATTTTTAGATGAACTTTTAAAAACCCAAAATAATTTTTCATTTAATATTTTCATACCACAAATAAAATAAATTTAAAATTCGCAATATTCCATTTAATTATTCTCCATTATACAGGATGTTTCGTTACAACGGTACAGCAGTTACCTCCCCCATTTACGTGCACGTCTTCAAATTTAATAATTATTGCGAAAAGTTCAATTTCTTACATGTCATTAATTTAGATTTAGAGCGAAGTTTATCGAACACAGTGGTTTAAATTATTGGAACAATTTTTGTGGTTTCGTATTTTCTAATTTTGTTTAACAATCTTAATGGTAACACGTTTAAAAATATTATGTATGTTTTTAAATAGGTCTTTGATCCTGCCTGCACATACTTTCTGAATTTGTTTAGTGAAAGGCATAAAATATTGTATACATAGTGGATGTATAACTATATTTATGTTATAATTAATATAATTTTATTAATTTCAAACAATACAGCTTTCAAATTCTAAGTTTAATTAAAATAACAACTGATGGTAATATCTATCCACAAGTTTTAAATTTTCTATGAAGATAAACGTATATATTAAACGACTATTTCTAGCCCTAGACCTTTTTAGGAAGATACGATGATTGCAACATAATAGGATTGCATACATACAGATTGTAAAGCTCCAACTGTTGTTACATTAGGTGCGTTCTTTCCAACTGAGACGTCGAGAGATTTCAGTAGATCTCAGTTTCGGCAGGAATGCTGCTGTTTTCTTTAGTTATTTCGTTTTGATGTTGGCTGAGAATTCTCAATACCCTCCTTACCGATCTGCACAACCTGTTTTATATTTCAATATCTCATCTCGCTTCACATGAATGGAAGGGGAAAATTTTATCTTTGACATTGACATTTAGTCAGTCAGCAAACGATTCTAAGGTTAGGTTAACTTCATTTTATGTATATTTCTGAAACTGAAAGTTTTCTTGTGCAGAAATTCATGGTAATTCAACTCAAATTTGGTATTTTAATGTTAAATGTTGGTTATGTTTATATTATTTGCCGCCAACAACAGAACACGAATAGATAAATAGGAGGGGGAATATCTCAACTTGTAATTTGATGGTTTTTTTTTTTTAAGTTACTGAAATATTAGTTAATCTCATATTAATACGAGATGTTGGGTAGAAGGAACTCACCTATCATCTTGACAGTGCCATACATGCTGTTTATCGGTGAACGCCGTAATCACGCCCATACGACCAATACCTACCTATGTTTAAACTTGGCACTAGCAAATATTATCCTAAATACAAGTATACATAAGATGTATAAGCCGTCTATTAAACTATTTAAAATGTAACACTGGCAGCTTTGCAGTAAATACATATATACATATATAGGTATTTATTAATTTTATTTCATTTCTCTTTGATTTTTTGTAAAAAAAAAAAGAGTTTTTCTAAAAAATGTTCCATTTCGAGTAGCGAAATGTGTGCGTAATAATCATAAAATAGACGATGAAAGTAAACAAAATAAACATATCTCTAAGCCAGCACCCCACACAAGTCCGATACGTAAATTACAATATTTATAAAAAAGGACGTAATAGGATTAGACTGCCATATTAATATCGGCAAAATATTCAGCATTGCCTTTTTAGTCATACTGGAGTCTAGGAGGATTTCAAGGTAATATATTCGGAATATCGTTATTATTTATCTTAGAATATTAAAATTTCAAACATTTACAAAAAACATATGTTTTGTTTTAAGAAAATTGTATATAAAACCTACAAATTGTGTTTACATTTTAAAATAGGCCAATTATTTCTTGATTTAAAATTTAATACTGCTGCAAAGTAAAATTGTTCACAAGCATATACACATCTATCTATCTAAGGAACACGTAAAAAAATTTCTGTAAATGCGTAGGTGCATAAAATATACAAACTGAAATTTTGGGTACCGATATTTTCAGTCTATTTGCTTATGTGCTTCGTTTCAATTTTACATTTTATGTTTTCGCCAACAGTTGCATTGTTTTAGAATTGTCGTTACTAAATTATGGCCATCGTTTTATTTATAGTGATACACTCATATTGGATATTGATAAATCGTAAGAACCCATTGATGTTCATAAAATCCGAAAATGTATTATTTGTCTACTTCGGCCAGTAGCAGAACTAAATGTGGGCCCGGGTGTGCCGGGGCCCACCTAAAAAATCTATGACCACCCCGGTGCGCCCATCTGCCAGTCAAGAAAAATACATTTACAGTTTTGTCGCCCATATGTCAAAAAGGGTGTTTGCCGCCCCTTGTAGCTGTAGGAGGGGGGGGGAGTTCAACTTTTTTTGTTTGATTTCCAGCACAAAACTCACCCGACCGTGAAAAAAAAATTGCAAAGCGGCAGGTCGTCCAGCATAAATATGTAATTCATATTCATTATCATATACGTTTATTGGTCCAACAGAAATTCTTTTGGCCCACCCCAGCGGCTCACCTCTAAGCTAGATCAGTCACTGTCTTCGGCGAACAGAAAAAATGATGATATGACATACAGAGCTTGTACGCACTTTATATCCACCTTAACTGCCTGGCTATATACTCGAAGAAGGATTTTTGCAGTTTGAAGCACTTATGTGCTCAATTTTCTGCATACCCTGTACAATTGAAACTACAATTATGGTCGAACCCATCCCTGAATCACGGCTAATGTAAACTTTCAGAAAGGAATAATTGAGTTTTCATTGCGGCCATTTTCAGTTATTTCACCTAGAATACCTTTTATGCGTGTCATCATAATATAGAGGTACTTCTTCTTATTTACCATTCGTATATTCCCAGAGGCGAATGGAAGTATAGCTGAATTATCTTTAAATAATTACTTTATAAATGATATGGGTGAAAGTAGTTTTAATTTATTATAAAGTTAATTTAATGGTAGCGAGTTCCAGACAATAAACAATCAGAGAACGTCACTAGTGACACGCGCTTTAAAGTTATCTAATCTCACAAAAAAAATCAATCTAATCGAATGCCATGCGTTTATATGTACGTAATATTGTTAACAGTAAATTTAAACAAAAAAAATCCCTTTGTCGTATATAGAAAGTCCAAGGCATAATAAGATTATATTTTAAGCAGTTTTAAGTGACAGTTAATTAAAAAATATAATAAGGAAATGTAACCAAGTGATAGACAAGAGAAATTGCTACATCTCAAATTTTCCCCCGCCATTTAAAGAAAATCGATTCGATACAGCTGCAGCTATTGTGCGACGATATATCTAAAGCCAGCTGTTGGGATTGATCGCGCGTAGACGTGCGTATTCGTGCAAACCACAATTCGCATTTACACGCTACGACTGTGAGTCTAGCCTAATTGCTCGGCGATGTTATAATTTATGGCTAAATCCCACACCCAAGACATGTTTTGGTAAGCGACTAGAAATCGGGTACGTTTGAAAAGTGAATTGATCATCATATAATGGCAGCCATTTTCCATTATTTAGGTCTTAGTAGAGACTCCACATATAACTATTATGCTCCTATCTTGCCAATAGAATTCAATCTGTTAAAATCGACAACACAATTTCCGAACCAATGCAGTTGACATTAGGTGTACCTCAGGGATCTATACTTGGTCCGCCATTGGTTTGTCTTTATACAACAAATTTTCATAAACACATAAACCATTGTAAAATGCACTTGTATGCTGACGGTACGCAATTATATATGTGGCTGGTTCAGAAATACGTAATGTGAATGTTAGAAATAAGTAAGAATACCTTGGCCGCTCCATCACATAGGACAGCACAGTTCGATAGATCCTTTACCTTCAACATTTATAAAATATTTAACAGCTTAGAAGATTTTCTAAAAAATCTTAAAGTAGTGGCTTTTAAAAAACATATGCAAGCGATGTTGCCAGTTAACTTAATCTAGTGCTTACCTTGTGTTTATTACTTGTCGGAGTTAAATGGGAGAGCAGACATCAGTGTTGACACTGTAATCTGAATTTTCCTCCGTGTTTCTTTTTCCTTTATATTTGTAGTGTGTATTTTTTTTTACTTCATTAAATCTGATAGGATATAATTATTTGCATAATAATTACTACTTTTGTAAAATGAGGGAAACAAATAAAAGACATTTATTATTATTATTAATTACAGTTTGCAATGTCGATGTCGGTGACTGAAAATTTTGATGCGGAAACGTGAATCGAGTAGAACGATTTTTGTAATTTGACAAAACAAGTCCTCTTAAAAAGAAATCATAGCAGAAAACGAAACATTTTCCTACTGAAAAACTCTGTGAAAAAGACGTGCAATATGGCAAATAACTAAAAAATTGCAAAGTAGCCAATCGTTTATACATTTATTAATCCTGACTTGGTATTTTTATGAAACTTTTTAATTGGGCATGTAGACATCAAGGTGTGGTAAATGCATATGATGAATAAATTATTCTCATAGTAATTCCCACGTGTACGAGGGATGTCAATAAATTTTATAACTTTTTTACAGACCAGTAAGTAGGTATTATAATTATTACAAAATACATATATTATAATTAAAACGACGACGCGTTGAATAATAGATATTATTAAAATCTCAAGCATAACAACACCTTCTAGATAATAAACAACACAAAATAATTATAAAATAGAAAGATATATTAAAAGTAAACTTTTCCTACAAAACAACCGGCCTGAGTCAAACTACATTTTAGTTTCGAAACTTGTAATTTGTCTTTGCTATCCTCAGAAAGGAATGTAAACCCACCGGATCAAACTTATTCAACATATTTGACTTGAACAAAAAAAAAACATATTGTATAAATAAAAAATTCTCTAGTATTTGATTTGTACACCGCAGCAGATGTAAGTGCAATTTTTTAAAACTTCGGCCCGCACGTACTCGGATTAATTATTGATGCACCGACTCTACTTTCCTCTCAAATTTCAATACTGAGTAAGAAAATTCCAAACTTGCCAATCTGACTGATGAATTGTAATTTTTATAATTATTGTTTTATAAACATTGACGTACAGATATATCTCAAAGTTTCTGCGTGCAAACTGTAGAAATGAGAGAATTTTCAAAATCGGATAAGCCGTTCTGGAGTGGATATCCCACACAGCCCAGAAATCGACACAGACATTTTTTGCCGTTTCATGTTTTTTAAATAATTATAGTCGGGTTATAATATAATTTGTTATTTAATCTAATATTATTAACGTGTACATAGCGGATAAAACATAATCCAGAATCTGTCCCTCAGTTTGACCCGATTACTTTATGATGATTATCCAAAAGTTCAATGGAACTTTAACGATGGTGGATCAATAGTGACAAAAGTAAAATATAACTGGTATATTTGAATAGTTTCTAGAAAATTATATTCATTTATTGAACGTCTCTGTGCTTTCATAATTTACAACTGCCACACGTGGAGGGTATATTCCCAACAGTAGCGCTACAAAGGAAATTGCGCTTTAATTAATTCTATTGAACGCAGCGGTGCAATTCCATCGAATGCAAAATTTGCAAGTACATAAATCAATGTAGAATGCGAAAAAATGGTGTAATTTCTGGAAGTGTTACCTTTTTTAAGTAAATCATTGTTTTCAACTAACATGAATGGAAATATTCAACGTATGTTAATGAAAATTTATTTTTTCGCGTGTGTATTTTCTGTTACGCCGCTGTCTCCCTTTGCTCTATGTAGAACGTTAAAAACGAGCATACTTCCGGTAAATTTGATGTAATTATGGGTTAATATTTTGATGGAAAACGGAACCGACGACGGAATTATAGGTATGGTTTTATTATATTTTATGCGTTTGGGTGGAACTATGCAAGCAAGAGTGGTACGATGATGTTTATTTGAAAGTATATTTTGGACTAGTGGAGTGCACCGCCAGTACGACTTTGATAGATACTTCAGCTATGCTGATGAACAATTAACGTGAGAGAGCATTAATTAATTAATTAATTAATTAATTAATTAATAATGTAACATGTGAAATAAAAAACATAAATAGAGTGAAAGTGATTATTATTTATGATTATCATTTTGTTACTTCTCAAGATAGTCATCTTTAGTGCCAAAAAATGTGCGATTTTTTTCTCGAAAATGCAAGAAGTAAGTGTTACTTTTTAAATTGAAAACAGCTCAAAAATATTTATTCAAAGCAGACAGATTTATTTAACCTCTTTATGGAGGTTATTTGTTAAACTAATGTTTATCTGAATTCAGTCAAGGTTTTTTCAAAGCAGTGCATTTCTCAAAATTGTTGAAAAAAATAAAACTGCCATGGAAGATGAATGGTTTAAGACTCTTTCATTTAACTAAATTAAAAATATATTTAAAAATTGATATACTTAGGGTTATGTCTCGATTGCTGTAAATAATAACAAACACAATTATGGATAAAAGGATCGATTTTCTATCTTACTGCTGGGCGCGATGCTGTTTATATAATTTTTTTGATTTTCCAATATCTACTATTATTCAAAAATTTACCTAATTATTGTTTGAAACCTATTATTTTAAATTTGATTTAATTTCACATAAAATTTCAAAAGACGAAAATTATTCAAAAACATTTGCTACCGGAATATTTTTATTAAATTGTTGAAAATTTGTTATAGTTAGTTAGCAAGAACAAGTTAAAATATTGTACGCAGAATTAATAGACTCGTTTGTAATTATTTAAGTAGGTTTGTTGTCTGACCGATCGTTAAAGTCGCCAAGATGTTAAATTTAAATATTCAAGAAACATTTTTTTTTTTATTGAAAAGCACTAAGTAATAATTTTCATTGTTCCAGAATTTGTAACTAGAATTCTAGATTAGTTATAATATTTTGTTATTTGTTTGGATTACTGATACTTTAAAAAGTGAAAGTTTATATCATGATTTAAAGTTTTAATACTGATTTAATTTACAAAGTGATTATCGATAATTCCATGGTAAATGTGTGAAATTGATGATTTAAATCTGCAGATACTAACAAATTACAGTGTTTCCTACATATATCGCACTGAATGTGAGAATAATATAAATGTTGTTGGCGGAAAATAATTTTGTAACCGAAATATCAATTGCACAACAGGATTTTTAACCGATGTGGGTGATATGTATGTTATGTATGTATTTATTTAATTATATATAGTTATTTTTTCTTATCATAATACCTATTTACTCCCGTCTAACGGTTAATTATTATTATTTTAGAAATGACCTTATTGATCATATTTCTAGGATGATATTTCCGTACGGTGTAAAATCGGTCACAATTAATTTATACATTTTTTTTATAATAATTTATCTTTGAGTTAATAACTGATTGACAGTTATTAAATTAACTTTGTTGATCTCTTTGAAAAAATTCATTGATTAAGCTACCGGACGTTCTAAAATAATATTAGTTTTAATTGAAATTTCTAAACTCCAGCAAAAAGGCACACTACATTTGATTGAATCTGTTAAACATATTGTAATATGTGGTAAGTCGTTTATGTATGAATAACGTGTATACTGTTTGAAACTGAGCATCATTTATTTATCTTTCAAATTCTTGTTGTTGCAGACATGTTTAATCAGCCATTTTAGACTGTTATCATTATCAATCATAACCATAACAACAAAATTGGGATGTATAGATTACCTTTTTGTGTACCGTTTTAGTCATATTAATGTGTATTTTTGCGAAATTTGTATCGTACTAGGTACCTTCTTTCAATTATTTTTAGCATTGTAGAACAATATTTAACCCATTAACCGTTAACCCTGATTAACCCATCTCTAGTGCACTCAGACCAGTATGCATACCAAGCAGGAAAGTCAGCAGAAACACCACTCCACCATCTAATCAAGAGGATGGAGGAGACGCTGAGAGAGAAAGACATTGAACTAAGAGCATTCCTCAACATTGAGGAGGCCTTCGACAACATCCCGTTTTCTTCAATTGCTAGGGCTACCAGGGAACGTGGGACCGACGTGTTGTAGATGGGTCGCGAACATGCTCAAAACCAGGGTGGTATACATATCTGTGCTTGGAAAGACTCTTGGAGCTCAAGTGGCGACGAGGTGCCCGCAGGGGATACTCTCCCTCTCTTCTGAAGTCCTGTAGTGGACCAGCTTCTCGAGACGCTTAGAAGAAAATAATTTACCATCCAAGACTATGCTGACGATATAGTCGTCACGGTAAGTGGTAAATTTAACAGCATGGTTAGGGAAATAATGCAGAAAGCCCTAAACGTCACTCACTATTGGGTGAAGGAGAGACTCAAATAAGTCCCAAAAGATCTAGAGAATCTAACACCTCCAAAACTCCTAGGTGAAGGAATAACAATGTGTGAGGTGGTAAAGTATCTTGGAATTATGATTGACTCCAAACTTACCTCTAACCACGATGTTGATAAAATAAAATGAAAATCGGAAATTACCCTAACGGCAGGAGATCAGATACCTGGGAGTGACCCTAGATACAGATAGTATACATCTGCTCCGACGGCCAGGCTGCTCTAAAAGCGGTGTACTTCCCCAAGACGAGATCAGCTCTCGTTCAGGAGTGCGAAGTTGCCCTAAAAGAGCTTGCATAAAAGGCATAAACAAGTAAGATTGGTGTGGGTCCCGGGACATACCAGAGTTCCAGGCAACGAGAAGGCCGATGAATCGGTTAGACTTGGAGCCGAAGAACCCTGTCTGGGGCCTGAGCCTATGTTAGGCATTACAAGAAGGCAGGTCGCAACGGCCCTCAGTGGATGGGCCCACGAAACACTGAGGAAGCATTGGGGGACCAACAAGGCCTGCTGACAAACTCGAGATTTTGTGGCGGGGCCGAACAAGTTGAGTCGGTCTGATTACTGAGCCGGAGGCGGAAGACTGAATCTTTTAATCGGAATTCTAACAGGCCATTGCAGACTTAGGAGGCATCTATCATTGATAGGTATTGAGGAGGACCCTACATATTCAGGATGCAGGAGTGGTGAAGAAACATCTTACCACTTCCTAGGACAGTGTGAATCGTGCCTGAGACATAGCATCTTCGGTTCTGCGGCGCTTCTAAGGGAGGAGATGAGTTCTCTCGCATTGAATGACATCCTGACCTTCATCAGAAGATCGAAAAGATTCAACGAGGATGTAAGAGAAGTACATGGTAGGGGGGACAGCTGGGGGTTGGTAAAAAAGGGCCCGTCTGCGGCCAACTTACCAGGCGTCATCCTTCCCTACCATTACCATTAACATAGATATAACGGGGGAAATGCGTTCGACTTCCACTACAGCAATGAGAGCCCTGTTAAACCTCCCCACACTCTGCATAATAATACAAGAGGATGCGAGGATGGAACTCCTCAGACTGCAAAATTCTGGGGAGCTGACGCGTCATAACCCTCGCTCGAGTCATGAGAGAATTAAAGAAACTGTGGCAGACCGCCATCCTTGAGATGTCAGACCACATGGCTCCGAAATACTCCTTCCACGATCCTTTCGAGGTGATCATACCAGATCGAGATCTATGGAAAGTAGATACACCAGACTTCCTTAACAGAGGACTGATCTGGTACAAAGACGGGTTTAGGACTGAAACAGAAACAGGGTCTGGTAGACATGGCGAAAACCCAAGGGTAAGCCTTAGCTATGCAATTGGGATTCACAGTACAGTATTCCAAGTCGAAAATATACAATTATACAGTGTATTCGCGAAAATTTAAAGAGAAGATCTACATATATTGTCTCAGACAATTAGGCGGCACCGAAGGCACTATAATGCTGTAAAGTGACGTCAAGACTAGTAGGGAATGCCTAGAACTAGAGGCCCTTGCCGAATGGAATACAGTCAAACTGTTCAGGGTGCCGGCATAGTGGCGTAGTAACCGTGCACAAAAAGACTTCAGCAACTGCTTAGACTAAGCAGGAACCAGCTGAGAATTGTAATAGGGTTACTCACAGGTCATACATCAGTGAAGGAACACCTACAAAAAGTGGGGCAGTATAAAGGTGACCTAGGGTGCTGCCTCTGCGGAGAGACGCCGGAAACAGCTGAACACATACTTTGTCAATGCTAGGCGCTGGACCGCAAAAGACAAAACATTTTTGGGGAAAGAAAAACGGACCCGAGAACACTTGCACACAGACCGGTCATAGAATTGTATCGGCTAATAGCAAGACAGGAATCATGGAAGGACACAATAAGCCGCCTTGGTTATGGTATCACCGCGATTGTATAAGGCAGGCGGACCTGAAGGGGAAAAAACCATCTACGTATAGAAAAAATTACCCAAAAAAAGGGCGTGGAAAATAAAATTGTATTAATATTTTGTATTTACACCTAGAGAAGTGTTATCGTTCGATTGTGAGTTAAGAGAAAGTCACACAGGGCGTGCAAGAGCCACCCAGCCAATTGAAGAGAGATTTTTTGCGGTTTTAAGTGCAAACATCCAATCGTGAATGCCTGTCAATTGGTTGTGGTTTTGTCCAATAACCATTTTGTTTAGCAAACGATCAAACAAGACGATCAAACTCCATGAAGCTTGACATTCTTTGTGGATTTCTGGTTTATCCATAAACACCATTATTAACCATATCAAAAAGAATTTCATTTGTTCGTTAGATTCGTATATGTATGTGTATTTTAAAACTTTAAAATAATGAATTAGATAGATCAGTTTACCTTTTTATTAAATAGCATTGAAACGATAAGTTTCAGTATCGACTGTAGTTTTGAGTTTAATCGGTAATTGTGTCCTTTGACCCCCAAGTTAATAACCTTATTTTTCTCTCATTTCAGAATTCAGCAACGTCATCCGATGAATCTGATAGTGATTGTTATAGAGAACCAGCAACAAAATATCCGCGTCTAAGTGGTAAAGAACGCTATAGAACGAACAACCGGCATTTTGATGATTACTCCTCGAGCGAGGTGAGTCATGGTTATTATTTAAAAGATTAGTATATACTATTCAAATACCACAATTAAATGTTGTAACTATAATTATAAAAGTTAACCTTTAAATTTCTATAATTAAATGCGTATATACATGTACAGGGTGTCCCAGTTTTGACGTATAGCGTTTATTATTATTATACGATTATTTTTAGTACATAAGTTATTTTAGTAATGTTTGTTTGACAAATTTTTGTAAACATTTATTCAAATATTTCAGGATTAAGTTGCCAGTACAGATCTTTTTTAAAATAGCACATGGATGAAAATTTAACTGAGTCATCCTGTATGTCTAGTGTTTTTGTTCTTAACCAGTAGATCTTTAGAGGTCCTGGTTAAAATAATTCTACATGTCATATAATTTTATAGAGAACTTATATTAGTAGGGAGTTTCCCACAGGGATTGTGTTACATTTTAGTTTGGTATCCTGTTTAATGACAGTAAAGACCGAAAATGTAATAATATGTTGGGTGGGAAAGAAACCTTCCTATAGATATTAGAAAAAATAGTAAACAAATAAAAATCCGTATTTATCTTCGAGTTATTATGTAACTATTTAAATAAAAATTTCAGTACGAATAACATTATTAAATACAAGAGCTACTATTAAAAATTAACATTTACGAGACGGCTGCGGCCTGCAAAAACCAAATACGTTCTACACAAACATTGTTTATTATTTTTGAGAACAGACAAATAATAATTATCTTTTATAGAAATCGTGACCACATTCCATGTTCGTTTGTAGTTAACAGAACAATAATTTTGATTAGCCGAAAGCTATACCACTTTTTTCACCTACCAAATTTTAATTATTATAATATGTTAGTAAGCACGTATATTTTTTTCAGCGGCGTATCAAAAATTATTTTAATAAACTTTTGAAGATTTATTTATTATGAAGATTATATTTATATTTATGTAGTAAACCAAAATTAGTAATCAATCAGTAATTATCCTACGGCATGTCCTATTCCGAATACTTACTTACTTTATTCTCCAACATTTTACTGTGATACAACAAAATATTAGGTATCACCGTGTATATTCTATAGTGTTAAAATTTTGTATGGCATATTTTTGAAGGCTTGACACAAAATCATAATAAGATTTTCTCTAAAATAATTAGAAAATAATTCTTTCTCGGTACCTTTTTTCCAGTAGGCAAACCGTTTCTTAAGTTTTTTTCTCTCTAAATATTCTATGTAAATTGAAATTAGCTACGATATATTTTGGGTACATAATCTATATCATTGCTCGCATTTCACATAATCTAGGTCTTCATTCATGTTCGCCGCTGCAAATTGTAAATCCTGTTTATTGGCTGTGTTACAAAAACTTAATTATATTACGCTAATAAATTAGCTGTCCGCTTGATTAGCAGATTAACTAACGACTAATTGAAATAAGCTTGATATAAGTATTAGGTAATAACTATAGCACAGAGTAACTGGCACAATAAAGTTTATCTTACAAAAAGCCACAAAAGTAAAAACGCATATAATTCAAAAACTGTTTATTTTAAGTTTCCACACGGTGATGTGTATCGGTTTCGAAGAACCCTCTATGTAGGTACTTATTCTATATGCACGGGACGTACCGAAAGTAATCTGCCGAATTTCAACCTCAAAATAACGCCAGTTTTGTTGTTATATAAACTTTTTTTTTTTTTCGAAGAACGAACCGGGTCCGAGTAATAACTTATTAAATATGTCGCATTTTACAATCATGTTTCTCGAAATATCTCCAAAACCACTGATACAAATACTTTCATGTTTAGGCCGTGACAATACTAACGAGGTATGAAAAATCGAATGACGAAAATCGTAATCTCATGTGTCGTATAATTTTTTTTACGGACAATCACATTTAACAAAACTTTTTTTAATGTTGACATTTACTGACACTTCGTTGTCATGTCCTATTTTGACTCACTACTTTTTTGTTTTAACCCTTTTATGCTGTTTAACGGTAGTAGTAATAATAGTAGTGGTTAGGGAAGTTTGACACCTGTTAAGTAGGCCCCTTTTATCGACCCTCCTACCACCCGTTCAACCACATCCTCTTCAAACCGCCTGGACCTTATGATAAAGATTAAATGTCGTTCCATGAGAAGGAGCTCCGCTCAACTTTTAGAATCGCGTCGCCTCCGAAGATGTCTTAATCAACCGAACGCCTCACATTTCATCAAGAAATGGCAGCATTTCTTTATTTTTCCCGCATCTTGTGCGGGTAGGTTCTTCCTCAACACTCATCAGTGATAGGTGTCTCCTAAGCTTGCAGTAACCTGTCAGAAGTCGGATTAGTTTACTCAGATTCTTCCTGCATCGATTGACTAAACAGGCTGTCCCTGATTTGTTCGGTCTTGTTACAAAATATCGAGTTTGTCTGCAGTTTCTGTTTAACCTTCAATGCTCCTTTAATGCCCCATAAGCCCACTCAATAACGGCCGTAGTGATTTGATCTTCAGATATCTATAATGGGTCTAGGACAGAGTTTCTCGTCTCCGTGTCTAACCAATTCATCTGCTTTCTTGCTCCCTGGAACCTCTGTATGTCCCGGAACCCACACAAGCCTTACACCTGTTTATGCCTAGCAATCTCTTCAAGAGTGTCCCGAAATCCTGAACATGGGCTGAGAAAGCATATTCAAAAAGTCAAATTCTTATTTTTATGGTGTCAAAGATCCAGTGACATAACACACAAAAGTTGTAGATAATTTTTGTTTATACACTATTACTCGATTAAAGTTTATATGTGACGAACTGGTGTTATTTTGAGATGTTCTGTCGCATCCTGAAGTTTAACAGATTACTTTCGAGACTCCATGTACAATACTGTTAGCTTAAAGTCACCACCTACCGAGATGCTCTCTTTCTGGCACTATTAGTAGTGGTGCGTGCTAGACCTTTTAGCACGCACTACTACAAATAAGAGCATCTCGGTAGGTGGTGACTAAGCTGGTGAGTATGGTACGTACATACATACGTACATACATACGTACATACATACGTACATACATACGTACATACATACATACATACATTACACCTATAATAGCTTTAGAGGACAAGACTGTACCGTGGAGTAAATCCGTAAAATAATTTGGTGTGCGGGTAGACGGCTGACTCAGATATACGGAACACGTCTTAAAGACGGCAGATAACGCCGCATCTATGGCAGCTGTGCTAGCACGGCTCATGCCAAATATCGGCGGCCCTAAGGAACAAAAGAGGAGACTACTAAACAGCGTTGTCCACTCAAAAATGCTTTACGGAGCGGAGGTTTGGGCGTGGACATTAGAACGAGAAACGGTACGGCGTAGATTAGCGGCCGTGCAAAGACGTAGCGTCATTAGACTTACGTCGGCCTTCAGGACTGTCTCAGAAGGAGCGGTGCTGGTGCTAGTCAGCACGCCACCGATCGACCTCATGGTCAGGGAGAGACGAGAAGTTTACGAAGCTTGCAACCAGAGCAACGCAAGTAAAAAAAGGCCAGAAAGTTGGCGCGACAGGGCCTCATGGAAAGGTGGCAGGCAAGATGGGATTCGGATACGGCGGGTCGGTGGACGCACCGTCTGATCCCTAACATTACAGAGTGGCACGATCGAGCTCATGGTGAAGTGAACTATCACATCATCCAGGCACTTACTGGCCACGGATGCTTCAACCAGTATTTGCACGGATTTTTAAGAAGACCGATAGCGCTGCGTGTCTGCTATGCGGTCATGTTTTGGACGACGCTGAGCACACAATTTTCGAGTGTTCTAAAACGGAAAGTGAGCGGTCCAAACTATACGAGACACTTGGAGAGGAGTTGAGTGTGGAAGGCCTTGTTCTTGCCATGCTAAAAGACAAGAGGGTCTGGATGGCGGTCTCGGCCTACAGTATGCATATCATGGAGGGCAAAAGGAAGGCGAAACAGGCCGAGAAGGCTAACGGAGAGCGGGAAGCCCAGCTCCTGAACCCCTAATCTCGAAAGAGGACGGGGTATGTAGGGAAATGGCTGAATATGGACATCAGTGGCGGCTGATGGATTTAGGTTGCACCATATCTCAGTATTGGAGCATGGAACTCAAGCAATATTTGAAGGCACGACTATCAGTACTGATTGAAGAAGTTTTGTAGAAAAGAAATTTGAGAAAAAAAGTTACAAAAGTCGCAGCTTCCCAGATTCCTTCTAGATCATTAGGAAAATCTTTGCAAACTATTTTTTTTTTTCGTAATCAGAAGGAAAAATTTATCACCCCGTTTCTTTTGGTTTTCGAAAATTTTGATTTTTTGTAAAGTTATGACATTTTGAAATTTACACGATGAAGAACTTAAATTTCAAAGTGTCATAACTTTACAAGAAATCAAAATTTTCGAAAACCAAAAAAAAATCGGGGTGATAATTTTTCCTTCTGATTACGAAAAAAAAAAGTGTGCAAAGATTTTACTACTGGTCTAGAAGGAATCTGGGGAAGTTGCGCATTTTTGTAACTTTTTTCTCATTTTTTTTTCAATTTTTTTCTACAAAACTTAGTACTGATAGTCGTGCCTTAAAATATTTCTTGAGTTCCATGCTCCAATACTGAGATATTGTATAACGTAAATCCACCAGCCGCCACTGATGGACACCACCCCGAAGTAATGCGAGAACGATTCCAGTGTGGTGCTCCGGAGTCAAGGGGGGCCACTTGTGGGTAGCTTGGTTACTCCTACGCCCCCGCTAATAAAAAACATACATACATACATACATTCATACATACATAAGCAAAGAATACAATGGGCAATTGTATATTTGCGGTGATACGATAGGAAATATTTGGTAAAATATCAGTTGAAATGGTAATAAAGGAAGGAATGCTTCAATAAGAGAATCTAATTAAATGTGCATAGAATATAAGTAATATGGCGAACAAAGCAAACAAAGTAGTACGTTAGAAAGCGTGAAAATCAAAAGGAATGCATTGATCGGTCCATTAATAATTATTATTTAAGTGTGTTGAAATTACTTTAAAGTTATTTTAATAATAATAGTTGCATTTAGCATCTTGGTGAAATTCTAGGCAAGCCCGAAACGTTAAGAGAAACCATAATTTAATCAATTTATTAAAGAAGTTATACCTACCTACTCGATTAATGAATCGTAACATATTGTTCCAGGCAATGAGAATAGTGTTGTTATATCAAGTAAAAATTAATTCATGTGTAATTCGATTTCAATTACCATATGAAATTACTTTGCATTTTCACTTCTGCGGGCTCTAGGCTAAAGAAAGCACCGAGGAAAATTATTAAATAAAAGGAAAGATTGCAAATTCCAAATACCACATTGCGATTTTTATTGTTCATTCTTATCGTCAATTAATTAATAGGAAAGTATGACTCGTTTAAATGCCGCTGCATATTGTACATAAGTACATTATACGTATGTATACGATAGTTATTGCTGCATAAATATGTTGTAGTTAGTACCTATTTAACGGCTTAGACATATAAATTCAACTAAATTGCCGGATTAATTAATGGTGACTTCATCAATATTTTTCATTATTATTATACCTGTAGGTATCGGAGAACATAATAGATCCATTGATAGTTCAAATAGCAGAAAATAGCTAGAAATGATTTGACGTGGATTTTACATTTCAACGGGGTGGGTGGGCCACCTCCTCACTACAGCAATCAAGCAAGAGGCGTTTTGACACAGAACCTAATCTGAGCGGTGGTGTCGTGCTGTTCCATGAGTGTTTGTTTCTAGAAGTGCTCCCCTTTTGGGCATTATGCGCGCAGCACTTCGCACCCGAAATAATGTAATACTCCTACAAGCCTAAATGATGTGTGCGCCATACTTTGTTGTTTGGATCTTTGCGCATCTCAATTAGTAGCCGTAAGGATCAAACAACCAAAAATAAATCGAAAGATCAATTCTACCTTTGAGCAATGGCGACTACTGGACAACGTTTCATTTATACATATTACCATTGCATTTGTTGATACTATAAATGCATTGCTGCAATATAACAGTACACGAGCAGGTCGTACCTAATTTGACAAACAAACTGTACATAGATGATGAAGAGCCATCACCTACTTCCTTCCTTAAACGAACTCCAGTGAAGTATAGCTATCGTATCGTAAAAATAAAGTCTACGGCAACTAATTTATATTAGCTATTGAAAATTATAGAAAAGAAAAAAAATCTTTTTTTTAATAATCCAGTAAGGCTGATGATAGTGATATGTATAACAATATTTCATGATTTCGTACGTTCGGTGCCTAAAATTTGGTAGTCTATAGCCAACTAATGTGATTTAATATTTTTGATTGTGATCTCACTGAACTTGGAACAATGGACTTTTAAATATAATTCCCATGGATATTATCTCTGTTGTTAATACCATTATTTTGACTTGTTTGTTTGTATACAATATGAATGTTTTTTTGTAATTAAAATAAACATTGTCGTATTTTTTCTATAACTTGTTTCCTCCTATACGGATGCTGCAATAGAACACGTAACACTTTTATGTTTAATTGCTATAATTTCGATAAATACAGAAGGCAGATCGAAAATCGGGCCCAAGGTCTCTTAAATATAAGCAGTTAAAACATGAGCTAATAATATTCGAGTGGATTGTATTCTAAAAAATATCCACAAAAAATAAATGCTTTTAATTCTTGTTTTATTTTGAGCTAAGTAAAGGCTATTTTAAAACACAGTACCAATAAAATAATATTCAGATTACACATGATTTATTTATGCAAATGATGTCCCATTTTTTTACCAATTGAAGAGATTGCCCAATTAATGCACATACTTAACGAGGTATTTTTCTTGAAATCACGAAAACTTTTGGTAGATTCTTAATAAAACAGCACCGTGCAATTATTCCTGTTGGAATTGGTCTTATACAGGGTGTTTCAAAGAAGCGTACCAACGTACCATTTTTCAAGAGCGGCGCCAAAAACCTAACCTCACAAAAATTAAGAGCATAACCTTTCAACGAATGACAGTTGTATAAATGGCGCCCTCTATGGAATATCACAATTGTAAATGATAATTTTATTTTAATATTATGTTATGCTGTGTTAATTATTATTAGTTCTATGTTAACGCCAGCGTGTTTACTCTATACATACCATATTAGTATTATAATTAATGCAATAATTTTGTCGATTGTAGCCGCAGTTTTAATTTTTATACGTGTTTGATTACGGATTACAAATTAAAGTATTAATTTGATTTTGAATTTTTCTTATTTTATAATTTCTTCTTAGGCAATCGGACTCTACCTTAATCGTATTTGTCAACCTCTGAAACGCACCCAACCCTAATTTCGATCCGATGTCTAGTTTTGATTTTGTAATAAAAAAGGCGGTTTAAAAAATTAAATATTAACAATCAGTATTTCGAAAACTGTTCATATTTGGACATATTATGCATATTAAGCAAACTCCGCTTATTGTTTGTTTTATGTACTACCTGCCCTAGAAATGCTGGTGCATTTTTGTAAAACACCCTGTATATTTCTAGAAAAAAATAATATATACGTAAGTGTGTATATATCGTTGTACAGTTAGTTGTACATTGTGCGCGCTTGAGTTGTGAAAACTTTAGTGTTTTAGGGATGATAATTGATAACAGATAAATAAATATCTGTTTGTTGCAAGATGTTACTAACGTTTCTAGTTAAGAAGCACACATGAATACGACGATGTATGTGCAACATTTTGGATATTGTTGAATATACAGGATGTTCCCTACGATCGAACAAACCGGTGAATTGTGCCATCATCGTATAATGTTAGTTAAAATAATAACTTATTGTTATTAAGCGTCGGAACAAATAATAGTACGAACATTTTAGAACACCTTGATATCGAATATCGAGGGGTTTCTTGTAAGAAAGATAACTTTTGTTCACGTTAAAATGTTAGGCATTCTAAAATTGGGTCGTAATTTCATGCTTAATATTAATATTCACCATCGCAAAATGACCATTTTCTTTAATTCTTTTTCAGGATGATTCTGCGGATATAACACATGAGATCGGAATGACTGAAAACGTCTATAACAGATGCGAAGAAAGAAATGGCATAGACGTATTGGATGGTACCTTTAAAAAAACAAGCGAAGATAGCTCTCATTTTACGAAGTCAGATAAAAAAGCACCGAACTTGGCAACATACTATTTCAAACACGAAGATACAGATTCAGACATGGAAAAGGTAGAACAACATTGCGCTATTTCAAAAAACGACGGACAGAGTACATTAGAAGAAACTTCTGAAGAAGAATGGACCTATACGAAGAATAGAGAAAGCGAGGAACATACGAGTATGAATTATAACGAAGATGGTTCACGGATCGAGAATGTCGAAGAGTCGCATGTTACGACCAAGCCAAAGACTATTCCAGAAGATAAAATTAGGCGGTTAGTGCAAAAGGCAGAAGAGCTCGTAAGTCCGGAAAAATGTCGAAAAACTGATCGTAATAATTCTTTAAACAAAATGTCGAGAGTAAATAAATGGTTAAGTATGGATAAACCTGACGACAGCTGCGATGCTAGTGGAGAAGACGATGAAAAGGAATCTCAAACTTCTGAAGATTTCGATGCTAGTACTACTACTTTACGTGAAGCACAAAGTTCGAATTCACAAAACACTTCTTTTGATGAACTTAACTCTACCAATGGAAGCAGGCCGTGGCTTGGATCCTGTATATCACAACTAAATGAGGTGTCATCCAACCCTGGGTAAGAAAGCTTAGGAGTTTATTCTCGTCTATTTCAATGAACTTTGGTCAGATGTTTCTAAGTGTCTAAACATCGCATCGGTGGGAATTAAATCTTTCAGTATCCCCACCCCAAAAAAAAAACACTCTTAAACTGTTTGGTACACTACGAAATCTGTTCCCATTTAATCACCATTGTAATACTAAACTGTAACATTTCATTTAATAATTTTTATCTTTTCAGGATCAATAACTTTTCAATATCGGAGACGGCACTAAATAAAATGTCCCTAACACCCAAAATATTAGATAGATTTACTACAGTAAGTAGTAATAATTTCAACGTGAACTCAAATAATTCTACCTCATCTACGGTTGAAGAAATTTCACCCCTTCTCACAGAAAAAACGTCACCCATAAGAAGGAAGAAATCGAAGTTAAAAAAGAAGTCGCTGGTAATTAAACTTTCATTATTTAATAAAATATGTTTCGTCTGAATTGTCTATTCATTTTTACTAGTTTGGAAAATCCGATACCCATTTATTGTACAGTCCTGTGGCACAAAAAAACAGAAATCTCCTTATCAAATCCGGATCATTCTCCGGATATAGCACACGATTCACAAACAACGACAGGCATACCTCTAGCGACCCCCCTACTGGCCAGATTTGTGTTCATGGAATATTTTGTGAAACTTCTACTACCAGTGGGGCAGACAGCGATGAAGAATTCGGCAAGAGGTAAACGATATTATTTTGCAATTTTATCGGCTTATTGATTGTCCTTTATTTTTATTTTTTTCCACAATAGGATACCCAACTTCAAATTAGGATTTAAGACACGTTATTTGCACAATTCCGAATTAAGAGACGATAGTCCTGGCAAAAGTAGTCTAAATACTGCTGAAGAGCAATCGAGTTCTTTATCAGAGCAAGCTTGGGATAACTATCAGGTAGGGCTTGATTAAATAAGCGCATGCTTGCTTGCGTGTACACCTAGATTTGGCCTTGCCGGGTCTCTTTTTAACTTTTTTTTTTTGTTTTATGATTAACCTGTAATATTAACTCTTTTTTAGGAAAATTACCTTTCTGAGGCCTACAGTGAGTCTCATGACTCCGACGCGGCTAGGAAATTATTAAATTTTGGCGAGGACTACAGAAATTTTATCGACAGCCAGTCAGATTGGTCCGCATTTTCTGATATGTCGCCAACATTTAAACGAAAATCCTGGACAGTTCAGAATGCGGAAGATTCAAATAGCGATGAGGAATCTTTGAAACAATTGATAAATAATTCAAGAGATCAGTTAACGTACGCAGAAGAAATCTACAAACAAGTCAAATTAGGACTTAACAATCACTTAGTAACCAATGAAATAGTAAGTATTTTGGGTATGCGGAATTTTAACCCTATCAGACCTGAATTTTTTCTCTGGATATAAAAAATAATGTCGGGTATATGTTTAATAAATTATGGTTTAAAAAAAACTATAAAAAAAACACGCTCTAATAGCAAACCGAACTAAAAAGTAAAAAATAATATTTAAATATTTTGTTCAACAGCTATAGAAAGTCCACTAACTCAATATAATTAAATGATTTTTAATAAGTTTAAAATAAGAATGAAGTGATCGACAAAAAAATTCATTTTATAGTAAAAGCGTAGGGTGCTTTTTTACTATATTTTTATGAAAACTCTACTTTTATTAATAGCTACCAATAAAATATTTATAACAATTGATATCAAGCACCCCACGCTTTTTACAATAAAATGATTTTTTTTGTCAGTCACTTCACTCATATTTTAAACTTATTAAAAATCGTTTAATTATATTGAGTTAGTGGACTTTCTATCGCTGTTGAACAAAATCTTAATATTTAATCATTATTTTTTACTTTTTAGTTCGGTTTGCTATTAAAGCGTGTTTTTTTTTTAGTTTTTTAAACTATAATTTATTTTTTAGTCATGAAACGAAAACAAATGTAATAGTCTTCAAGAGACTCGATTTTTAATATCATATGTGACAATAGACCTAAAATTATTTCATTCATGTTCTCGTAACCTAACCTAAGTATTCATTCAATTAGTGGTTAACTTTCTGCCAACTTATCATGGATGCGATATTTTGGCGAATGCGCCGATCATACAGCTTTGACATCCGCTTAGAATTTTTTTTTAAGAGAAATGCGTCGATACGCGATCAAATTATTGTATTGTCATCGTTCCTTAATACGTGTGCAAATTTTCAATTTAATCAGACGTCTTGAAGTCGGTGAAAATTACGTTGAAAGATTCCGTTATTTTGGCGAATGCGCCGATCACACAACATTTACATCCGCTTAGAAAATTTTTTTTTTAAGAGAAATGCGTCGATACATATTTAAATTATTGTATTGTCATCGGTCTTTAATACGTGTGCAAATTTTCAATTTAATCAGACGTCTTGAAGTTGGTGAAAACTACGTTGAAAGATTCCGTTACATAGATAGATACATACAGGTGAAGGTAATAAAAGCGTGTTAAAAAGGGTCACATTAGTCTCAGAAAATTGCATTTATATATTTTTTTATCATATATTTGATGGCTTATACTTAATTATAACAGTTTATCTAGCTTGAAATTGCTTGAAGCAGTTTCTCCTCTTAATGAAACATAAATGAACACGACATTTTTCGCAAAAAACATGAGTTTTGCCTTTGCAGTGTGGATTTTTTGCATCTACTGGCTTCCTTTTTTTTCATCATATTCAGGGCAATGAACCGTCAAGTCTTTCTGAATTTCTCTTAGAGATCTTCCTGCGTTTATCCGTTTTGGTGTACTCCTAACTGTTGGAGAATTATTTCCTCCACGTGAACGACCAGGTCCTTTCCTCTGCATAGGTTTACCTATAAGAATTAGGGCTTCACCAATCTTCATTTTAAAATTAAGTGAATCGAGAATTTCTTTGGAGGGATAGTTCTGTGCTTACATGTCAGTTTTATATTCTATGCAGCTGTTAACGCAAGCAAGATCAAATGCGTGAAAAATCATTCTTAACGTCCACTTCTTGGATATTATGAAGACTCTATAACACGCTAAAAGTTGATCTAATAAATCTACTCCTCCCATAGATTGATTGTAGAGCTTTATTGCCTCTGGCCTTTGAACATTTATAAATTTTTTTTGGTCTTGTCCCACCTCTTCACTGTATCTTCTGTACCCTTTCCCATAAAATTAGAGCCTGTTACTACCGCCTTATTGTCTTGCCATTTACATAAAATTACATATCCCTCGTCGTTCACAACTTCCTCACTAAATCCTCTTTCACATTTATTAAATTCGTTATCTGGGGTAAATGGTGGTCTTTGAAATCCATCTAGCCCTACAGTACCTACTGAATATATATGTTTCTTTGTTAATTCTTCAAAAAGTAAGTAGCTGGAAAAATAGTTATTAAAATACACATAATAGTTTTCAGGTACGTCTTTGGTAAGGTGTAATACCACTGAAGGACGTAGACCAAATTTTTGAGGCAGTTCCTTTGGCAATTCAGTTGTTGAATGCTGAAAAATCAAAAATTCATAGGCCAGTCCACCAGCTCCGGATAAAACAAAAATTTTTACACCCCAAGGATACGGCTTATTTTTTACATACTGTTTTATATCAAGCCTCCCAGTAAATGGTACTATCTGCTCGATCTGTTTCGAATGCTATCAAAAAATGGTCTAACTTTGAATAATTTATCATTTGAACCTGGAAATTTTTCCAAATTGTTTACAATATGTAAATTTTTTCACAATTGGAAAAACCCATCTCGACTCATTGTATTTGCAAATAATCCAATATTAAAAATAGTTTCCCAATACATCCTGACTCGAGCAAACAACAAACAACCCATAATGCACAACCCACTACACTGGTCATTTCTTCCTTAGTTGTGGGTTTGATTAACCCACAACTAAGGAAAAAATACTCTACAGGATTTTTTTCTTCAAATAGGTCGGATGTATCACGAAGCACCTTTCGTTGGTGAATTTTTCTTGACACGTACTTCCTTTTATGCCATTTCATTTCAAGTTTTTGTTTTTTCGGTTCTTCTCTCTGCCCCTTTTTCATTCTCTGATTAATAGAAGGATCTTCTAAGTTTATCTAAAATATATATATATATATATATATATATATATATATATATATATATATATATATGTTAAAATTCGTTTCCGGGTATACTCCCGCGTATGATAGGCCCCGAGAGGGACCTTGGTTGCCTGAACGACGTTTCGGCAGGAATCTCATCTGCCATCTTCAGGTTCTAACAGATAACCTGCTTACTGCGGCTTCTGGTTACTCGAACTGAAAAGTAACCAGAAGCCGCAGTAAGCAGTTATCTGTTAGGAACCTGAAGATGGCAGATGAGATTCTGCCGAAACGTCGTTCAGACAACCAAGGTCCCTCTCGGGGCCTATCACCTACGCGGGAGTATACCCGGAAAACGAATTTAACATTCACCACCCGCGAAAACCTGAAAAAAAAAAAAACAACATATGAATATATATATATATATATATATATATATATATATATATATATATATATATATATATATATATATATATATATATATATATATATATATATATATATATATATATATATATATATATATATATATATATATATATATATATATATATATATATATATATATATATATATATATATGATTTGATTTATTGCACGATTTGGTGATTGAACTGTTGGAAGTTCTATTTGATCTTCCTCATCATTGGAAATGGCATCTATATCTGAATTATTTTCCAGACGCTGCAACATATTTTCGCACTCCAATTCTAGCTGGTCATCGTCTAAAAGTACCAGTAATATTGGTTGATCCTTCGGATCCTCTGGATTAAAACCGGAAACGATATTAGAATTAAGACCTGATGTCCATTGTAACGGACTGAAACAATTGCATCTAGTTTTTCAAAAAAAGTATAAATAAAATTGCATGTTTTTTATATCAGTCTATTGATTTCAACTTTTCTAAAACTATTATATATTTTAATCAATTTTATGAAAATTATTGTAAATAAAACATTTTTGATACTTGCGCTCTTTCTTGCCGCCATTACTAATAACTTTGAAAACACCACAACTCGTTACAATACAGAACTAAGCTTGACACTCTTACAGATTTCTACTCTAGGGAAGATCAAAAAATGTGTGAATTGACATTTAGACGACTTGTAATACACTAATTTGAAAATATGGTTGCATAAATGTAATGTCCATTACAGTGGACGCCGGGTCTGAACAAGGATGGTTAACTAGAAACCATCCTTGGGGTCTGAAAGGGTTAAGGTGCAGCATTAGTATTTCGAATGTCTCAAATTTGGTGTGTATTAATTGCATTTGAGGAAATGTCGAGCTGAACATAAAATCGAATTCTTTATTTTAGCCAAATATTAATTTTTATATAACTGCACTAAAAATATCGCACACATGAAAAGATTCAGAATAATGAAAATCAATTCAACAAAATATTGTACCCATTATTGTACCAATCTACCCCGAAATTTGGTCCCATTTCAAAGGGCTACGCCGCAACTCAAATATTGGCCGATTAAAAAGAAAAAAAAGTTGAAATTAGAGAACTTCTTCTCGGTTATAAGCCAACACAAACTCGTTAGTGTTAATTCCACCTAGGTAGAGTAAAAAATTTTAACTTTAGCGCAAACATTTTGTAATCCGCTAGAGTCTGAAGCATCGATAATTTAATACAGTCAGTGGTGCCTCCTCGAGGGGCTGTATTAAGGGGCATATAAACTGCGCTTCTGCAATCTTAATAGTGCCTATACGGGCAACGACGACGTCTTCAAACGAGCAATAGTGGACTGTATGCGCCCTTATGATGTGTGTATAAAATGATTGAACTAAAAATGTAAATGCGTGGATTTTGTCATGATACATTTATTTAAAAGTGATGAAGAATAAGAAAATTTCCAAATCAAATATAACTTCTTTACAGCCTCCACAAGTTGATTGTATGTGATGCATTGAAGAAATGTATAAGCCCATAGCTACTTTTGTTTTAAAGATGTCAAACCTATTTTTGCAGGTATCTCCTCTAGCAAATGAAATTAAGGTCCTTTTCAGTTCTGACCTCATTCAAAGTGTTTGTTTTTCTGCTTCTTTTTTATTATCATAAATATTATGATATGACTGATGGTCGAGAGACAACGTCGTTGGGCTCTCGCCGAAAAGTTCCTGGTTCGGTTCCCGGTCGTGGCAGTGGAATTAACTGTGAGAGAGTTTATTTCTACTATACACGAATATTTGGTGTACGTGTGTGTCCGTTGTCTCTAAATGTGGTGTAATGATCGATAATTGACCGGTCACGATGTTCCCGTGACTGACCGGTCATTTTTAAAAATGAAAAATAAAAGTGCCATTGGATGTATCATAATTTTCTCATCAATATGTGTGTAATATACTTGCATAAATGAGGCTTATGTTTGCAGAAAATTATTTTGGCATTTTATTTTTTTCACGCCCATCATCGCCTAACTGAGCTCGCCTACATATTTCTTCATTACAGACGTTCTCTATGCGCGTTGGTTTTGTTACGAATTTATTTAACACTTTTTGGAGTTGTGCTCTCTTTGTGAATGAATAATTGCTTCACATATTTCGGATATTTTTAGCAATTTTTCACCATGCGGTTTGTCAGGCAAGTAGCATGCAGTGGCGGCTGGAGAAATTTACGTTATATCATATCTTAGTATTGAAGCATGGGACCCAAGCATTACTTTAAGGCATAACTGTCAAAACTAAAGAAGAGGTTTTGCAGAAAAAAAATTGCGATTGAAATTTGCGAAAAAAGGTAAAGAAATCGTGTGCCTCGCTAGGTTATTTTTTAAACAATTTGTAAAATACTTGCATAACTTTTTTTTCAGAAACGGGAGGAAAATATATCGACATTTCAAATTTCATAAAAAAATATATATGTATATATTTTTTGTGACCTCAAGTATCGCCTGGCTTCCATGCTCCAATACTAAGATATAACATAACCTAAATATCATCAGCCACCACCGGTAGCGCATGGCTTTGATACCTCATTCCGCAGGACCCGGCATTGTGCATATTTTTTACCACCAATTGGTTTTTTTTTTTAAGCAATCCCAAATGACGGTTTCTTTACCAACTTTTAGCATTTTGTGAACAAAAAGAAAATTAAAAAGCCTACCTATTGAAATTAATCCACTTATTACTGAGGATTTATTTCAATTTCATTGTCCAAATACAGGGGAATGACATTTATACATGAATTGTCAAGTGTGATGATTAAATTTGAATCACACACCACTAATTTGCACATAAACAGTAGATTTTAAAAACTCGTACCAAAATATACATTTAAATACAGTAGATCTAAATTATATAAGAGCACATAAAATTCGTCCAAAAAAGGAAAAAATAAATTTATATTTCACGAAAAATTAAAAATACGTTTGACCTAATGTTGGCATTACATTGACACATGCAAACTTTAGTTCGTTTACTGACCAGCGGGTGTCGACAGCACCACTCTGCAGGTCGATGGCAAGGTAGGCATTTAATATTTATCCTACAAAGCGTTTGTTGATATACTATACGTTAACCGAACATTTCCTGGTATTCTCTTGAAATAAGACTACGATATATATTTTGTATCACAAAAAAAAATTACTAATACAACATACACAGACCGTGGAATTATAATATAATAAAATATTTTCTTTGCTAGAGTAAATCGGGAATTGTGCGATGCGGTACTGGCAGAAAAATCTCTGTTAATACCTTGCAGCTGTCGCATATTTGGTCTGTCTGTATGACGAACATTGCATTAGTTCGGATTTTTAACAAAAAATCGATGAGGGAGGGAGTGAGTAGATCGAATAGTTTGATGATTTTAAAAGATCATCCTCTGCAGAGTTATGGCCAAGAAAATTGTTATCTCAACAAATAAATAAATAAATAAACCGTTCTATATTTGACGCAGTTGCGAGCCCCATTTTAAACGTGATCAAATTTCGGGGTGAACAATTTCAGAATCAAAGATTCAGCTTTAATATGGTTTGTTTTATTTTCAGGATGATTTAGTTCTGACCTGCGATCGCCACATAGCACTACTGAATCACATGAATGAATCTTCAGACGAATACAAAATGTCAAATAGCGATAAGGCAGTTACGACAGGTAGGAACTGGTTTCCTATATTATTATCCTGCACTTGGACATCCTTACTTTCTTTTCTGTTGAAGAAAGCTATAGGAATCATTGTATATTTTTTAAGAAAGTTAAAGAGATTTCGTAAATTGAAAATTACATAGTTTTTGTTACTTTTTTAAGTAAATGATAATGTGATTTAATTTTAATGTGCGCATGTATTATTTCTATTTATATTTTTCTAATATAATATATTTTTTGCTAGTTTTGCTTATAACAGCATGGTTGATGCATTAAATGTTTTGCTTAGTATTTTATAGTGCTTTTTATAGTTTATCCTTTTCTCCTTTTAGTCGAAATTTCTAAATTTTCCATTATTTACATGAAGTAATTTAGTCATTTTCAGCGACGTAATTTACATGTTACAGAAAAAACTAATTATCTACTTTGTTTTCATTTAAATTTTACATTTCCGACTTTAACAAAATTTTCATATAAAGCAAAACATTCAGTTAGGTGTAGTCGGAGCAAACGTTATAGTAGAAGGACGAGGCGAGGCGATACGCGCGGTGATACAGGATCCCGTCGCGGTCGGTTTAAGCGAAAGATGTGTTAGCTCACTCTCGACCGCATGTCTTACCACGGCTGTCATCTACTATAATGTGTTTGCCGATGCATCGGTATTATCGAGAAATGAATATTATAGAATTTCTATAAATACTTATATTCAATTAAACTGGAAAGTACGTAAAATATCTTTATAAATATGAAATAATTTCAACAATATCGAAACAGTTTCTACGAACACCAAACATTGGACGTTAGAATCGACATGCGTTCCGTCGGCCAATGTGGCATCATTTGGAGATGAAATTTCAGATGAAAGTCCCAGATGATACTAACTTGGTAGACAAAACGCGTCTAGGTATAACTTTGGCGTTTATAGAAACCACTTCGATGTCGGTACATCAATAGTTCCAATCTTCTTCAGGACATAATGATGTGAAAAAATAAAAGCTGTGTGGCTGAAGACTTTTAAATATGATCATAAAGTAAAATCTAGATTTTATATTAGTGTGCTCGGCTCAGTACTGTATGAGACGCCGCTTAAGACATAATTATTGTTAACCGTAAAACAACTTAGATTGGCTGGGATATCGAGTTAGAAAGAACGCAGCTATTGGCATTTTAACACCTGTCTCAAAACGAGCCGTAAACATTCTCCATAATTTTATGTTTTGTGTTAAACAGTACAAGCGTCTACACCCTGGAAGGATACTCTCCAGCCCGCCCCACAATGCATACTAAATAAATGAATTCTTTGAAAAGGAAAAGGAAAAAAACATGTTCCTTGTCCTTTCGGGGATACGTATTTTATATGTATAGACATTTTGCAGCCCGCCCCACATATTTTTAACAAGAATTAATTATGTCTTAAACGGCGCCTCATACTGAATTATACGCATCGCATAAAAGTAAGTTTTGTGGGGGTTTCGTTGTTACGTACGTACAAGCTGAATTTTATATAAAATGAGTGCTTATGTACTGATGTGATGTTTCAAGATTCCGAGGCCGTCATTAGGTGTGATATTCCTTGATACCAAGATACCAAAACAATTTTCCAAAATACCAACCCTGACGACTAATCTTTGTGGCGCAGAGATTTATTTAACAATTTTCTTAAATAATTTAGAGGACAGTGAACGACTTCAAAGAAGTTGCGAGGAAACATTATAGAATGTCATATCGTATGACAATGAAGAAAAGTGAAATGCAATACAGAAGAATTCATTTTATATAAAATTTAGCCCGTAATAACGAAACTCCCCACAGAAATCACAAAAAAGATGCACTTTATAATATACTTGTATTTAAAAATAACTATAATTAACTCACTAAAAATGCAGAATTTTATAGAATTAGTTGGTAGCAAAGCACGAATTGGAGAATACCATCCTATGTACCACAATGCATGTATTTGACGACCGATTTATGCCAAAAAATATCCTTACTCCGTGACATATTTTGAATGTACAGTGGACGTAGTAAATTCTGCATATTAGGAATATACAGCGATGTAGTTTTACTTTATCTCCACTTTATTTCTGCATTTTCGTACATTTTTGCTACATACATCTATTAGTTGTCCACAGATCTACGGATTTGGATATTACAAATGGGATTCCATTGTACATGCATTATTTACCATTAAAAGTTTTTTTTTTCTACATCCATTTAACATCATTTTCGGCTCATGGATTGTGGAATAATTTTGGAAATATCTGATATTTGATAGGTACAATGGACGCCATCTTTCCTACAACACAATAATATACGCGATGTACTTCCGGTGTATATTCATTTTGTATCTGTTTATAATTTGGTGCATTTTAATATATCCATCGATCGAATAGAAGTACTTAAGTTTAACGTTATAAACGGAGATGAATGTGGGTATATTTTAACCTTAAAAATCGGACTTAGTTAACTAGCTTAAAAAAATCGTACAAACCTGAACGTATTTCGGATGTTCAATGGACGTCATTTATTTTAAATGTTAAAGACATCATCACTATATAAGATGTCGTTTATAATCCGTTAACATTGAACGATCACAACTTATAATCAAATGAATTAATAGACTGTAGATAATTTGGTCTGTGGACTTCGGTCTACAGCAGTTATATGACGCAGATTTTCTTTGGAGAAGATTTATATGACCGTTATTTTAATACATTTAATGGATTATTTAATCGTGCAAGTACATACTGCACATGGGACATACCTAGGGCTCACATTCAGTACCTACTTCGGCCAGTGAATGTACAAGTAAATATATGGGACGTAGAGGACGTATAAGTACATATTATATGAGATATAATTACAGTACACATAGACATGCTCTGCTAATGAACTACCACTTCAAGTGCTATCGTGCATACTTTGGACAACCAGCCCAAGTACGTACATATGTATATCCCAGTACTCGTCCAAAGTTGTGACATCGGGACGTCTACTGGATGTTCATCGTACAAAACAAAAACGGACATAATATTATGATATATCTTCCTGTACCTACTAATGTACAAGTAAGTATATGGTACGTAGCTAATGCCTATATTTCAGTACCTACAATGACCAGTCGACATATAAGTGTGTGGGATTCAGTCTCTACATGATAATATAGATTTTCGTTAAAGACGCTTTATACGTTCTTAATTTTAATAATTTTAATGGATTTAATCGTATAAAGAGGTGCTGTCTATTTATATGAAGGAAGGAATAAATAAATAAATAAATACGAGACACACCTTTGGCTCACATCGTTTTGTATTTACTACTTCCATTGAATATACACGTGCATACATGGAACGTAGTTACCATCTATATTTCAGTGCCTACTACATCCAGTGGACTACCGTTTTAATTGTGATTGTGCATACTTTGAACATTCAGTGGATATACATATATATCTATGTGCATACATTTTAATACGCACTCGTTCAAAGTTATCACATCGGGACGTCCATTGTATATATGTACAGCTTCGTCGCACTTAAATGGCCGGAGGGCGTTGATATCCATGCCTTACTGCGACAGTGTGTGCCTAAGCCTATTATTGAAACAGGATAGTTCATTGGTATTAAAATGATATATCACTTTAATACTCTTTGAGCTAACGTGTTTCAATAATAAGCTTGCTCCGTCACCGAAAGCAGATACGAATGTCAGCGCTCTCCGGTCATTTAAAAGCGACGAAACGTTACATGATATCTAATGGTAATGGTCATTGGGGGGGGATGCTGACGCCTGGCAAGTAGACTGCACACGGGCCCTTTTTGCCATCTCCCAGCTATCCCCTCGGCCATGTGCTTCTCTTGCTCCCTCGTCGAATCTTTCCGACATTCTCCTTCTAATGAAGGTCAGGATGTCATTCATTGCGAGGGAGCTCATCTCCTCCCTTAGAAGCGCCTCAGAACCGAAGATACTATGTCTCAGGCGCCCAAACGCTTCACACTGTATCAGGAAGTGGTAAGATGTTTCTGCACCACTCCCGCATCCCGGACATGTAGTGCCTTCCATTGATAGGTAATCAATGATAGATGCCTTCTAAGTCTACAGTGGCCTGTCAGAACTCCGATTAAAAGATTCAGAGTCTTCCGACTCCCCGGCCCCGTCACAAAATCTCGAGTTGGCCTGCAGGCCCTGTTGGTGCTCCAATGCTCCTCACTGTCGTGTGGGCCCACTCATTGAGGACCGTTGTGACCTGCTTTCTTGTAATGACTAACATAGGCTCAGGCCCGAGACAGGGTTCCTCGGCTCCAAGTCTAGCCGATTCATCGGCCTTCTCGTTGTCAGAAACTCCGGTATGTCCCACGACCCACACAAGTCTTACTTGTTTATACCTGGCAAGCTCTTCTAAGCTGTCCCCGCACTCCTGAACGAGAACTGATCTCGTCCTGGAGGAGCACACCGATTTTAGAGCGGCCTGGCTATCGGAACAGATGTGTACCATCTGGCCCGCCCCGTTTCTAACCTCAGCCTTACCCGCCACACCTAGGATGGCGTAAACCTCTGCCTGGAAGACCGTGGTCTGTATCTATGTAAATATAGTCCAAAATTGTATTTATTTTTACACACATTCAATTGTTTGAACTAAGTTGGTTCTCTTATCCTATATGGAAAACTTTTCCACTGCTGTTTTTGTAAAAAAATATATTACACTTTAACTGAAGTAATTTCGGATTATTAATAACTGTTCCTTCATGAAAACATTGGCATAAGATTATCTTTTGTTTAATTTTTTTTTTACATAGAGGTGATACTATACGCGATAGTGCAGGAACGGCAGTCATATTAAATAAAAATGTGGGAGAAACTTTATATTATACCTATATAACTCCAGAGCGCTTGTGGCCGGATATATATAACGGATTTCTGCGATTATGTAAAAATAAAGATTTGTTTAATGGGTAAACATGTTAATATCCTCCAATGTGTTGCGAATCAGTTCGATAACTTTACGATATTTTATTGCGCCAACGTGAAGGTTTCTCATTTTTGTTCCACGTGACAGAAGTTTATTGAACAAAAGTCGCACCTGTGCACGTCGCGCCATCTGTTAGAATATATGTTAACTGTGAGTCCGGAGCAGTTCCGTTTTGCGCATACAAGAAGGCCCCTATGACAAAGTTAAAATTCTGTAAAATGTCATTTGAGGGAGCTACCATACCTGAATATGATGGTATGGGAAGAGAAAAGGCAGTGATAATTAAATGATTGCTCACATTCTATGCATGTGCACTAGATCGGTTTAATTATCACTTAGCATAATATAATCTCAGTTTTATTCAGTAAAATTCAAAATATCAATTGCTAATTCTCCATATAATTTTATAATAAAATAACGATTGTTGCCATAGCGGACTCCTAAAAGCTAGGTTTTCAATTGTGGGTTAACTAAACCCTCACTTTTGGAATTCGATTTTTTCAAATTTTGCATTTATTTTTAACAAATATTTAATAGTCATAGTTTGTATTGCGATTTTGTAAATTTTTATGAAAATATAGTACTGATTAACCTCCAATTAGTAGTTAAAACCCGCCATTGAGAAACAGGGCCTAAAGGTGAAAAAGGTGTTAAAACTGTGTCAGCACGCCCTCGTCGCGTCAGTCGCCAGGATAGTCAACATAAAACTTTAAATCGCGGTTAGAATTTTTCTACTGATGGGAAGGAAAAATGAAAACAGACAACTAACTACCTAGTTGATCTTAAATATCATATGGATTTAATATATAAAGTTACAGGCAATGCTGATGCGTATTATTATTTTTTTATTAATAAAAAATACGAATGTTTTATTTGGTGCCATTTTATGAAACTAAATAATCGTATTTCCTATTAATAAAAAAAATACACGTCGATATTACCTGTAAATCTATATATTAAATCAATATGGTATTTAGGATGAATTATTTGTTCTCGTTTTTCGATATTACTAACAGAAAAATTTTAACGGCGATTTATAGATTTAAATTGGATATCTGGTGAAAACGCAGCCTCAAACATCGATCTATTTAATTGCAGCGATTAGCTGTGTGCCGCAGAGATGATTCTTCGATACTGCTGTGTAATTATCTCTGAAACCATATGTTAGAAAGAAGTTTCCACTTGCACTACGGTTCATTATTGCTCAATTAGTGTCTGCTTAATGCTTCCAAACAACTTATTATTATAATTTCGAACGAATTAAATAATTGTCAGTTGAGATCGGTGCAAAAAAAAATAGATAAAAAAAGAGAGCGAAATATACCAGGTAAGTTGTTAATCAATTATTTGGGATACTTTAAAATCATCTAAAAAGCTAATTTGTAATTCATAACTTCTAATACTTATTTCATAACCATTTAATTTAATAATTAATTTGTAATTACAAACAGGACGTACATATGTTAGAATACACACCCTTTACGCACAGATCACGTACTGTGTAGCAATGAGTTTTATGTGAGGGTTTGGTCAGTCGCCGGTGGGTATATGTTGTAATTTTTTTAAATCGATTTCAAGACTAAAAATACTAAGTTTCTTTGTTTTGTTGCAAATTAATCCAGTGAGGTGGGATTTACAAAATTATACTTCTTAAAATATCAGTTAAAAATTTCATACATATTTTATAAAACATCAATAATCAATATAAAAATTAAAGAATTGCTTACAATATAACGTATTTTGTAGTACTTTTGGACCTTAAACTAAATTTCTGCATACCTGTTCTGTTTTAAATAAATAACTACCTAACTTTATAGTTTACTTGAATCTATAAAACATCGTAAACGCACATTCTACTCTAACTCAAAATGTAGACAGAGTATGAATGTGTGGATTAGCTATCGAAAGTATTTTGGAAAATACGTGACATTTTCTCGAATACCTCCTTTTCGATGATTTTTTTAATATTTACGGTTAACTTAACATCAGCAATATCCTGTATCAGTACAAAAAATTTATATATCTATGATATAGTGTGTTGGTGTAATCAGTGTCCCGCCCAAGTAGATCAAAAAATACTAATATGTTCTTTCATATCTGATAGAACTGTTTCTTCTCATTCCATCAATATAGGATGGTTTCTGTTCTCTCTTAAATACTAGTGAATATTAACAGATATGTTAATAAAATTGACGTCGGCAAAAGTTTCAGGTTCTTTACTACCTGAGTAAATAATGTTGGACGGTACTACTAGAGAGTGAAAAAGTCTATTTTGCAACTACGTCGCACTTTGATAAATTTATCTGGTTATATCGTTGACCACTCCAGGATTTTCAAAGGGGTTACTAAAATTTTCAAGGGGTTACTTACTTCTGTGACTTAAGAGGCGGTTAAGATGGTATTTTTTTAAGAAATTCCAATTCAATCAAACCTGATATCGATGAGATCGATGAAATCAGAATATGGAAATTATGCAGGGTGTCATATTTAACTTCTTATTCACTAACGCACTGTATTATCAAAATATTGTTGGGACTCCTGTGTGGCGTATATTTAATTATTTAGGATTGATACAGTGCATGGCACCCACATCAAATGTTGTAACCGTAAAACAGAGTATCAAATAACGCATTATTTGTCGTTAACACCTGCCTATTTCGACCATTTCAACTGTTAGCTGGATATTCCCTTTACCGGAATTCAAACAGGCACTAACGAAACCGTAATTATTGTGGCAATATTGTCTGTTTACATTTAAGTAAGAATAACTCGTGTAGGGACGTGTCAAACAAAATTTTCAGCACATTGGGGTTGGCATATTTCTCTCTTAAGCTTTAAGTTATGCCATTGAAAATTCATGATAATATTACTGAAAATTAGATCTAAATATAACTTAGCTCATTTGAAAGCTTTAAGGTTGGGTTTTCACCAGGATATCCAACTTAAATTTATAAATCGCTGTTAAAATTTTTCAGTTAGTAATATCGAAAAACGAAAACATTAAGTTCATTCTAAATACCATATAGATTTAATGTATAAAATTACAGGCAACACTGATGCGTATTTTTTTTAAACCAAGAAAATACGATTATTCAGTTTCATAAAATGACACCAAATAAAATATTCGTATTTTCTTGGTTTAAAAAATAAAATGCGCATCAGTATTGCCTGTAATTTTATATATTAAATCTATATAGTATTTAGAATGAACCTAATATGTTTTCATTATTACTAACAGAAAAATTTTAAGCGCGATTTAAATCTATCCTGGCTACGAGGGAGTGCAAAAGCCACCTTAGGAAAAGGAACTATATAGGATGTTCGAAAAATGTGTTCAGAAAAATGACATATTATAACTAAAACGAAAATACTCTATAAACATGTTTCGGAAAATTCCTGAAGATGCGTTTGACCTCTAAGAACCATTTTTTTCTTTACAGATTGGAAATTATGAGTTACAATATATCGTATAATTTTTATCATACTCGATTTCGTGGGACCGGTTATTTCAAGGTCGCGTTATTTTACTCTATAAAACATTTTTTATCCGGTAGTAAACCAACCACTAGTCTTGAAGCTGGTTTTAAAACTATGCTTTTTTGTCCATTAGTATTTTCCCAAAATGTATGGTTTTTGGGGAAAGAATAGTTCAAGACTGAAAAATAGATAATTGTTTAAAAAAAAATTAGTAATTTAATTTATGTACTTATCATCAGCAGAAGAATACTATAATACAAAAGAAGAAAAATTATACAATTTAGACCTAAAAGTAATGCATAGTATCTAAAAAATACTCAGGTTTAGTGATTCAATATATATTGTACCGCAATACTTATACGACATTAAACCATTTGTTCGATTATATAGGGTGGTGATTTAGTTCCGCACAATATTCATAATATAATTTTAAAAAAAGGATTAACCTTTAACGTAATTGTTCAAAATGTCCCCCAATAACAATCTGGCATTGGCGGGCATATGTGTAAACACTTTGTATTGAACGTTCAATAATTTTCAGGCTGATATTTTCCATTTCGATACGAATTCTATGCTTCAGGAGATCCCTAAAATTGGATATTACTGTACTCGGTAAACAATGAGGAATCCATTTGTATTAAAAAGGGGCGGGGTAGCAATAAAAAAAATTATGACGTCACAGCCCAAGAACAAAATATGAAAAAAGAGTTTGTCAGCCAGTGCCTTTTTAAAAAATATCGTTTTCCAAAAATAAATGTAAATAACGATATTATGAATATTGTGCGTTACTAAATCACCACTTTGTATAAATTTGTAACAATGAAAATATAAATATCTATTGTAATATCTTAATTTTGTTCAATTTTCTTGTGTCTGTGGATGAATTTAAATGTAATTTTGGTGGTAGAAAATTTCATGTAATTATGTCCATTAGCATGAAAATAATTTATGATAACTATTTAATCTTTACTCTCTGATAACTAAATATTTAACTGAATATTAATCTTACAATTTCAGGTTTAGTTACTCAGTGGAGATGTTTGAAAATAAAAAGTTTGAAAATGCAGGAATACAGAAGACTTCAAAGGCAAATACTGGAATTAAAAACGTTTGTCACATCAGTGAATATGCCCGATAAGAGAAAAGTTTACACACAAAATTTTCCCGTGGAGGATATACACAATGAAATAGATGCATGTAATGTGAGTATTTTTGCACTTAAAATGAACCAAAGTTTTATATTATGATATCAACAGATAAAAATAGTTTTTCATTTATCATCATCGGCCAATTTTTTGAAAATAGCATAAAGTTCTCAACATTATTTGAAATGGTTCCCTGTTTTATCTGATTTAATTCGATGAAGTTATTGCTCCACAAAGTGTAAAATGTTCGTTAATTATTATTTCTTCGTAGCACCAAATGGCTGTTAACAATAAAAGTGAAACATGAGAAAACGATTGTACGTGTATATATTATTCCTAGCGACACGGTATATATTATATTCGGTCGAAAACTAGAAAAGGCACCTGAGACTTGGTGCAAGAAGTGTCATCGGTGAAGTGTCAACCTACAGAAATTGGAATAGCGGAAGCTGGAAATTCAATCGATATCGATTGAGACGTACGTGAAGGGAGTCTAAATGATAGACAAGAAGTTGCAGACCCGGCTCGGGACAGTAGTATAACAGCATTATTTAATCCTAAATCGTTCTAGATATCAAGATGCCAATAAAAAACTCTTGTTTCAGTATACAATTCTACTGTTTCATGTTCCGCTATATAGTGGCGAGAGAATGATATTTTTTTTTTTTTTTGTAATTTATTAGGCTTAAAAAATTAAATTTTGGAAAAATCGGTTATAAATTTAAAAAAAAAAACTTAATTCACGGTATCAGATCAGCTGCCACATCGTGAAATTGCATTAGTACCTTTGCTGTTCCAGAAAAGTTTAACTTCCGATGAACAACATGTTCATTATTTCTTCGCCCAATAAGTATAATAAATAGTATTAAACAGGACAACGTGAAAATGTATCACATCATTTTCTTACAAAACCTACAGAAGTGGCTGTGGCCACAACCAAAAGCAAAGTGATCATCACTTTTAGCTCTGGCTTTACACGTACACTGTAAAAAAATGTTTTCTTAAAATGCTTTCTTAACCGCCTCTGAAGTTACCGAAGAAAGTCCCAGAAAATTCTAGAATTTTGTGTTGAGTACAGAGAGATGAGGCCCTACAGTTTATCTGGGGCATCGACAGTTTTCTCCCATCTTAATCCGAAGCAAATTACAAATAAAATTTCTAACTTGCTCCGGGATGGATTCGAACCATCGATATTCGGTACCGAGTAAACAGCTATAAGCCAATTTTGCCAATTTAGAATTCCTTATTGCCTATTTTATTACATAACTAACAACTAGGGTGGTAATTTATTTACATACATATATACAATGAAACATTATACTACATGTGTATGAGAACAGGTTTGTTGTTTGCAAAGAAAACCGCCACAGCGACATTTCAGCCTACGGTGGAATCGTCTGCTGAGGCTGGCCGATGTTATGGCCCTTGTCTCGAACCCGCCCTATTGTGGTTGGGGGTGGCATGGTGACGTCCTCCTATGAAATATAACGTATTCAGTGGTATATAATGTGCACGACTTAAAATAATTAAAATAGAGGGAGATAATAAAAAATTATGGTTATAGTCAGGGTGTGCAGCAGAAACAACGAAGAGACCTGCTTAAAATAAAATCAAAATTAACATATGCGTAAACTTGGGCTAGGTGGAAAAGGATAGGTCTTAGTGAAGATTAAGGGTTGGGGATGGTTAGAGAGGTTTGTGGAAGGGTGGGTGGGGAGTATGTCTGTCATTGTCCGTATGGCTCTAATGTTAGTTATTGTCAAAATATAATGGCAAGTTCTCATATAGTAGTCGGTGCGTATGTTCGTATCTGTGGTAGTGTCGAATGTCTGTGATATGTCTGGTAAGGACGGAGTGTTGAATATTGTCAGTCAGGCATTTCGTCGCAGTTTCTATTGTGTAGTCGCGTATGTACGGTATGTCTGCCATTATATGTAATTAGGGAAGTAAGTTATATGTAATTGTCTAGTGTTTACGTAGCGATTTGAGTTAGTGAGGAGCCGAAGGAGCTTATTTTACGTCGTCTGGGGGCGGCCATTTTGGGTGTCTGACATCCTGTTCCAGACGGCGCAACCGTATGTCAAAATTGGCCGTATCATTGTTTTATAAATATGCAATTTATTTTTGATGTTGAGCGTGGATCTCCTGTTAACTAGTGGATATAATTTATGCAAGGCCATATAGGCTTTGTTTACACATTTTCACCGGTGTGAGCTTTAAAAAACAATTTCTGGTCCAGATTTAGCCCAAGGTACTTAACAACCTTCTTCTCCTCGATGACTCTGTCGTTAATTTTCAGGGGAGTGAAAGTCCGTATGTTGGTGAATTTACGTTTGAAAGTTATAGTTTCTGTTTTGGTCTCGTTCATTGTGATTTTCCAGTCCTTGTAATATTTTTAGAAGTTTGTCAAGATGGTACCGCAATTTGGTGGTACCAGCGTACATTATTGTCTGGGTTAGGTGATGGGTAGGGAGGTGGGCTAAGTGTAAATTAAACAGAACCGGAGAAAGTACCGTACCTTGAGGCACACCTGACCGGATTTGGAAATTGTCTGAAGTACTATTGTTAATTCTAACAGAGAATGTTCTACATTCTAAGTAAAGTAGGACGTGAGCAGTGAAATATAATATGAGGGAAGTATATGTGTGTCTTGCAGTTTGTGCAGGAGACCTCCATGCCGGACCATGTCGATTGCTTTCTGTATGTCTAGAAGCAGCATTTTTGTTGAGTGCTTTTTATTGAAACCCTCGACGACGTTGTGCACGACTCTACGCAGCGACAACGTGGTATTGTGCCCTCCACTGAAACCGAATTGTAAGTTAGGGATAAGTTTTTTCTTTCTAATGATTTTGTTTAGATTTTTGTAAAATCACTTTTTCTGATATCTTGCCCAAGGTGTTCAGCAGTGAGAAGGGGCGGTAGCTGGCGGGGAGGGTGGGATCTTTCCCTTGCTTCAGAAAAGGGACAATAATAGAGGTTTTCCACCCCGTCGGGAAATACTACAGACGTATCGACGAATTGACAATGTGGGTTAGCTGGACAAGTGTTTTTTTTTTTTTTTTTGGGAAGTTTTTTGTAGAGGGGATTAGGAATGGTGTCAGGACCGGGGGCTTTTAGGTTAGGTAGCGTTTTTATGTTTTTAAGAGCGTAGGGAGATGTAATTAATTTAGATAATTTACGGGGGGGGGGGGGATAGGGATGTATGCAGGAATATCGGGAATTTTAGCGTCGGTTACGATCGGTTTAGTGTTATAAATTTCGAAAAGGTAGCCAGCCATGGCATCGGCTTTCTCTCTGTCCGAAAGCGAGGTTTGTCCGTTAGAAATAAGCACTGGGATTTGATAACTATCCCGTTTTAGTATTTTAGTCATGACCCAGAGAGAACTATCTTTTGCTGTAAGCATGGCTACCTTTTCATTCCACTCGGTATTAAGTTGTCTAGGGTCTTTTCTAATCTTGACCCTATTTTAATTTGCTTGGTACACTTGTTACGTGCTCTGCATATGTTTTCTGTTAAAATTTTTATTTCGTTACCTAATTGTTGACTTGAATTAATGTTTGAATTTATAGTAGTATAATTATTCATTAGGTTTTTATATTTGATCCAGTTAAAATTTTCGTAAACAAAGGTTTTCCTGGTTATTTTAAATCGATCGACGCCGAGAAGGCTGAAAATTACTGGGTTGTGGTCCGAACTCAACTTGTGCCGACATACCGGACTAATATCGTGCGGATAGTTCTTATTTAGGATAAGGTCAATATAGGTAGGAGTGGAATTGTTATCAGGAAAGTGTGTAGTAATATTCGTCGATACTACTACAATATCCTCCGTCAGTGCATAGTCCTGCACGACGGTACCGTTGGTATTGCCGCGCCTATTCTTCCAGACGGCATGCCTGACGTTGAGGTCCCCTGCAAGAATGACTTTGTTATTAGTAAATAAAATATTCAGATCGTTTTCGGTAATCCTATTCCGGGGCGAGTTGTACGTGGCCATCAAGGTAGTTCCATCTCCTAGCTGTATGCTACCGTTTTCTATACTGATGTCTATGGACGGGGCAGGGATGTGAGGGACGTCTTTCTTCACTAAGATAGCCACGCCTCCTCCTCTCCTCCCAGTTCGGTCGGATCTGTAAATAACAAAGTTTTTAATGTTTAACTTATGTTGTGTTATGAGATTCGTCTCAGTCAGGAAGGCAATGCCTATGTCGTTTGTCGTTAAAAAGTCCTGTACTTCGTTAATTTTATAAAGTAAGACCGCTGCAGTTCCAAAGCAAGCATTTAATTGAGAACTCTGTACTTTGGGAGTATATTTGCGGCAAAATCTTGTAGCATCCTTGCATTGGATCTGCAAGGGTCCTAAGCATATTATTCAGTTCCTTAATAGCTTTAATTGTTTCTTTGAGGTTAATAAGTCTGTTTAGCTCGACGAGTTCGTGTGTTAGTTGATTAAAAAAATCTGTTAAGTTGCTGTCAGGGGGACGGCGTGCGTTGGGGTTGGGTTCTAGTCGTCTGTGTCGCGTCAGGAGGGAAAAATTGAGGTGTGTCTTTCATCGCTCTTAGACTCGTTGTGTTGGTTTTTATCCTTGGAGGTATTGTTGTTTTTCCTTTGTTCCCATATGTTGGTCTGTGGCATGGGGACGGCGACGTCTCTTACTTCTTCTTGGGGGGGGGTCTGTATTTTGCCTGAATAAATTGCTCCGGTAAATATATACAGGGCACACTGTATTACATGCCGTGTGTGTGCCTTGACAATTTGCACATTTCGGTTGGGAATCTGAAGGTTTAATGCAGTCGCGTGTCCAGTGGGGACCGGCACATTTAACGCAGCGTGGCTGCCTGTAACAGGTTTTGGTGGCGTGGCCCCACATCTGACATCGTCGGCACTGGAAAATCAGCCGATCATTAGTTCTATGCTCCCACGAGATCTTAGTGAATAGGACGTATTTGATATCGTTTTGGATTTTCTTCAACGTGGTTTCCTTGTCAGTTACCACTAAATATAATGGATTTCTTCCCGTTCTCATTTTGAAGATATTGATTATTTGTAGATTATGGTTGTCGTCTGAATCATTTTTGATTTCGTCGAGGGTTGGGTCTCCTTGTCGCCCTCTCAAAATAAAGGCGTGATGTTTATCACCCTTCGTAGAATACGAATGATATTCGACTTCACTATCGGTGAATTTGACATGAAAGCCATGTTTGATGTTATTATGTATCTCTGAGATAAATGCAGCGTGCTTGTCGGGTACCCTCTTGAGAACTATTGGTGGGTTCATGGGCGGTGCCTCTTTGTTTACTTTAGGTTTATTGATTGATTGTATGATTTTATTCTGGATCGCCGCTGCAGTTTCGCTTTTATCGCGTAAAATGGCCAGTTGGGAAAACTGGTTGCTAGTGGTAGTCAGCGGGGGAAGGGGTTGTAGCAGAGCAGATTTGTTGATGTATTTTTTAGGCAGTATAAAGTCTGCTGGCGGAGATATTTCAGGGGCAGAAGTGCCCATACGGGTTTGTATGTTGCCGCTGAATGTTTGTGATGGATCGATACAAATATCAGGTTGGGAAATCATTTCTGAAATAGTGTGTTTAGAAGCTTGTTGGATATCCAGAAGTTCTCGCTGTTTTTGCGAGAGTTCTGGTACCGCAAATTGTCACCGTGATACTTTGGCCTTCACTCATGATAGATCTTTGATAGTCCCTTTCGTATTCACTGACATACACCGGACTTAACACTTCTTCTCTCGAAAGCACTCGTTCTGCAATGTTTATGAGCGTTTTTTTCACTGTTTTTATTGTCCTCTTTATATTATCGGACTTTTTATTACCGGCTTTTAAAGCCGCGTCAGATAAACGCGGTTTTACATTAACCCAGTTATTCGGATTTCACTTTTTTTATCTTGATGGACTTTACGTCTACCGACTGTCTCTTTTTAACTCTTTTATCGTCTTTCTCGATTTCACTAGATTTTATACTTTTGGCACTCTTAGGGAGAAAAGATTTACTGTCAATTTCAGCGGGGCACTTGAGTTTAAATTTTATGTTACTAACGTCTGTTTATCACTTCACGCACTATCCTCGTCACTTGACGTGACGACTTTACGCGTTTTACCAGATTTTCTTCTACTTGCCACCACACTTTTTGGCGAATTGGCAGGAGTCGGCTCACACGTGTCTTCCAGCTTGGCTTTCACGAGCAAACAGCTATAAGCACTTTACCCACTCAGCCACCAATTTGTCCCAGGATAGATGTAGCAAGAGGTGTAATGGACAACAAATTGTCGAATTTTGGAATGGCACTTGGGGATTCAGTGCTTCTTGATATAAAACTAAGATATATCAAAAATGAGTTGATCGGTGTTGTGAAGGGTGTTATAAGAAGTCAATTTATAAAAATCGTCACTAATAAAGTACCTTTAATTTTCAGGATATGAAAAAATTTCCTTAAAAAAGTTATTTAGAATGTAATTTGTGCCTCCTTACTAAATTTCAGATATATAAATTTACTCCGTTGGAACTGCCCCTTTTTTTCAATAAATTTGTATTTTATTTTAATTTTTAAAAATCATTTTGACAATTTGCGAGTGCTCTCATATCACAAATATATTTTCTAAAATAAATTTGTATTATGATTATGACTAACTTTTGTTCTTAACGTTTGCAATACCCGTTTACTGTTAGTGGAGGTATGCTCTGAATAGTACTTAAATTGCGCATAGTACATTAATGGTTTTATGTTTCTTAAAATCCATGGCTTGGTCAGCACAAATTCACACTTACTGATTTTTCGTGTCCTCCGTGATATTGTCGACATAGTTGTTATTATCTATTTTTATCCTCGCGCCGTCTACACGCTGCGACGTTTGTAGGTAAATTGAGTGGTGAATAAACACGGTCTAATTCTCGCTGTGCACGCGCAGCTTCTGTGCATTCCTGTGGGCAAGGAAGCTCAGACAGACAGGCCGGTTGGGAAGCCGGTCCGGAACTCACGGAAATTGTCCGATGTCTATTTATTTATTAAACCCTCAGGATGTTTCTAACTGAATAAATCGCTTAAGCGAGGTAGCATTTTTCTTATCCTTGGTCATGTTCCGACAGTTGTTTAGAAAAAAAAAAAAAAAGAAAATTATTTCAAGGACACAAAAATCAAATAGTAACTGACATTCTGCCGTTATTAATAATAATAATAAACGACTTTATTTGAAACAATAGTATTAAGAACCCATATACTCTTAATCGTTTTGATTAATGTTTTACCAAGAAAGTACCTCATTTGCATTATAATAATACTAAAATTTAAAGCACGACACACTGTTTTAATTTAAATTATAGTAATTTTTCGACATATTTTAGTCCATAAGTTCATAAATGACCAGTGTATTGTAGCGAATATTATTTTGTTGTTTTGGCCTAGTAGTGCAAGATTAAGACTCGGCCGTGTCAGTAACGCAGTCTGCGATGGAGGCCTCCGTCTTTAGAGTCATGTCACGTAGGATGCCGTAGCAATGCTCGACACGACTACGCTTTTACCGTCGTTTCAAACTGAAAATATAACACACCACGAGTTTTTAGTTTAAATATAGTTTAATTGCAGATTCCATAAGAAGTGCTATTTTGGTATTATTATAAAACAACGTCCTTCGTCGGGATTGTTATTGTCTCTAAATGATTTTCTGGCATTCACTGTTTTTAAACGTTTTTACCGGAGAACGCAGTTGCCATATAAAGGACAGTCATTCAAAATATTTTTATAAAAACATCACAAAGGCTCAAAATATTTAACGGGCGTTCAGACTTCCAACTTCATCGGAAGAATTCGTGTAGTTTTATTGACTGATGTTTTTTTTTTAATTCAGTTCATAAACAATAAGTTCTGAATGAATTTTTATTATTTTCGAAACACCGTATATTTTAATTATCATAAATTCTTATGATTTATTTATATATGTCTGTGATTTTAATATTGACGCCGGCACATGCAATTCATCTTATTATCCGTAGGCATTTTTTATCTACGTAGTAGATTTAAACTACTTGCATAACCAATTAAGAGATGGCACTGTCTATATGATGTGTAGAAGTTATTTACTTTAACATTTTATAGAGGGTTTTTTTTTTTTTTTTTTTGATAAACATGAAGTCAGCCAATAACTAAACCGTAAATACTTATATAAAAGCGGATAAATTTAGCTTGTTTCAAAACAATTATATTAATAACTACACTGAGAAAAGAGCGACTGTTAGGTCAACAAATTTGGTAATGTTTTTTTTTTTAATCTAGTTATTTCATAAGAAGTTTAAAACAAGATACTCTAATAGGGGACTATTATCACGGTTTCGTGAACCGTGACCCACGAACTAATAAAGCCGACTATTTGGGATAGGCCCTCTGTCACCATTCATACTATTTTTACACTTTGTGTGATTTCCAAGCTTTCAAATGCATCCAGCTGTCTAGTATTTGTTACATTCCTAATTAATCTTAAATTGCTAATATCTATTTTGTGGTTGTTCTCAAACGCATGTTGGGCAACGCTAGACTTATATGTTCTGCCATATTTAAGATGGGTCATATGCTCTTTGAATCTAGTTTGAATTGATCGTCTAGTTTGTCCAATATACTTTTAATTGCAGTCTTTGTAGCAAATTTCGTAAAACCCCGACTTTTCGTTTGAATGTTGTAGTTTATTTCCCGATGAATGAACCACTGTCATACCTATATCTTTAAAAATCCTACCAATACCACGGGTGAATCGAGGTTCGAATTGAGTCGATACAAATTTCGGATTTTCTCCTTAATTTTGAAAGGTCGAGGAATTTCGAGGTGTCTTTAAATTTTCGTTTCCTAATTATTTTAACAATTAAACCTACAGAATATCTATTACTTGCAACTATATCTGTAATCAATGCCTTTTCTTTTTCAAACCCCTCATTGTTGAGGGGGAAGCTTAATAGACGATGGACTAGAAAATTAAAACTCCTCATTTTGTGCTGAGCACAATCTTATATCTTATATCCTTAGGGATATATCTGGTATTTTTTTCAGTATATGTCAAATTCTAACTTATTTTCACTATTTCTAATTATTAATACATCTAAAACTTGTAGTTGTCCAGACTTTTCAGTTTCAGATGTGAATTTAACTGATGCGAAACGACTGTTTAATTTAGAAACCAAGTTGTCAATATCAGCAACTTTTGTATCAAACACTGCAAAAATATCATCCACATACCTAAGCCAAACTTTGGGGAAATACTAGAATTCTTCTTTTGCTTCCGTCGTGAATCTGGTCATGAAGACACTGACAATGAATGGTGACAAAGAGTTACCCATTGCTATTCCTTCATGCTGTTCGAAGAAATTATTGTTGAATCGAAAGCGATTTTGTTTCATTCAAAATTTAGTGAGTTGAGGATATTCTTTTTGACAGAGATTGTTTGATTCGATTAGATCTTAGATCCTTAAGGTAGTCCAAGGTCTGTGGTATCGGAACACTTGGAAACAATGAACAAACGTCAAAGGAGATCAAAATGTCACGTTTGTGCAACTGAATATCTTTCACCTTATTAATGAAATCATTGGAATTAATCACAGAGAAACTAGGTGGTGCAGTTAGTAAATTTTTGAACTCCTCTGTTGAGCATTTTGATAGGTGGTAAGTCGGCGATCCGATTGCTAAAACAATAGCACGCACTATTGTAGGTACGGGTAAATTAAAACGACAAAGTAGGCAGTAGGTCTTTATTCTATCGTGAATTCGGAATGAATGAATGACAGAATTACAGTTTTAAAATCAAACTATTTATGTTATATATTTCATGTCAATGACACCATTCATTAAGTACGTGGTTAACTCTAAGACCATTACTTATTTTCTTTAGTTTGTTTATACAACAATAATATTCAGCTCCGTTTCATTTTTGAATATTATTTTACTAGAATATCAACACTCCCACTCAAAAATGAAGGGGTAGATTAAAAATATATATGATGCAAAATATAAAATAATAGAAAAAAAATTATTCCAATCCAAGCTTAAATCTAAACTTCTTAAATTTGCAGACAGGCAACGGTTTGGTAAAAACATCTGCTAGCTGATCATCTGTGGAAATATATTTCACAATTATTATTTTTTCGTGTATCTTATTTCGAGTAAAGTGATACTTTATATCTATATGTTTGGATCTTTTATGATCTGTCGGGTTATTTGCTATGCTTATGCACCCTGTATTATCTTCAAAAATACATACAGGACTTAGGATCTTAATATTTATGCTGTTCATCATTGCTTTAAGCCAAATAGCTTCTTTGGTACCTTCAAATAAAGCCATGTATTCTGATTCGGTTGATGATGTTGCTGCTGAATTTTGTTTCTTGGTATTCCAAGAAATTGTATTATTGTCAAAAACTTTAAATACATACCCACTGTACTTTTTCTATCACATTCATCAGTTCCCCAATCAGAATCCACGTAACCAAATAATATGTCACCCTGTAGGTGACACCTTTTATAAGTTAGTTTTAAATTTAATGTTCCTTTAATATATCTTAAGACCCTTTTGAGAGCTTTCCACAGTTCAAGGTTATTTTTACTTTGATATCTGCTTAGAATGTTGACAGCAGCACAAAGATCCGGACGAGTGCAAAGCATTACATACATAAGAGACCCTATAAGATTTCGACAAGGAGCATTACATTTTTCATCAACATTTAAAGCATTATAATTTAATTTCATCGGTAGTGGTGTCTCGACTGATTTACAATCAGCCATATTAAATTTATTTAAAATTGATTTAAGATACGTACTTTGATCAAGTGTAATTTTATTATCTGTTCTAAGTAATCTAATTCCTAGAAATAATTTAATTTCATTTAAGTCGACCATTCTAAATTCAGACATTAAAAACTGTTTGAAAGCAATTAGGGCATATTTATCACCCGTAGCGATGACTAAGTCATCAACATATAGAACAACGTAAATATTTTTACATAGGTCTCCTTTATCATAATAATATAAACAACGGTCGACTGCTGTGTTTATGAAACCTCGCCTTTTTAGAACTAAGTCAAACAGTTCAAACCAGCAGCGAGACGCTTGTTTTAAACCATATAAAGCTTTATGTAATTTACACACTTGATCTTTTGCAGCTTTAATACCATCCGGAACTTTCATATAGATATCCTCTTTTAAAGTTCCATTTAAAAATGCCGTTTTAACATCCATGTGATGTAGCAATAAATTAAATTGATTTGCAAATGCTACTATAAATCTAAATGTGGTAATTCTAGCAACTGGTGCAAAAGTTTCGTCATAGTCCAGTAAATATTGTTGATTAAAACCCCTTGCTACTAATCGTGCTTAATATTTTATTGGATTACCAAATTCGTCATTTTTAAGAGTGAATACCCACTTGCTATCAATTATATTTCTGTTTGAGGGTTTCTTTACTAATGACCAAGTTTTATTGATCATAAGTGAGGCAAGTTCTTCCTGTATTGCATCCTCCCACTGACTTCGATCATCCCTATTTTTTATTTGATTATAATTTTCAGGAACTAATGAAATCAGTGTTTGCGTTGACATTAAGCAATCAACTATATCATCATTATAAGATTGTTTCGGAAGACTTTTAATGCGTTCACTTCTTCTAATATTTACACCTTCTAAATTCTTTGACGAACACTCAGTTATTTGTGGCAATGACTTCACATGTCCAGAAGTTTCTGACTTGAAATCAGAACTGATGTTTTTGTTTATTTTATCTATAATTTTTACGTTTTCTGATTTATTTTCAGATTTCGTAAGTGACGGGTTATTTAAGCTTTCAATATTTGTTTCGATAGCCTTATTACTATTTATAAATGACGGACCCTCATCCATCAACTTTACCCCATCATCAGACTTTCTTTGTCTTGAAGCATTAAAATTTACTTCATCAAATAAAACATCACGAGCAATACAAAAATTTTCTGTTTCCACGTTCCATATTTTATACCCATTGGGTTCGTAACCCATTAAAATCCCTTTAAAGGACCTTTCTTGAAATTTAGATTTCTGGGTTTTAATGAGAACGTATACTGTTGCTCCAAACATCTTTAAATGTGACAACCGAGGTTTTTTATTGTGCCATAGCTCATAAGGTGTTTTAGTGACAATTAGAGCTCGTGTGGGTGAACGATTTATTAGATATGTGGCTGTCAAGACAGCTTCACCCCAAAAATCTTTACTTAAATTTGCTGCAATTATCATTGCACGGGCTCTTTCGGTTATCGTTCGATTTAGACGTTCAGCTACACCATTTTGTTGTGGTGTATAGGAAACAGTTAAATGATATGTAATGCCCTTCTGAACACAAAACTCTCTGAAGTCATTTGATAAATATTCGCCGCCATTATCACAGTAAAGATTGACAATTGGCAAATTAAAATGTGCTTGACTTTTAGCTGCAAAATCTTTAAAAACATTTAGCACATCTGATTTGAGTGTTATCAAATATACGACAGCATAATGGGTAAACTCATCAATTAACGTTACGAAATAATTTTTATTATCAATAGTCGTGGGTTTTATTGGCCCACAAACATCTGAATGTATTATAAATAAAGGTCTAACAATATGGTCTTTTACTTTTACTTTATTGAACGGTAGCCTAATTTGTTTTCTAAATATACAGGGTTCACATAAATCATTGGTAGGATTTACATGCATAATTTGATCAATATCATCCATCAGTTTATTTTGTTTTAATTTCTTAAATTTTTCTTGACTAGGATGTCCCAAACGTTTATGCCATAATCTATAATTTTCGGCATTACTCAGATTTATTTGACTCAGTGACTCGACCATATTTTTAGATACTTGAAATATAACACACATTAAAGTATTTATTGGCTTACCAGTAAGAATGACTTGTTTTTCACTTGAAACTTTGACCCCCTTAGAATCAAAAACAATTACCATACCACTTTCTTGCATTCTTCGCACTGACAGAAGATTATGTGGTACTTCAGATGAATAAAGAACATTTTCAAGTGTACCTCGAACACCCATATTTGTTGTCACTTCTATTGTTCCCATTTTTGTTGCAATAATTTCCATACCATTTTTCGCTACAGCTATTTTCAAAGGTGGATTTAACTTGTTACAAGTTTTAAAGAAATGCTCCTGGTTGACAATATGGTCACTTGCTCCCGAATCCAAGATGAACATCAACTCGTTTTCATCTGTTTTGCTCGATTTGTTTCCAAGCATAAATATAAAACCATCTGGTCTGGTATTGGAAGTTGTAGTTTGAATATTTTGTAGAGTACGACATTCTGGTCTACTGTTTTTCGAATTATTTAGATTATCTATCATCTTTTTATAATGAAAACAATTTTGTTTAACATGATTATTCTTTCCACAATGAGAACAAATTAACTTTGAAAATTTATAATTTGTGTTTTTAGAACGATTATGGGTAAACCTCGATCTAGGATGGTAATTTGATTTAAATTTATTCCTTCGCACAGTTCCACCACGTACTGATTGGTCAAACTTAGAAATATGTTTATTGGTATATACAGATGTTGTTGCTTGCAGAATTTTTGCACTAGTCGAAGTGCTCTCATTTTTTAACTTAGTTTCTTGGTCCAATAAACGAGTTTTGACAAAAGCAACATTTAGATTATCTTCGCTTAAGGTCTCCAACGCTGTAATAACCCCATCATATGCTACAGGTAATGTCAGAAGTAAATGCGACACTTTGTCCATTTCATCAATCTTCGCTCCAGCCGCAATGAGTTCAGTTATAAGTTCATCAAATTTCGTGAAATGTTGGATTAAGGTAATGTCTGGTTGTAATTTATAACCAAGTAATTGTTTACGTAAAGCAAGTTGAGTTGCTAAACTCTTTCTCTCATAAATTGCATCAAGATTACGAATGATCTCACCAGCAGTTGTGGGTTCTTTGGCAAACCCAAGATATGCATCACTTAAATATTCAATAATTGCACTTTTTGCCAGTGCATTTTTCTTGTGCCATTCATCACTTGGTTGTTGTGGCGTGGGTTCATCAATAACTTGAGGGACTTCTAATTCAGTCAATAAGGATTTTATCCTAAATTTCCAAACGCTATATTTTTCACCATTAAATTGTTGAATGTTTCTTTTGTGTTTTAACATGTCCATGGTTTTATTTTTATAAGTTACACGAATGTCTCAGGAACGTCACTAACTGAACTAGTCTATTATTTTAATTAAAAATTATTTACTGTTTACACTGTTTTGGATGGTCACTAACTCGCGGTTTCTGGGCCCATAACCTATTGTAGGTACGGGTAAATTAAAACGACAAAGTAGGCAGTAGGTCTTTATTCTATCGTGAATTCGGAATGAATGAATAACAGAATTACAGTTTTAAAATCAAACTATTTATGTTATATATTTCATGTCAATGACACCATTCATTAAGTACGTGGTTAACTCTAAGACCATTACTTATTTTCTTTAGTTTGTTTATACAACAATAATATTCAGCTCCGTTTCATTTTTGAATATTATTTTACTAGAATATCAACACGCACCAACTTTCCTGGTTTATGTATGTATCTTAGGCAAGCAGTACAATCTACGTACACTTGGGTTAGATATGTACATGTAACTTCCTATTTAAAGCTGGAGTAATAAGGTTGTTGCAGGATTTAAGTACATTTCATACTTCAGTAATCATTTTTGGTAATGGATTTCTAGAATTTTTTTTATAAGGACCGTTGCCTATCAGATTGTCTACCCTTTAATAATAGTCCTCCTTCTCTAAAATAATAACCTTATTTCCCTTCAGCTTTTAAGTAAAAACAATCTTTTTCAAACAACCGTTTGTTATTTTTTCTGTCCTTTATGGATTTTGACTTTCTATTTTATTTAGTGACAATTATTGTCGAGATTTGATTTCTGCAGGTTTCTCTGACAAATCCTTTAGAGGAATCAGACATGTATTGAATTAAAGTTTCAACACTTGCAACAATCTCATCTAAAATGCCCTCAGAGGCAGTTAAAGCAAAATTTAATCCCGTGTTAAGGAGATCAATTTGTTCTTTATCAAACGACTGTGAGAAATAATTTTCTACAATGCTGAGAACTTTTTGAGCAACGTTTCCTTTTGACGTACTACTGATTAATCTTTTGAGTTTTTTATTTTGTGACATTTTCTTAATAAATTTCGCGTTAATTGATTAGAACATGTTTCTCTGAAAGTTTGGGTATATATATATATATATATATATATATATATATATATATATATATATATATATATATATATATATATATATATAGTGGATACATTGTTAGCATAAAGTTAGTTTTAATCATCTCCAGATGATGCCAACTTGGTTGGCAAAACGCGTGTCTAGTGCAGTATATGGTGTTTTGGTGTTTCGTGGAAAACTACGTCAGTATTATCTTCACATCAAAGTTTCCAACCCACTTCAGGAATGTTCTAATAAATCAGTTTTAAAAATATCCAGCCATATCAACTTTTCCAACAAAGTTAGGGATATTGCGAGAAAACACATTTTCGTTTGGGAACTATAGTACATCTTATCATCATGTAAATATTCATTTTTTATTAAGTCGGGCACATGGTAATGGTAGGAGAGGTTGACGCCTGACAAGTAGGCCATAGACGGAACCTTTTTACCAATCCCCAGCTGTCCCTCAACCATGTATTTCTCTTGCTCCCCTCGTCGAATCTTTCCGATCTACTAATGAACGTCAGGATGTCACTCAGTGCGAGGGAGCTCATCTGCCCCATTAAAAGCGCGTCAGTATCGAAGATGCCATGCTTCAGGGGTCTGAACGCCTCGCACTGTTCCAGGAAGTGGTAAGAAGTTTCTTCATCTCTCCCGCATCCTGGTCACATGTAGGGTCTTCCTCAACACCTATCAATGATATATGTCTCCTAAGTCTGCAGTCGCCTGTCAGAACTCCTTTTACAAAATTCAGTCTTTCGACTCCGACCCAGTAACCAGGCCGCTCTCGACTTGTTCGGTCCCATCACAATATCTAGAGTTTTCCTACAAGCTTTATTGATCCTCTAATACTTGCTCAGTGTCTCGTGGGACCACTCATAGAGGGCCGTCGTGACCTGTCTTCTTGTGATGCCCAATATAGGCTCGGAGCCTTCTCGTTGCATGCACCTTCGGTATGTCCCGGGCCGGGACCCACAGTAGTCTTACTTGTTTATGATTGGCAGGCTCTTCTAGAGCGTCGCCGCACTTCTAAATGAGAGCTGATCTCGTCCTGAGAGAACACACCGCTTTTAGCAAGTTGGCAGATGTGTATACCATCAGTTCTGCACCGTTCCTTATCTCATCCTTACCTGCCACCACTAGAATGGCGTAAACCTCTGCCTGGAAGACCGTGGTGTATGATTGTAGAGCGAAGCTCTCCTACACTCCTCTGCCTTCTAGATATATTTCCGCCACTACTGGGAAGAGTGAAAGTATATTTTCTATCCAGCCTTAGCTGGTTTTCTGCTTCTCTCACCTTTAGTCCAGCAATTGCTGCGAGACATACACACGTACACTTGAGCTATCATCATTTTCTCTCAACAATAAATGAGTCAGATCATCCATCGAAGCACATGCCTCCCCCATACTATGATTGAACCACCGCACTGTCGTGCCATAAAGATACATTTCTTGAAGTTGACGACGATTTCTGGCTAGCCTCGACCTAGTCCATACTCTACCTCTGCAATCATATGATACTCTACTCACTCGAGTTTCATCGGGAATTAGACAGAACGCCATAAATAAAATTAATTCTTCCTTAATACATTACAATGTATTATATAATGTATATACAGGGTGGGGCAATAGTGCGTTCGACTTCGATATGTCGAGTTCTATGATAGTTAGAAACTTGATTTAAAAAACATAAACATAAACTAGACAAAAATGTCTATAACTGGAAATTGTTTTCGAATATACAGGGTGAGCCAAGACGATTCTACAGGGTTAAGTAACATTTTTTTAAATGAAATGCCAAGTATATCAGAAAAATTTTTGGAACCTCCTCGTGGTTTCCTTTCACTCCTGTATTATTATTGACTTTCTCCCGACCACTTGGATGTAATGATTTTTATTGTTGAAATTTACCATTTATACGTGTATATTAAAAATATCACTACAATCATAACTATCGATTTTAAGAAAAAAATATGTTAGTACCAGTTATGAGGCATCTGTGTGATGACACTCCATTTTCACTTCCTAAAAGTGTACAGGGTGGTCAAAGGGGATTTTCAAATTTACAACTTTTTGAACTCAATTCTCTCAATTTTTTCAAATGCCACAAAGAGGTTTCAAAAAAAGTTCTGATATACATGGCATTTCATTTAAAAAAATGTTACTTGACCCTGTATAATCCTCTTAGCTTACCCTGTATATTCGAAAACAATTTCCGGTTATAGACTTTTTTTGTCTAATTTATTTATGTTTTCAAATCAAGTTTCTAGCTATCACAGAACTCGAGATATCGAAGTCGGACGCACTAATGCCGCACCCTGTATAATTTTATATGCCTTTATTGAATTAATCTAAAAAATTAATTTGCCTTAATGTATATCATTGCCTTCTTTTTTGTAGTAATTTTATGTCCTTAATTTATTTAAGGATCACATAAGAAATTTTAAAACAACATACTCTGACAATTTAAATGAAAGAGAAACAAAAAATATTACTCATTTTTCTAGAATTACCATCACAGTAATTTTTGTCTATTTTTCCTTTTAAATAAGGTATAAGCCACATTTCATCAATTTAAAATAAAAGGCTGTTCTCTCAACGTTTTACATTTATAGAAAAAAAAATGGTTTAAAATTTGGCACGGCCTATATTTTTATATTTCGGGAGTTTAAAATTATTCGTCAATGTCGAAACCTTTATTTTTTGCCCTTAATACCGAATATTTTACATACGATTAACGACCAGTCGCCTAAATTTTAGTAAAAATTCCTGCAGTAATAATAGTTATTGGAGAGACGTACGTGCCAATGGAAAATTGTAAATAATATGTTTGTAACGGTAGAAAATAATAAAAATGGAGACAACTCTAACTTCTGGTGCCAAGATCATGAATATCCTCGAGTGTTTTAAAATGCGAATATTGAATTGTTGTTTTGGTTGATATTTTTATTGCTAGTAATGATAGTCACGACTCGATCATAAAGTCGTAACTTTCTAAGATGGTAACGCAAACTGATGCGAACATCCCTCCACATAAAATATACAAAACTTAAAAAATCAAGAATTTGGGGTCGGTAAAAATTTACTTATGCCATATTAGTGTGTACATGTAGAATTTGATTTTGAGGTTTGTGGATATAACCACTACAATTTAGTCTTGGGGAGTTACATGTCCCTAGAACGCGACCGCATTGGTATGCCGTTTGTAAAACGCTGCAGACACGCATTCCGATGTAATTCAATTTACAATCAACAGCCAATCAATTGATTCGAATTCAGTACAGTTCTGTACAAAACTGAGGATAGGCGGCGAACTTTTTTACACTCGTGCTTTAGCCAAGGTGCAAAACATAGAAATAAATGCATTTAATAACAATTACTTAGGTACTAGTAATTATTTTTGTTTACTCAAAACATTTCAAAATTGTTTTATTTATTGAAAAGTATTTTTAAATGTTTTAAGTATATACATGGTAATTTACTGAAAACTTATTCAAATTCATTTAGTTCTCAACCCTGATTTCATCAAATTGGTTCATTTTCTTAATAAAGTATATTCTTTAGAATCTGGTCTTTTTAAATTTATATTGTTCCATGACATTCCCGCATTTAAGAGCTATTTTTGAGCTCTGAATTATATTTAGAATTGTGCTCGTAAAATAGGAAAATTACTTTGGAGTAGGCCACCCCTTAATATTTGGACTAAATTAGGAGAGCAAAACATGCTTGCTGCTCTGACCTGGGAACTTATTCTCGATTTTTTAAAATATCCCCTACAAAATACATTTTTTTAACAAGTCGTTGAAATTTGGTAACTTTAAAGTTAAACGTTAGCTTGACAAAGCGACAAAAGAATATTTCGGATATTATATTTAAGAACAAAATTATAGAACTGCACACTAAAATTGTTTTCCAAACGCTCGTATTGCTCTTAAGAACTGTATTTTAATAGGCACAAATATCATACACAAAAATGGCGTGTGCGCCAGGATAACTTATAAATTCCTATTCAAGTTTTGGTCTAGCACGCGTGCTATAGTCCCATGTGCCGTCTTTTGTTTTTAATCGCCTTTCATCTCGGGGATACTTTTACATTTTTGTCACCATACGTAGAATTTGGTAATGTTTTTGTTATTTGGTTGAATCCTTCATAACTCGCTGGATTTCTTTTGTTGTTCTGGCTGAACATACGGGCATACAATCACGCAATTGTTGAACCAAAAATTTACTTCACAAGAAATTGCAAATATTAATAGTAGTATATATTTCCATTAAATTGCGCAAATTTAATTTTTTAGTACAAATTGTTGTTTTACTAAAGTTATTTTTGATATTAATAAAAGTAGATTTCAACCATTTATTATGTTGGTAAATAAAAAAATTTGTTGTCCTTAAATTACATGATATTTTAAATTGTTCTACAAAACAATAGTTGAAAATATTGTGGAATTATTTTTATTATGTAATTTCTTCCACTATTGCATATCTATCATGTATTGCAATATTAAAATTCTAATAACTCCAAAACGATGTCTCGAAATTTGGTAAGAGCACATTTTTTTATGCAGTTTTTAATACTGGTGCCTTTTTCCGTTTTAAATATTTAAGAAAAAAATGAGACAAAAAAATTATAGCAAAAATTCCTCCTCGCACCCTCTGTAACTACCCCAACAAATCATGATATTTTGGTAAAAATTTTACAAAATATGTAACATTATGAAATTAATAAGTGGTTCAAATTTAATTTTTGCAATTTAAGAGTTTCGAATTTATTGACCATTAACTATGTTTACATACCCCCTTTAAGGGGTTGTGGCTCCCGTATGAACTGATTTAAGGCAAACGATTATATACAAAATTTAACTTATTTTTTCTAGTTCTATCCCCCCTTGAAGGAAATTACTTATGTATGGGACACCCTGTATACCATAAAATTTTCAGTCTTTCTGATGTTTATTAATTTTGTACAGAATTTGAAAAGGTGTTTTAACCAAACACTGAAAACCATTTCCCGTTTATTCACATTTCCTGGAATTTGTCAATTATTGTCAATTTTCGTCGATATAGGTAGGCTTGAATTAGTTAGATTTTCTTATTTGCGAGTCGGTCAATAATAAAATAAGGTCCTGTTCGGGTCAGGTCATAAACCTGGGTAATTTATATACATACGGCTATGAAAGTCCGTGGTCGACGAGCTTAGTATATACGAATGACTATCCTGTCAGTGCAACTTGGATGGAAGGACTTTTGAACGCTCCCGAGGGATGTTGATCTGCTGTTGACTGCCCTATGCAGTGCTAGACCTAACTTATTTCTTTTCAACCTGATCTGCAACTTTGAGCCGGACCCTGGCAGAGGCGCAGCCGGAAAATCCCGTGAGGTGCTAATATGACAAATAATTCGTGTTACTTTTAATTTTAGGTCAAGCAAATTCCACGTAATAGATGGGAATATTCACCGAATTCATCATTAGCCGTGTCTATAATTGATCTAAACTGATTTCTTCTTGAAAATTCGTCAGCGGGCGTGAACAAAGATTATCTTTTTTAGTGGAAATATTTTCAATATGCATACATACATATACCGGAAGTTGACGTAAACTTCGTTATGTTAAATAAAATTTCTAATTTTGAAATACTTACTAATCGATGTAAATGTGTCATCATTTTTTAATTATGTAAGAAGAACTTTTTAAAATAACGAAATTTGTAAGTTTTTCTGTCATTACTATTTAATTCTATTTAAGAAAACAGTTTAAACGATTTAAACTGTTAATTAGGCTCACTTATATTCAGACTTTGGATATCATATATGTATATAGGATGCCAGCCCACGTTTAATAATATAAAAAAAAATCCACATTTACTGATTTCTTGCGTGATGTTGTCGACTTAGTGGTTACCATTTATTTTTATCCTCGCGTCATCTACACGCTGCGACATTTATAGGTAAACTGAATAGTGCATAAACAAGGTCTAGATCTCACTGCACACGCTTTCTTATGGGAGCTCAGACATGCCGGCTGGGAAGCCAGTCCGGGACTCGATGTCTAATCACATCACTCTAATACTGTTTGAGTTAACCTGTTTCAACAATAAGCTTGCTCCGTCAAAGATGGCAGACGTAGATATCAGCATCCCCCGGTTGTCTAAAAGCGACGAAGCTGTACTTGTTCTTATTGTTTTATTATCTTATTTAACTCGCCTAGTCCGGACAATTTCTAAGTTAATTGGGACAAGCTGCCGCCACTAGATGGTGTTCCTTTTAAGTTGCTAACTTATATTGACCCCATAATGCTAACTGGACTCCTTGTTGTTGGCAGATTGCATTTACCTGTTCCGTACTGATGACGGCCATAAACCGGCCTGCGTATGAAACTTTTTGTCTGCCGACACAGGACGGGGGTCCTCGGACGTTGATTAATCTCGTGGTGGTAACTTGCAATTGTTTCTTTGCATGGCCTTGTCATAATTAAAAATCATTGGCATGCGTATTAGAGATGGGCAAATACGACTCTTTTCAGGGAATCGTATCGTACTGACACTGACTCGGTGATATAAAAGATTCGTACCAAAAGATTGATATATTTCGTACCACTGTATCGTCCGCCGTGCTATGCGGAGAATCAGTCTACAGTACAAATCGTATAGAAGAACGATACGATTGATCACGACCACGGTCGTGCTGTATTATTTCGATACGATAATATGATCGGTACAAGACAATATCACGATACGAAATGGGAATCAGTAAACTTCGACTCGTGTCTTTCCTTTTTGTCATTCAGCACGGCCTCAACCTAGAATCATTTCTGTCTGCGTATCTTACTATATCAGTACGAATATGAAACCGAACCGGTGCCAAAGATTCGTACCATACGATTCATTGGAAAGAGTCGTATCATTTATACGAATCATACAAATACGACACATCTCTAATGCATATACTCATATACTCTTAACACTTTTGTAGTTTTATTCTGGATAGGATTTTTGGTAAAAAAATTTTTTATATTTTTATTTTATTTCGTTAATTATATTTGATAAATTAATTTAAGCTTATATAAAACAATTTGAATGTATAAATTCATAAAATTATTTTCTTTGTTGCAGAAATTATTAGAAATTATAACCAATCAAGGGGTAAAACTCGCATCTCTCAATGCCATTGTCCACCGATTTACCTTGGAAAATCAAGAAAGTGAAGATTTCAGTGATTGTTCTTTGAAATCGAATATTTCCGAACTTTATGAACTCTTCGACAACGCTCGTACCTGGTGAGTGGAATATTGATATTGTGTCCTTTTAACTAGCAAACGGTATGAACGATCTATCTATTAAATCTTCAAGCGTAAATTGCATATATTTTCCAAAACAAAAAAAAAATGGATGTAGAAATTTTAGCTATCCTATATTCCAAAATTGGTGACGTTTAAAGTTCATCCTTTCTATTTTATCTCGATTTTCTTAGAAAACCAAATTTAAAATTTACGTTTCATTTCTTTAGAGCCCTCGTATATCAATGAATTAAACGATTTTGATGTACTTCTCAAACAAACCACGTTGTACGTGGGTGCAGCTGCCGACATGTAGTCGCTGTAGTGGGGAATTGAGCACAGGGTAGTGGAAGGATTTCCACATAGAATACTAATTATAAAATGTTTTATATGTATACGCATCGTACACTTACTATCTGGCCAATGTACTTTAAATGTCTTACTTACTAATCACGTCGAACTTCGTGAGAAAACTTAATCGAAGATCCAATGGAAAGTCATTATTTGCCGTTATGTATTCATTCATGCAAGTTATTTATATATGCATTAATGGTATTTTCTAATCGTCGTCGCCATAAACATGGCATTGCCTATAGATCACTCCTTATATTTAACAAAAACGATACAAAGTATTCCTGTTTAATTTGCAAATTATTCAATGTTTTCTTTTTCAGTGCCACAGATAAACTATGCCAAATGGAAAGCTTACTGCCAGCTTGGAAGACTTTGGAATCAAGATTGGAACAGCTTCAAAAAGATTTACGAGAAGACGAAAAAACTATACATCTGCTGGACTCCTGTCTGACGAATGGAACCTTTACCGACCAAACAGCTACTTGCGTTAGAGACGTTGCGAAAGTTTTATCAGAAACAACCGTACACCAGGTAGGATACTCTTCCCTACTTGCGATAAAGCTATCTTGTTGATCGCGACGCGACACAAAATCTCAGTAATGTTTGTCCCTATTCCTTTCCAGCACAGACTAAATGAAAATCGTCGGATACACATTTGACCATGTCTTATGCCACTTTTTTTTTAATCTGACAAATTGTTTAATTCTGGACCAAATCCCACTTTAGTTCACTTTTCTGCCCTAGATAGTTTTTATTTAGGATTGGGAATTTACAGTCTTGGGAAATAGACATTTATTTTTGGTTTATTAATTATTGTAAATATTTACAAAAACTAAATATAGTATGATATTTGAAATGGTTTTAGGACTAGGTGCTATTCTAACCACTGAAAGTATAAAAAAAGTCTTGTAAATTTTGTTGTAACTAAAATTTGTGATCTAACAGTGACGGCATACTCTGGATTAATGGCATATCCGGATGTTTCCAAAGTGGTTGGCGAAATGGTACCATGAATTTAACACTTACGTAGTATTCCACGAAACACCAAAACACCATATACTGCACTCGACGCGCGTTTCGCCAACCAACTTGGCATTATCTGTAGTTGATGAAAACTAACCTTATGCTAAGAAGCTATTTGACGCGGAACGAAATCATTGTTTCTAAATTAAACAGTCGTTTCGCGTCACTTAAATTCACATATAAAATTGAAAACTCTGGACAACTACCATTTTTAGATGTATTAATAATTAGAAATAGTGAAAATAAGTTAAGGACTGTCACTAATGTGCTCGACACACAAAATGGCGAGTTTTAATTTTCTAGTTCATCGTTTATTTAACTTCCCCCTCAATAAGGGGAGGTTTGAAAAATAAAAGGCATTGATTAAGGATATAGCTGCGAGTAATGGATATTCTGTAAGTTTAATTGATAAAATAATTAGGAAACGAAAATTTAAAGTCGCTTCGAAATTCCTCGACCTTTCAGAATGAAAGAGAAAATCCGAAATTTGTGTCGATTCCATTCGATCCTCGCTTCACGGATTTTTAAAGATGTAAGTATGACAGTGGTTCATTTATCGGGACACAAACTACAACAACTTTTAGGCAATCCAAAAGACAAAATTGAAACAAACGGAAAGTCGAGTATTTACGAAATTAGCTGCAAGCACTGTAATCAAAAGTATGTTGGACAAACTAGACGATCAATTCAGACTAGATTCAAAGAGCATATGGCCCATCAAAAATATGAAAGAACAGATAGGTCTGGTGTTGCCCAATATGCGTTTGAGAACAACCATAAAATAGATATTATCAATTTAAGATTAATTTGGAATCTAACAAATACTAGACAGCTGGATGCATTTGAAAGCTTGGAAATCACAAAGTGTAAAAATAGGTAGTACGAATAAATAGCTCGCTTTATTGGTTAGTGGGTCACGGTTCGCGGCAAACTGTGACAGTAGTTTAGGTATAAATAGGATACATTCTTAGCATAAGGTTAGTTTTAATCTTCTCCAGATGATGCCTATTTGGTTGACGAAACGCGCGTCGAGTGCAGTATATAGCGTTTTGGTGTTTCGTAGAAAACTACGTCAGTGTTATCTTCACATGAAAGGTTCCAACCCACTCCAGGACAGTGAATTTACCCTGCATGGTTTTGATTGTGAATAAGTAGTATATTAGTGTTTGCAACTTTTCTCAGGATCCTGTATATTCATTTAGTCGCTATCTCGACACCATACTAAGCATAATTATTTGAATAAAGATCGTTGTCGTATGACATACCAAATACATTTTCTTCTGTGAGCAATTAGTAAGTTCACCGTTCATTAAAGTTTTTCAATGTCCACTATACATGCTGATTCATCGTCTACCATTAACAACACCGAAGGATGCGTCAAGATTGGCCGTTTTTTCTTTTTTCGTATTTCCCGGAGGTTTTGACATATACCGTGACCATGTAGTTACACGATCACAAGCGGGAGATACGCTGCGGGTAGATGCTTTTGCCTTTAACAATCACCCCTGAAAACTGTTTAGTATGCGACGCGGCACTTTTCATTACCGTAGCAGAGCGTCGAGCACTTCATTCCTGCGAATCCTGTGTGAAAGTGCCGAGCGGCGTGCATTCAACTGCTGAACTATACTATAGCCTGCCTCTCCTCTCTTGTCTATAATACTGATTTAATGTTATTATTAGTTATTATTTTATATCGTATGTTTTCGGTTTCTGTTTCATTTTAAAAATGTTAACATATAAATTGACTTTGATTGAGTTAATTACCCACCGTTATTTTTTAAGCAGATATGATGGATCCCAGGAAGTGTCTCATACGTAGGTAATGAACATTTTGCTTCAGCCACAGAAATGGAGTAAAAATTTTAAAATTTCATAAGCGTAGCATATGCTATCTCTAGAGGCATATACATATTTTATTGGGAAAAATGCAAAAAAAACGTTAGATATAAAAGACGGTGTCGCGTCTGAGCCCAAGACTAAATTGTAATTTAGTACGAAGGAAATAACCCGTCTGCTTTTTGAATGGTTACGATTGCGGCAAATATGTAAAACAGTTGGTGCAAGCGACAAAACAAAGCGAAAGGAGACAATTAAAATTCGATAATAACGAATTTACTGCATCCAGACATTTATTCTGAGTAAATTAATAAAAATTTGTCTACATCATAGAAAGACATATGGTATGTATATGCACATGTACATGTAAGTGAATGATGGGATTCGTTCGTGATGGCTGATTTGAGTCTGTGCGACGACGCGCGGATGGATTTTGACCAACGTAATGCTGCCATTTCCGGATCGTTAATCGTACTCTAGTTCAGTTTCAGGTCACGTATCCTGAATGTTCTACGGAATCAGCGTAAAAATACAAATTTAATATCGGATCGTAGAGCTTCACTTAGGCCCTGAGGTCAAGCTATACCGGGAGACTACAGAGGATAGTCAGATTATTACCAGCGATTTTCACAAACAGGGCTTTCAGAAAACTAATATTTATATACGCACCAAGTCCCACAGCTGCCCTTAACTCACAAGTTGAAACCTTTCGTCTGAGCCCTAATGTCGTGATAAAAAGTACATGGATTTTCATTGGCTAAAAAAATTTAAATTATTTGAATTTTTAAAACTGCTATTGTTATTAAGAACGACCGCAAGTACGTTTCACAAATACCAAAATATGACGACGCATTATACGCGCATTTGCCAACCAAGTTGGCATCATCTGGAAATGGTTAAGACTATTTTAAATTATCTCGGATAGCATCAACATGGTAAGTGAAACTTCACGTTTCGAATTTAAGAAATGTTTAACGTTAAGCGGATCTGGATGATATTGACGGGCTATTGTTTGAATAAAACTTGTTTTTAAATTTGATACATAATTTGTTTGATCTAAACGAAACTCTTCTTCTGAAAACTCAAAAAATAATATGATTATTTAAATAAATACGTATTTTAAGCCATACCGACATTTTGTTTAAATATATCTGGAACAAAAATTGAGAAGCAAATGGAGAAAGTACAAAGCACAGTACCCACCCGTCATCGTGTCCAATGCGCCACATTTAGGGCCTCAATTAGAACGGTCGTTTGTTTATTTTATCTACAGGGTGATTAGCGGGAGGGACCCTTACACTTTTATTAAATTTCTGATTTATAAGCAATTTTGAAAAACTCGTTTGGAGATTTTTTGATAGCTTTCCTATTTTCAGTTTAACCATTTGTTGCAGAAAAAATGATAACTTTTTTACATTTTAGGTTACGGTATACGAGTGCCAATTATAATTTTATATAGGGAAGCGTCGAGCTGAGAGTTCTGCCCCGTCAGTTTATTCATAAAGGATCATTTCGATTTTTGGTGGAGTGTCGAATATAAGCAACACCGTGATTTGTGGAAATAGCTAACATTTTAATATATTCTTGGTAGCCGAGTGGATAAAGCGCTAATAGCTATGTACTCGGTTCGATTCCATCTTGGAGCAAGTTAGACATTTTATTCGCAATTTGTTTCGGACTAAGAAGGAATTGTCGATGCCCTAGATGTGGTTCGGACTCCAAAATAAGCTGTAGGGTCACGTTTATCTTTACCCCAATACAAGATCCTATGGATTTCCGAGGGTGCTTCGGTGGCTTGAGAGGCGATTAAGAAAACATTATTTTATTGCCCTGTATGATTATTTGCATTCGAAAAGGGCACTCTGGAAATGTTGAATTTCGAATAAAAAATTGTATTAAAATGAAATAAAGGTGGAGGAGAGTGTATTTAAAATAAGTTCATAGCGAATAGAAAGAAATCTTCGACAGCTTTCAGTTACATTCATAAAAATAAGTTGAAGTAGCAAAAACAGTTCTCGAATTCCCTTAGCGATATTTCGCTGTCGACGACAAATGTAAACCAAGAATTACATCTTATTAATTATTGTGAAACAGAAACTTCTCATTCTCCAAATTAAATTTTCAATTTGCATATAAATTATTAACAAGCAAAAACAGTTTCTCCAGTTAAAGCGCTTTAGGAAATCCGTCATGTCATGAGAAATATGAAGAGAGAAACAATCAAAGTTTACTCAGAAATGTTTTACGTTATTAATTAATTGTTTCGGTGTTAATATTAGTTTTTATATTTGCAAGTTGTTAACATTGTTTTCTCTTGTTGCAGGGCTATCATCCTCTTCAAGAAATATTTACAGAAGGATCATTTTCCGACAGTGGCATATCAGACGAGGGTTCCGAGCATGAAATCGGCGAGAGACAGGGAAGATTGGCGGCAATTCGTCGTTTGGTACGTCAGCTAGAAGTGGGATTGTCTCCTGACTCTAAAGCCAGGCTGATAATGAGAGAAAAATTAAACGCAGCAGAAGAAGAGCTTAAGGCTCTTCAGCAAAGGTGCCGATCTTTGATTGTTCGTACGGCAGCCTGCTCTGCGACAACTCCGGAACGTTTATGGTAAGAAAATGGATTTTTCTTAGGTTTAAATTAAATAAGGCTAAGGGAAGCAAGTAATCGATTTCGCGTTTTAAAATTATATTCTTCCGAGAAACTGATATTGAGCGCGATATGTTGAGATGATCACCCTGTATATAATATTTTTTCTTTCGCATAATAAACATTTTTGTCCGGTTATCATATTCGGCGAGTAATTATTTTTTATTTATTTTCAGGCTGAGATTTTGCAGAGTAGATAGATGCATTTATCTTTGAATTATTATAAATATTTAATGTGATTTATAAAATGGTTTTAAGACTTTTCTGCTATTCTAACGATTATATTAACATACACTTTTAGTTGTTAATTCTTGTTATAATTAAAATTTGTGATATAATTTCACAATCAATCATTTTAAGTTTGGTTTTTTAAATAATTTAAGAAACCAAAAATTAGTGCCTATTTCCTTCTTCTCGCCCAGCAAAATTCCAGCCTTAATATGTACATATTTGAATAGATTTGTAAATTTTCAATTTTACTTTCTCATCTATCTATAGATAAAGCATTGACGTAAATAAAATTAGGTTCCAAATTGCGATGAAAATGAACGTGGAGGCTCGAAAATAGCAAATTTATCCCTGTGAGCATGCCGTCTGTGTGTTTGTATATATTTTTTCTATGGGGTGACGCCTCTCAGCGTAGGAATCCGAAAAACGGTTACAAAATCAAGAAAAATTATTAATTTTACTCCATTTCAAATTGGATATGATAATGAGAAAGTACTGTCGGGTTGCACCAAGCCAAGGCCGAGGCCGATTTCCTATACCAGATTTATAAAACTAGAGGCATATGTTTTACCTACAAAATCTATTTCAAAGTAAGAACTAGACTAAATAAGAAAAAATAACTTAAAATATTTGCGGTCGCAATGAATGTGCTGGTAAGAATGGCGGTACACTTTTTTATTCGCACATTTTTACAACACAAACGGTCTGTCTTTAACACCTCTGGCTTATAAATTACTAATAAATATTGGTAGTAATGCCTCCGCATGATTGTTATAACTTTTTTTCTGAGCTATTCGCTCTTGCAGTGTCCGGCGACATGTTGCGTTGAATGTTAATGAGGTCTGACATTAACGTTTTCTTTCAATCTTTACTAACGAAATACCTTTAATTTTTATTTTATTTATAAGGTTCATAATAAGAATTCCGTTTGATCTGCAGAATGTTTAAGAGTCTTGTAATGTAAAATTATTAAGTCAAGTAGTGGACAATCGAAATGGTGCATTCCGAAATTTGGTTCAGTTTCAAAAGTAACTTCGGCAAATACTGACATTAAATTTTTTTCTAGGTAATAATAGTAAACTAAAGATTCCACAAACTTATCCTTTAACATCATAACACTGTTTGTTTTAAAAGTGATTCATTAGAAGTGTTACAAAATGGTCGACTTTTAAAAAACCACCATTTTGTCTATAAACATATTTTTTACTGTTGCATTTATTAAATGAGATACGTAAATACCAGTGGCGGTTGGTGTTATATGTTATATCATGGTATTGGTGCATGGGACCCGAGCCATACTTCAAGGCATAACTATCAAGACTAATGAAGAAGTTTTGCAGAAAAAAATGTGCGATTGAAATTTGCGAAAAAAAAGTTGAAAAAATGGTGTATCTGCCCAGGTTATTTTTTAAACAATTTATAAAATATTTGCAAAACTTTTTGTTTATTCAGAATCAGGTGGACAATATATCGACAGATTTCAAATTTCATCAAAAATATTGTTTATTTATAAAATTACACCATTTTTAAATTTTATTTGGGATTTTATTTTCACTGAGCAAACTTCAAGAAAGTTCAACTTATGAAATTTGAAATTTCCCGATACATTTTCCACCTGATTCTGAAAAAGATATGTTTTGTAAATATTTTACAAATTGTTCAAAAAATAACCTGGGTAGACAAACTTTTTTCAACTTTTTTTTGCAAATTTCAGTCGCTTTCTTTTCTACAAAACGTCTTCATCTAGTATTGGTAGTTATGCTTTGAAGTATGGCTTGGGTCCCATTCTCCAATATTAAGATATGAAATGGTCCAAATTTCATCAGCGGTGGCCGCTATATACCCCTTTCAAATGGCTTTGATATTTTCAAAAATACAGGAAATAGGAGAACTGGATGTCGTCTTATTTGTCTTTATTTTACTGCTCTGTGACCAACTCGTCGTAATCGCATATTTTATTTAACAATTTTACACATGCAGGCGGCACTAACTACATTAAACTGACGAATCTTTGGAGGCTTGGAAAGAGTTTTTTTAAAGTATAATTTACCATATAATTCTTGTCTTCTTTAATAAATGCGCTAAAAGCCAAAAGTGTCTTTATTGAAAACCATGAAATCTAAAAAAATATTTGGACGAAATGGAGGCTGTTTAAGAGTCAACGATAGTTTTATTTTTTGTTCAATGCTTCTTTAATAATGATGGTAGACCGAAAAATATTAATTTTTAAAAATATGGCAATCGCATATAATTTGAATATAGGCAATAGTATTGTCTCTCACTTGAGTATGGCATCCGGTAATATGTAGAAACGCCAATAGAATTATAATGAATGATGATATTATATAAACAACGCCTTTTGTTTAAATTTAAATGAAATGAATAAGAAACATAAATTCCGTCGTTATCATTTGCATGTTACTTTTTTATTGTGGACATTTGTTTAATAAAATTTATTGACATACTTATTAGTAAAGGAATTGTATTTTATTTTTTTCTTATTTACGTGTTACGACTTTATTTCCATACGTTTTAAAACGTATTTGTCCTAGGAAAGTGGCCCGATATTTTCGAAATTCACGTTATTTAAAAAATATAATAACCTTCTTAAAACAATCAAATTTAATAAATGGTATTGAGGAAAAATAATTCTAAAGCGATATATTAATTTATTCACTTTATGCAATAAAAATGATCAGTCAGTCACAGCGATAAAAACTCGACCAGTTTTTTAAACAAAAAAAGGGATCGGTTGTTTGTTAGTTTCGTAAATACAAAATCACTTTTGGAGGATAAATAACAGTTTTTGTGTAATTTAATGTAGTGTGTGTGTGTGTGTGTGTGGGTGTAGGTGTGGCGTGTGTGTAGTGACTTTGTTGCATTTTTGGATTTTAAAAAATCAGGCAATGTAAGTGTTTAACATTGGATATTAGATTTTTAAGAATTTTCGTACTAATTTTGACTTAACGTTTCTGACTTTTGAATATTCTCCTTGTTATGTTGCATATTTTAACTCGTTGCGTAGCAACATATTAATCTATTGATGACAGACAACATATTTATTTGGTTTTTGTGTATGAGGCAGAGAGTAAACATCAATTTAAGAAAAATGGATAGTTGGTAATAAACAGACGTGCTAAAATGTCCACTTATCTTTAGGATTTATTTTATTCTCTCGGACACAGTAATTATTGTTTAAAATAATTTATAAGGAAAATGAATGAATACAATAATTTATAGTGTTATATATTTACATAAGTACTTATCAATTGAAATGGGTCGTCCCTAAATTTGGTCCTGTTTGGTACCTACGGATAAACACGTTTTGATCATTTTTTTTAATCAGTTTAAAAAATATCTGTCAACCGTTAACCTATAGAAATATTTTTTAAATAGCTATAGGTCGTAAAAAATATGAATGGTATAATAATAATAATAATAGATCAAATTTTAAGGAAGTTATTTTTAGCGAAGGCATATAACTTATAGATAGATAAATGGATTAGCTTAATATGAACTAATCTTGTTCTACAAATATCTGTATTTTTCTTCTTCTTCTTCTTCTTCTTTTCTTGTTAATAGCGAACAAAACCGTTTCAAAATATTATTTTATTTTTTACAGAGTTGTTGTTTATTTTTCTAAATATACACACGATTATATTGGTTGTACGTAATGATAAAATTAAAATTCTTAAAAATGCCGTAAATAACAATATAATATAATAACGATAGTTAATATATCATTGGCTAACGTATCAACAATATGACAGTTAACGCACAATCTGGTAATCGAAATGTCTGTGTTCTAACCGATTATGCTGAATAATGATAATAGTAATAATAATAATAATAATTATTATTATTATTTCTGTTAAAAGTACGTACCGGGGGGAAATGATTTTTATTATTGTTTTTGTTTTTCCGTTTTTATGTCATTATACTTATTGACCGGAAATCAAACGGGTATTTCAAGTTGGCCAACATCAGAGTTCAGCCATTAAATCCAGTTTTATTACAATATGATTTAAACATTTAATTTGTACGAATGTAAATATGTTGACTTACTATCTTGAAATTTAAACGAATGTTAACAACTTGTTAACATTAACAGTATGATAATCGGCTTGGTTACTTTACTTTTAATCTGCCGCTAAGTGAACATGAATGATCAAGTGCCGTAACATTTCCTTAAGCCCAAAAACCATAATGTCTTGGCAGCGCCTTGGCGCATCACTGCTAAATAGGCAGAAATGGAGGCCCCTCGACGCCGCTACTCGCATCGCATATGAATTGCCTACTTTGCCTACCACCGTTCGATGCATCACATCAAATACTACCAGTACTATTCTGCCACAGACTCTATGATATTTAGTTGTAGATTTTCACTTGCAAGATATCAAATTCATGTCTTATCATTTATTATTACACAGTTCGTAGTGATATTTCCTATTTCCTTTTTAATTCTTCGGGCATAAAACAGATACGTTTATTAAAACCTCATCGATGCATTTTCTCATCATCAATAAACCACCAGACAAAAAAAATTACTAGCCGTTGTCGGTGCCGAAGAAAATCATTTTTTTGCGCAGAAAATGGCGACATTTGTCTGTGCCTTTATTTCAGAACTAACCACCTGGAATAACTGGATCCGAAGTAGACACGATTTTGAGAAAAAACAGAGGTCAATTTAGTTTTCGAGGGGGGCAGTTCAAAACCACTGTTGATTGAATTTTATGTTCGACTCTAACTATGGAATTTCAATTTCATCCGTATCTTATGATATATCATTGCATCATAAAATGCATGGAAAGTCCTAATCCTTACTACTACTAAAAAAAAGAAAAATTGAAATCGGTTTATCCGTTTCTTAGAGCGACAAATATATCATTTAATAAATATTATGAATATTACCCCTACGTATGCCATCAATTATTTTATTAAATGTTCAAAATATGCTCCGTTGTTTGTCAAACAATAATAAAGCCTATTTGCGACCTTTTCCAAATGTCTCTTGGGAAATCCGTCTACATTCTCGAGACATCCTAGCCGGAAGATCACAAATTTCTTCTGACGGAGTTTTGTAAACTTGAGTTTTTACGCAATCCCAAAGAAAAAATCAAAATTTTTCATCAAACCCTTGTAGCACAGAAACTTCGTCTTGTTGTAAATGTAAATTGCCTTTCGAGCATCGTGTTTCCGTGTTTCATTGATCTGATTTTCTAGCGGGTTTATCATATTCTCTAAAAATTCTGAATATACTTAAGTTTTGTTTATTTAAAATAGGACCGATTGTCTCGTATCCTAAGAATGCCCACTCTCTGATCTTCTCGGGAAATTGTGTATGGTCCTCCCGAAACACAATTGAACTTTCTTTTGTCCCAATACCTGCAATTATATTTGTTAACAAACCCTATTAAGAAAAAGGTCGATTCATTGCAGAAACAAAATTTTTTTTTACCCTTTTATTCATAGCGTTGACTCCTTCTCTCGGAATCATCTTCACCGAGGTGTTTATAAGGAAATAATTTATTTACTTTGAGGAGCATCTTATATACTGAACCGACAGAAATGTGGGTTAACTTAGCTACTTTGTGACAGATGTGATTGGATCCATAGTTAAATCACCCTCCCCCCTTCCCGCCCCAAAGTTTCTTGAAATCTTCGAAATAAATCGATTACGTACTGGTGGCCTACATTTTTACTAGGGTGTCTTTCGTTAAAAACTCGAGCCGTTCTACGAGCGCAACGATTTTCACGACCTAAAATAAACATACTTTCTGTTTTCTCTCTGTCAAAGTATAAACCATTTTTAAAAAACTGTTTTTCATTTTAGTAACACTGACTGACAAACGAATACTAACAAACTTTAGGTTTCAAATTTTAAACCACAACAGACAAACACCTGATTTCTTTTATAGTTTTTTTGTTGTCAGAAGAACCTCTTTGCAAACAAATTTCAATACAATTCGTGCAGGTAATATTGCTGATATGAATTATTTTCGGCTTTATCTTGGAAACGTATAATCCGATTTTAATTTATTTCAATGGAAGGACAGAATTTCTTATGCCCTTTATAATGATGTAGTGTCAGACTCAATTAACAGTGGTTTCGAACTTCCCCCTCGAAAACTATATCGACATTTTTCTGAAAATAGTATGTTACAGATCCAAAGTTAGGTTATTCTAGAAGGCTAGCTATGAAATGACATCTTTGTATATTTCCGGCTTTCTTATTGTCCTAACGAGTCTATCCCTCAAGTCAAAAACTAAGGATCAAAGTAAGATGTCAATAATATTTTTTGACTTCACTTTTCCATTTTATTGAAATTTCAGCCGGTTCCATCGAAATATGATGTGAAAACGAGGTTTTAGATAACGGTCTGGGATGTGGCGAATGCGCCAGAATGCAAAAGATCTGCTTTCCCATGTTCACGTTAATGATGAATTGAAAAAATATTGTAAATATTTAAAATTGCTTTCGAAATTTTAAAATTTATTTAATATTTCATCATGGTGCACAGTAGTTGCAAAAAATATGAGTGGAGGTTTCTTCCTCCAATCTACACATCCGAGAAGTAGGATTCTCTTTCACCCTCGTGGTATGAAGGTGCTTATTTAGAGGACAGTGTCCTGTTATGAGGCCCACTATCCGTCTCATTCGTTCTCTATTGAGTTTCAGTAGTCACTATACGGTAAGAGATGCGCGAAGGCCCCTTTGCTGGTAGATGGAGCCTTGATTGTCTCATTCGGGGAACTCTAACCCAATGATTGTTAGTGTCATAACCAACCCAGTTTCGTGATGTGATCAGATTTCTTGATATGCAATAAGCTGATTCCGGGCCAGGAAAGTGGATTTTACCACCCTCTCTCGACAAACGGTGCGCTTCTTAAAACACCACAGGTAATCCAACCTTCTGTATCCCTGAAGGTACCTAAGGGCTCCTTGTATGGGAGAGGAATACATATTTAGAGACAAAGCACACACACACCTAATGTCCGAGTATGCTAGAATTAATTTATGGTTTAGAAAAAATCCTACCTTCTCTAACTCGGGACTCCAGAGTCAGAGGCAAGTGTCCTTACCACTTGACCACGAAGCCACACAATTACATTTTATGCCACTATGCCCGGGCACCCATATAAGTTTTACTGAATTATGCTCACACAATTGTACCAAAATTTTTCGACAATTCAGTGCCAACTTAGAGGTTACCTTATTTGATTCAAGAGTACTCGAAGCAGCCTGACTGTCACTACATGCGTGTCAATAAAACCTATGCTGAGATTTTCGTTTGCACATAATAAAATGGCGTATACCTCAGCTTGGAACACACTTGGATACTTACCTAGAGACATGGAAATACGAACCCTTGGTTTTGCATTCATGTATGCTAGCACTAGTTCCCTCCTGAGACTTTGATGCGTCTGTAAGGACTCGGTAAATTTGTTCTATTATGCTCCCAGTCGTCTCGACTAGGGAACACAACTATGTATGGAATAGTAAATTGATACCGGTCATCTTCCGACTGTCTAACGACCTGATCTCTTACCGATAGAGTTAGAGCCTTTGTATGTCCCATCCAGTATTCCCTATTCCGTTCTTTAGCAATCTGTTAGTTGCTTTCCTGGCTTCAAATTCTACTTCAATGTGTAAGACGTAGAACAACTTCTATCGCAACTGCTGCAGGTAGTCCTCATTGCTCCTGTTATCCCTAAACAGGCTAATCTTTGATATGTGTTTTTGGTATCGTATCTAGTATAATTGTGGTATTACCTTTGTCTGTTGGTAAAATTTTTAACAAGCTGTAAATTTCCTTACCCTTACTTTTAAACTTTTTCTGGTAGAAAAAATTGTTAGAACCAGTAATTCTTAATATAAGCCAAATATACTCCTTTATACGAATTATTTTTTAGGCTACAACCAAAAAGAAATAAAAAATTATCGTACGTTGTCCTAGTTTTTATAGCGTGTCAAATGAAATACTGTTGACACATTATAAATGAACAATTTTATATTTACATATGAAGCAATATTAATATTACGATATGGTCTAAGTTTCCCCTTCTCTGTCTAACATCCAGGCAAGTGTTGTTTACACTAGAAGACTGTGTATTGCATAAATCAAAATAAATACGTCGTACTAATTTGATTTTATAAACACACGCTAACCGTGAGAATAAATAAATGATTTAATTTGATACAACGGTCATGATAATGATTAAACATATAGAGGCGACATCGCATGAGTAATGCGTATTTCGTTGGTACATACTAACATAATTCTGGAATAAAGCATTTTTCATGCAAGAGTCTACTACAAGTTAGAATGTAAAGTGGCCAAGTTATGAAAAATGATTAGTAGTGTACCCCATCTTTAAGGCTAAGGCAATAACAAGTGGATCTCGGCGGATTACCGCGAGGTTCTCTGCGGGCCCGCTGTGTTTCAGATCGCGCTGCTTAAGATTAATCGACCTCTTACCGATTCGTGAGCGAACATGGAACTGCCTTAATTAATAATAATAAGTAAACAACAAATCACTTATCGTGGCTGAAACATAATATCCGTTTTAAGATAAATGCTGCACAACAAATTATACCATAATTCATTTTTCTCGAATTTGCTCGCAGATATAACTGATAAGAAAGAAGCCTATACCGATCCTCTTTTAATTATACTCGAAGGTGCTTCACGAATACCACATAAAAAACGGATAATGAAAGCGTCTCAAGAATTTATCGCTTTAAAAAAAATATATGCTCATTAGCTGGGATAAATCTTCCAGGTGGAAAAGAAAAACATATTATGGAGAATTTAGGGAAATTCTGCAGGTGTTTTACTTACACTCATCAAAGTTTAAAAACAAACAGTTTACTTGCACTGAAATCCACTTTGAAGCAAATTGTTACCAAGTTCGTTTTAATATCGTATGATATACAGGGTGTTTCCGAGGATGGACCAAACATTTATGATTCATTAAATTGTGCTATAATTATATTGTGTAAAATATCGATTAAATAAATATGTTCGATGACGATGTTCGACGATGGCTTTTCCTTTTAATTCGTTTAATTGAATCGAGGATGCAACTAAATTAACGAAAAATAGTAAAAATTACTAAAAAGTCCTATTCCTCTAAAATCCCTTATAATAAATTAAGGGAATAAAATAATACTGTTTTAAACTACAAAAGCAATAAGTGCATGTCGCTGACTTACGTTAGCTCCATATTAATAATTGGACTGCTTTGTTGTTGGTAGATTGCACTTTGCCTATTCCTTATTATTGAAAGATAATAGCCAGAAACCGATCTGTGGATTTTGCGTCCGCCCACATAGGAGTCGCTCCGACTTGGATTAATCTCGTGGTGTTGGCTTGTTGCAATTATTGCACTGCCCTACTTTTGTGGTGTTTTTTATTATTCCCTTAATTTATTTCAAAGAATTTTAGAGGAATAGGACCTTTAGCAATTTTTACTATTTTTCGTTGCATGTATTATGTTGGATGCGCATCCTGGTTTACTAAAATAATAGTGCATCATCCAAAATATATATTACGTACTTCCAACAACTATAAAAACGTTTTCTTTTGTTACAGCCAACAATCAAAAGACGGTACGGTGACCGCCACAAATTCTAAAGATGGAGATGACGATCCTGGAAATGATCCACGCGCCGCACATTCTTGGTTCAAACGTATGTTTAAGGCTTCTTTAGCATTTCAGTTGGTTATTCTTACTTTTGTTTGTGTAAGTTGTCTTTTTGAACCACAATGTTGCGACTATATGAATAATTATTCATGGTCGTTTAGTCCTAAGTTGCATTATGAGGGTCGCCCACCTATATGATTTTTTTACGGCGTACTTAAGAAATTAATTTTTAATTTTCACTGCCATATTCGACAGCACATACTTCACTTACAGATGCGTTTTTAGATAAAGCAGTTTGAAAATGTTACTTACCTGTTTGTACATATTTATATTTTTTATATATTACAGTGTTTTTCAGGGTGTTGCAAGTTAGAGTTATTTACTGATTTTTTTTTTTACTTTCTCAAGCGACGAGAAATACCAGAAATCGAAATTGAGGTATTAAGTAATCGAATGATAAATAAAAACATATCTGCTCACAGCACTCTGTATAGTAACTAACATTTTCAAATATTTTTGTTTCATTACGAAATGAAAGCCTAAAAGTTTAAAACACACATAAGGTACGTACAAATTAATCCTGTCGCCTCTTTTTTTTTACAAATTGTTTTGGATTACTGGTAACGTTTGCGTGTTATATTATAACTTAATAACTATATTTTTTATAGAAGCTATTTTAATTATTAAAATAATAATTTAATTAAGATAATAAATTATCTCATTTCAAATTATAGCATATTGCTATTATGTACATAAAATGTTTTTTTTTTTTTACAAAAATAAGAAATTAGAACAATATTTCTAGTTAATATATTTATATTGTAAAGATTTTACAGTCATTGTTTATGTTGTAAAAACTTGCTGATTGTCCCTAGTATTTATTTTTTGAAGGACCAATTATCGCGCCTGTAGCTGCCGATATGCAGCAAGTGCGTGCAGCATTTATGTTATTTATTATTGTTTTTTTTTTTTTTAATTATTTTTATTATTATTACAGAGTGTATTTATTTTATTAAAACGTTGGCAACTTATATTCCGATTGTACTTTGGTTGAAAATTTCACCATTTACGTAATTTTATTTTTAAACCATAAAAATGGTGTGAATTTTCAGGATTACAATTATTATCCCTAGTAAGGAATAGTTGCCAACATCTTATTAGATTTTATAAATAATTTAAATAAAATCCTAGAGAATGTTTTGCGAAAGCAATTAAAACTATGTATTATAGTGGAGAACAGAAATATTTCACGAGATGCGTTTTAAGCGTCAGTTGTTAGTTTAATATTGAACAACTCGACAAGAGAGAAAGTGTGTCGCGGATGGACATTTGCGCTTGTCTCTAATTGCTCAAATTTATTAAGAACTTTAATTGAAACCATTCTACTAATTTGACGAGAATTAGCACGTATTTTTAATACGTCGCATCGTCTAAAATCTGGTGGTGCGCGTAATGTGGGTGGACGGATCCTCGGCAATATCTAGAAAATTGATACGAATGCAATAAAGCACACTATGCGCGTTCATTACCGAATGATGCGCAAATAACGTAAAAATGCGCATAACGTACCGACGCGACGCCCCGTCCCAACAGATGATATACTTATGTATGAAAACGTACAGTGCCAGCGTCGTCGGTCAAATAATTTAAATGATTACGTTGGTTTGACATTTCTGTCAGTCCTACCTAGCAAAGTAATGCTGGGAAAGTGGAATGCGTGTTCTCTTAAGAACAGTTGTTGAGACAACAAAATTTGTTTTCTTAATAGAGTACGGGTTTTTTTATATTAAGGATACAAATCGTATAAAATGGTTTGAGTTATATATGTATTGTTTTGGCGAGACGCCATCGTCTTGTCTGTGCCGTATGGTAAATAATTTATTTTATTAATACATAGCATTATTACTATTGCATGTTTAGTAATTAAAACTAGGTTTGCAAGTATTTAATGTTAATTTTTGGCAACGTCGCCGTTTCCTATCAGAAACGTTAGTTTTTTGGTTTTCATCAAACTAATCGTCGCGTATGTTTTTTTATTCATATCCGTTTTCTTGGGCGACCATATCGATGTTAAGGGTAGATGTGCCGCGTATCGAGACGTCATGTCCATTTTAAAGTGTTGCACTTTTCCTGTTTGTACTAGAAGCTTTGATTAAGAATAATTTCGCTACTCAGGAAATAGCAGCTGAAATCAAAACCCATTTTTTTGGAATTCCGCAAACAGATCTTCACTCAAAGAACTATTTTAGGGCTTATTCGAGTTATCCAGAAAATAATCTGCTACTATTGGGATCGATAGAACACATAAAAATAAAATCAGACTCGAGAAGCGAACCGTTTCAGAGTAATGACCGATCAAAAATGTCGCTATGGATTCAATCTTTGGAACCACGGAATTGAATACTTTTCAAATTTGGGGCGTGATAATCTTCTTGAGTCACTATTGTAGTGATATTCATGTACAGGGTTATGCATTTAACGTTCTACCCACTTTAACTTCTTTATCTTCTTACCTAGAAAAAGGTGGTAAAGAAGAAAGTTGTGGGAAATTTTCTTACTATTTCATAATTGAACTTCTCATTATGAAAATCAAAAAAAATTTTTTTTTTTATGGATTACCCCATTTAGGTCTCATTTTTTGAAATCCTTTCTTAATTCTGATTACAATGATACACGTACATCATAGATAGGTTTGCTCAAACAATTTGCACAATAATCTGCTTTGAAATAGTGAATATTGCATAATGAACAAAATCTAAGTAGCGAAATTTACTGAGAAGGTATGCTCACTATCTTGCAGGGGATGGCTCATTATAGAACACCTTATATAATTTATGTTTATTTCTTAAAGTATAATATTAATCACATTTCTTCTAAAACTGTGTTTTTTTTAGTAAGATTTATAACAAAACAGCATAAATGTGCATTGATTTTTCCGGTGATTTAGATTTTGTCCCTTAAGTAACATTCACTATTTCAAAGCACAATATTGTGCGAACTGCTTGAGCAAACGTTTGACACATACATATATATATATATATATATATATATATATATATATATATATATATATATATATATATATATATATATATGTATGTATGTATATATATATATATATATATATATATATATATATATATATATATATATATATATATATATATATATATATATATATATATATATATATAATGTATATGTATATATATGTTTGTGCAGTGTTTATTTTTTTGATGTCGCTACAATTTTTTCCCTCGGTAACGCCATTGGTTTTCAGGTACGGTCGTTTCTGAACAAATATGCCACCCTCACCTTTTTCATATCTCATATCATTATCCAATATATTGAGGTTAAAGTAGAGGCGTCACATCTGTTAGCGTATTGTAGTAAGTAGAACATGTAATGACATGGAACAAAACAAAACTTATAAAAAATTCAAATCGATAACCTACTGCTAGATGGCGTTCGTGTTAAAATCTTTTGAAATTTTTAATAACAAATTTTACTCTTGAATCGACTCGACTTCATTTATGACTTCAAAAATAAAAAAATATTGTAAAAAAAATTACACATAATTGAAGTCGTTCAAGATGCGACGTCTTTGCTTATTTACCCTAAAGCGGGCATTTATATAACAAACTAAACTCGTTATTTTGAGGTGTTCTATCGATTCCCGAAGTTTGGCAGATTACTCTCCACAGATCCTGTTACAGTGGAAGACCTGAAATCTGTATACATATGTATGTATGTACTTTCATTGCAGTGTCCTTTTTGACGTAATTTGATTATTGATATTCTTCTAATAGGAGAATCATGTCATATCATATCACATAAAATTAGCTATAAGATAATTTTACAAAAATGTTTTAGAATACAGCAACAACATCCTATATAATTTTCAGTCCTGACCTTTATAAACATTCTTGAAATAATTAGCCACATAGTATAACAGGAAAATGCAGATTTATAATACTTTAGTTAAAATTTCAGTACGAATTTATACCAATAAAATTTCGTGCAGCCCAGAAAACGCATTAAGAAAAACCAAAATAACATTCAATACAATACTATTGTTTGTATTAGTTAAGTTGCGTTGTTTAAATGGTTTTGAAACGAGGGCGTTGTTTGTTTGGCCATTAGTATTTTGATTGTCAGATCAATTTGATGGTCGAACTGTAATTTTTATTACATAATTTATTTGTGTTTGAAATATTATTAATAAAAGCAATGTTTAAGGACTATTTGAGAATCCGAACGCTATATATTTTTCGTCGAGGGGTCCAATTATACAGGGTGTCCCAAAATGTATTTGCCAGTAACTTTTTGTATATTTGACAATAAATTATGATGCATTTTCATTCAAATTAATTTTAAAAATGATTATAATTCCACCTCATAAATCTTAAATTTTATGTTTTTATTTTTCTTAGATCTGATCCCGTTCATTTCGGGATACCCAGTAGTTGTTTATGTACATGCTTTAATTAATGATATGTTTTCAAATACTACAGGGATTATAGAGATCGACTGTATTTTTAAGGGCTTTTGGAACTATATTTTATTTATTTTTTGCTAAGTTCCTTCCCTATTTGTATTCGTTTTCCTCGACTTCTGTGACTTATACTTTTATCAATAATTTACTTGAAATGTTTTTATTACCTAAACTCCCACTGAATTTCAAGTGCCTTATTGATATTTATTTGCAGTCTTACTTATAATGTATTATTTCAGTTTTATTGTTATAAAAGTAATGGGCATTTGCTTATTGATCGAGCATTAAACTTAACCAAACAATTTCTATTATATTATGAAATATTTTTACTTTTTTTTATGTTGTTACAGTTAGTTGGTTTGTACATCTTTTTTATGACAAATTCTATTTTTAACATAACATTAATTTAAAGACAAAAAATCATGTTCGTTATTTTGTACTTTTTCTACAATAATCATCTCATTTATAAGTTGATTTTGCACCAACAAAGAGTGGTTGTATTTTTTAAATTTGCCAATTGCAACACTCTTTGGTGACATTTGGATTGCATATTATGCTGTACTTTAATGTAAGCATTAATTAATAAAGAAATTTTGATTTTCATTTAAATAATTTATCATTCCTCCTTCTCCTTCCCATATACCTAAACAGCAAGTGGAAGAGAAAGGAAGCGGTAAGTATTAGTTAATCGATTAAGTTAGTTAGGGGTTACATAAGACATTTTTTGTGTAAAATGAGATCAGAGTTGAAAAAATTATTTGATATTTATAATGCGCCATTATTATTATTATTATTATTATTATTATTAATAACATGTTTGTAAAATATGTCCAAAGGGAAGGGGGTGTAACAAGTAGCGGTACCATCTGATAGTATGTATATAATATTACTTAAAGACAGGAATTGTTTCAATGTTATACAGTCTGTCCCAAATTCGAGGCTCACTATTAATATCTTTGTTATTATAAGAGATACACAAGTTCGTTCGGTTAAATCGGGAAAGTTTTGAAGAATTTCATGACGAAATCAGAACTAATATAACAATTTTTCGCCTGATGCAGATTTGAAAAAATAAGTCGATTTTGGATTTTTTCTCATATTTTTTTTTGTATTTTTGATTAATTTTCCAAGTCTTTAAAAACGTTTCTTTAATTAACTACTTTCAAAATAGAAAAATCCTACGTCACATTTACTCTCCGACCTCTCACAAGTTTGCCATCATCCATTGTGATCATTAACAATTAAATATTAATTTTTAATCGCTTGAAAATAGTAGGATGTGAAATGAAAAAGTGCAAAGCATTAACAACGTCTCATAACACAATAGCATTGTAATGGGTAGGTAACAAATGTCACAATCGAAATTTAAATCTTTTTCAAATTATGTGGCAGGTGGCAAATTGTTGTAAATGGTTCTGATTTTGTCGCCAAATTCCCCAAGACTTTCCTATTTAACCGAATCAATATCTCGTAGAAAAAGAAATATACCAATAGTCGGCTTCGAATTTGGGACCGACTGTACAAACATGGAAATGAAGCGAAATTATTTATTTATATCACTGTTAGGTCGTGGACGGTGCGCAGTAATGTCGGATGGATAATAACAAGGTAGCAGATCTATCAGGTATGCTGTGAAATACAGGACCGGATTACTAATACCGGCCTGAACTTAAATCAACATAATCAACGACTGAAATAATCCGTTTAGTGTTGTTGCAAAAAATGTTGTTAAAAAAAAATCATTTGAAATTTTTGTAGCTCATCGAATATACATACACTTTATTACATACCTTTGATGAACGCAGTGTTGAAAAGCAACTCTTATTACGGTTCTGTAATAAAAACGAATCTCCATATTACTTCATGGCATTACGTCCGACATTTATCTTCACTTCAGTTGCCATATTTTTTGATTTTTGTCTTTTTTATTTCCGACCGGTATGCCGCTCACATCATAGGCGGGAAAACTGAAACGGGAAAGGATATTTCAATCCTAAATATAAAATAATAAATACGCCGTGCACAGAAAGTTAAGGATGTTTCATATTTTCATGAAAGAATTGGACTAAAAAATAATTCGTTATGGAGGGTATTGACAACTTCTAACCTTTAACCTTTTTGCATAATTTGGTGAAGAAAAAAAAAACGAGGGAAACCAATTTCAGTTTAAGTGTTTATCCGTGGGGAACCGACAATGTCCTAAACCTATTATCAATAACTCGTGTTCTGGCCTCTCACTCTGAATACTAGCTGGGCATGTTTCTGATGATGTGGTCGATCACATTTTGTAGAATTTGTACCCATAAGATGGGAAGAATATCTGACAGTTGGATAATGTTATCTGGAGCCGGTTGATGGTTTTGACGTGTCCTACCCAATAAATCCCACACGCGTTCAATGAAATTCAAGTCGGGAGAACTTGGTAGAAGAGAGTTATCATTAAATAAAAATAAAATGTTCCCCTATAACTGCTTGAAAATTCGTCACAATGTTACGGGCAATATCATTGGTATCCATTTGTCCACTCATGGTCCTCCTACAGATCGGTGCATTCTCCAATTCATATTTTTCCCCATACAACCATAACACTGGCGGCTCTAAAGTCTACTGTAGGTTGGATTAGCCTTTGGCTGAGTCTCTTCCCTCACATCCTTAACTTTCTGTGTAACTAATTATGATAAACAATCGTATGTGTATAGTACTTGTGTTTATAGGAGCAAAGATGGCCTGTGAGCCGAGGCCTCGTCGTCGGCCTAATGCTACTCAAGGTATGCTGGCCAAATCGCCGCGGGTTCGATTCCCTCTAACACCAGAAACACATTTCTAGTGTAAACTGTGAATGAATGGTGGAGGGTAAATTAAATTTACCAGATAATATGACCTCATAAAGGCCCCGCGACAATTTACTTTTGTTTTTATATATCCATCAAATTGTTAAAATAAGTTTACAAAAAAAAAATCGATCGCACGTTATAAGAAGTTTTTATCGATAAAAGTTTTTCCCTATTTATTTATTGTCATTTCAAAAAGCATGTTCCTTTAAAATAAAAATGTCTGGGTAGGAATTATAGACGAACTTCTCTACCTCGAACCTCCCAAATCTCCCCAAATTCAAATTCAAAACGAGTTTATTTCAAAAAAAAAAATGTATATATATATATATACATTTATATATATATATATATATATATATATATATATATATATATATATATATATATATATATATATATATATATATATATATATATATATATATATATATATATATATATATATATATATATATATATAATATGTATCTCAGAACTAGAAACTTTACAACAATACAACACATAAAAAAATAAAGACATTTAAGGTCAAAGAAAATACTTCCAAAACCAATTATGTGTCAATGGCACAGAAACATATTCGAGTTACAGATAATTTGGAGATATAGAAGAATTCGACTGTAATTATTATTTGAAAGTAAAAAAATTCAACTTCTTAGGAACTAAAAATACACAACCAATTAAAATACATGTAAGTGCAAAATGTCCTCAGTTTATAGTTAGATAATGTCTAAAGCCGCGTATATATCATAATTAGATGTGCGCGAATCGTTTGGAAACTGTTCGAGACTGCTCGCGAGCATAACGTCTTCACGAAAAAATTCACGTGTTCTGATTCCCAGCGTCAGCGGCTCTCGAGATTTTGTTTGTGAGGATTCGTTCGCGTTTTATTAAAGATGTCTGCAAACAACGATGATGATGTTTTGACTACTTGTGTTGGCTTATTATTTTGGAAAATTGTTAAGTTAAATTTGTTATGCTCTCCTCTGACCATTCCATTTTCACAAAACAAATAGCGTATACTGCATAACAACTGATGAGACGACCTCACGTTTAGACCGGCTCCAATGATCGGCACGTGTTCGAGAACAAACTTTGATGTACTTACTGCCTCAAGAGCGCACTCGGTACATGTTCGAAAGCAGGACTAGAACTGTTTGCCAACACTCGCATAGACCGGGTTTGTCAATTATTCTAATGGCTCTCGAACTTGGTCTATACGCGGCTTAAAAGTGGTAAATTTCTTATGAATAATGCCGATGACTTCTGGTGTTCCTTTATAAGTCATCTAAGGCAAAATGTTACCATATTTTGTTGTGTATTTTAACTTCCCAAGAAATATTTTTTTACTTATCCATCAGCAAATTTTGTTTTAACAACACATTAAAAACAAGGGGTTGTTAAAAAAGCGGTTGCGTCATTGTATTTAAAAAAATTTCAAGAAAATCCAAAAAGCCTATGAAGAGATAGAAATCATTAAAAGTTTCATGGATGTGGGATCGAGTTTGTGTAGACTTATTTGTAAATCCTACAGCTACTAAATAATTTGGAAGGATCGAAGGTAAGAACCGTGGGTTTATCATTTTTATAGTGATTAAATGGTCCTATAAATTTAAAATGATATTTATTTAAAAGAAATTTTTGAAAATACTTTTCTCCAATAGAACTACAATTTTCGAATGTTATTTCTGCTCTGATAAACTTAATTTTGAACATTTGCACCGAGAAGAATCAACATCCATATACTGTCTTTACAATTTTCGAGTTACGGTCGGCGAATTTTGTAAAGCTTTTCCTTTGATCTATTGTGCTTGCGCATTTTTTAAATATAGCGAGAATGATGTCCATTCTCAACTTTTAGAGTACTTGGACACGTGGTATAAGGAATAAGGATCTTTGGTTCGTGCATGTAATTTCTCTTTTGGCGACAGGTGACATGTAAAGATGGTGATTGTGGTAGAAATAAAAAGTTTCGAATGAAGAGTGTTTTTTTTTGTAAAAGTAATAATATGTCTTCTCTAGGGCAATGGTCTGTTTCTTTTCTGGATAATTTAGTCAAATAAACTATAGTATCGGTTAAACAGTATGACGTATATTCAATATGTTTTTACTCTACATAGATGTGTTCCTTTTACCATCAGTATCGGCTAATCTAAGCAGTTTTACGGTTACGGAAGTTACATCAAAAGAAATTTTTCCTTTACTTATGCAGTGTAACCATAAAACAACTTAGATTAGCTGAGATTGGTGATAAAAGGAACACACCTAATGTCAGAACATAGTTTAGAAATAACCATTGCTCTTCCTTAATATATTTGCAATGATTAAGTGTCAGGAAAAAATGCAAAAACAGATACTTTATGTGTCTGTTATAATAAAGTAAATTAAATATTTAGCCAGGCGTCTTGTTAAACTTGCCAAATTTGAGAACACGCAAATTATAAATTAGGTGTTTAGCTACTTTCTAACCTCATTGATCAATATTTTTATCATCTTGTATGACAAAATGAGTACATGATTTCGCATCATTACATAATATGCTTTCTCCCATCATCTCAAGTAAATGGTTACCTTTTGGATTTGTTCTGTGAACGTCTATGTAATATGCAGTATTAAATAATTGTCTCTCTGAATGTACAGTACAGTACGGTACCGCCGCCGCGCCGGTTTCTTTAACATTTTCTTCTGATTATAGTGCCAGGATCATCTTTAACTATACGATACGAAAGTACGTATATTCCTTTTCACGTCCTCAACAATTCCGTATCGTAATGATAAACATAGAATAACTAACTGCTTTACACGATTATTATTCAAGTGAAGTAATATGCCGAGCCAAAACATAATAACTTACACAGTTAATTTAATTAAAAGAAAGAAATGTTGGTCGCATATAATAAAAAATTACAATATACAATTTGAAAATGTACAAAACAAATGACAGTTTACTTTAAAAAAAAACTATGAAATAAACTGATGCAAGATTGAAGTGAATATTATCAAATTATTGACCATATTTGGATTTCTATATTTTTGGACCGAGATGGTTATTCTTGATGGGATTTTTTGGATCGTTAGAAATAATCAGAGACCATCGACCGACGCGACGGAAATGGCCTTTTAAATTATAAGTGTTTCTTTTATCTACAGGGAGATTAGCGGGACCCTTAAATTTTTGTTAAATTTCATATATTCCCAACTTCCTAATAAAAATGTGATGATTTATAAGCAATTTAGAGATGTTTTTGGAGATATTTTCAGAGATACCATTTCTGACAAGAAAATAGCGATTTGTGAACATTTTAGGTTACAGTAATTTAATACCGGTTCGAATGCAAAGCGAGGAAACTGGTATGGGTATGAGGAAATGAACCGACAAAAAATAAATTGAAATTTTTGGTATCTCCACAAATCACGGCGTTCTTATATTCGATATTCTTAATGAACAAACTGACAAGGGAGAAATTTCGGCTCTACGGCTCCAAATATAAAATAGTAATTGGCAGCCGTATTTAAAATATTCCAACTTTAAATGTAAACAAATTGCCATTTTTTTTCTATGACAAATGATATCTCTAAAAATAGCAAAGCCATCATAAAAATCTCCAAACGTGTCTTTCAAAATTTCTTATAAACAAAAAAAAATTTTTTTTTATTTGAGAGAACAAAAATGTAACGGTCTTACTCATTACCCTGTAGATAAAAGGAGCAGACATAATTTAAAAATCTGTTTACTACGGCCGATGGGCAATAGTTTTTGCTTACGATCACAAAAAAACCTCATCGAGATTAACTATCTCGTCCCAAAAATATAATTAAATATGATTTGAAGGAAACAACTACTCAGCGGGCAAATGCCCCGACCTGCATTGAATTACACCTTCAAATCATGATAGATCATGATATGATCCTTCAAATCATATTTAATAACATTAGTTTAGTCCACCAAAAATATAACTCCAAATATGGTCAATAATGTGGCAATACCCACTTCAGTTGTGCACCAGTTGATATCCTTGCCAACATGCCACGTATTTAGTTTCATATAAACTACTGAACAATTTGAAATTGTCCACTCGGAAATTTGTTCGACTTCAAAGGGTTGTCAAATACCGGCCGAGTTTAAAAGTTTATTTTCGAAAATATAGACACGTTGCTCGGTTGCAAGGCCTTTATTAAATGAGATAAAGCAATAGCGCAACACATTTTCAATAGAAATGTATTTATTATTATTATTTTTTTATGCATGAAATCTTGAACTTGGACCATAAAAAAGACTTTGGCAGAAATAGATAGGAGCTGTTTAAAAGTAGACCATTCGTAATACTTTAGCCGTTTGAACTCGAACCAAAGTTTTGGGTGAGCCATTTCAACGGTTAAAGAGGTAGGTACCTACCTTAATTATGAAAAAAATTCCTAGTAATTACTTAATGTTATTTCTGCTGTGATCAACTTAATTTTGAACATTTCCACCGAGACGAATCAATATCTATATACTATCTGGTTTAATCCATTAAGGCGATGTTTTTTGTGCCTTTACAATTTTCGAGTTATGGTCGGCAAATTTTGTAAAGAGATTTCATCGATCTTTTGTGCTTACACATTTTTTAAATATAGCGAGAATGCCGTCCATTCTCAACATGGAGTATTTGGACACATGGTATAAGGAATAAGGGATCTTTGGATTGTGCATGTAATTTCTCTACTAGCAACAGGTGACATATAAAGGTGGTGATTGTGGTAGAAATACGCGGACAATTGCGTGGATGTTGGGTTGGTCGAATACGTGTTAACATGCGCTACCCATAGTGCGTAGTGTGCAACAGCAACGGGGGTGGCGGGCGAAGACGCACAATGAACGTTTGGGACAGCAGCCACGACGGACCTTGCATACTAAATAAAGCCAATACGTGCTTTGTACAGGACAGTCTGTTCTTAGTACGGGCGTACATCGTCCTGAGTCCTTGCGTGTCACTGCCACCGGATGTATCATCTGTTATACTATCAAAATTTACATACGGCCACTTCATATTAACTTTTTAACTATAGTCTGTTTTTATGGTTTTATTAGATAAACGAACGTCTGCCTTTTCTATTCACAAAATTAAATAGAATAAAATAAAGATCTTAATAACACAGAATAGGCATAACATAAAATAAAGCGACTGAAAAGGTTAGTAGAATATCTGAGGAATTTTCAATAATTTCAGTTGGTTTTTTCTAATGCATCATCAAATTTGGACAATTTAGTAAGAACTTAAAGCAGTCTGCCACATAATCCCATATTAATGGAACAAAAAAACCTAATGTGGCATATATTGAATAAGTCGTCCGAATTTTTGAAAATATTCGATCATCACATAAATTCCCAGAAAGGTGTTCATGAAACACGGAAAAACTTAAGTTTCCGCATCACATTTCTGCCGTTCTAGCCGTACACAATGACATGATACGGACGAACATATTTCACTGTTAAAAAAACATTTTCCAAGTTTGTGCCGCCCGACGCGACAAGACGCTTGAAATATTTTTTGTCTACTTATCATTTTGAGGCAAATTCACAGATGCGTGAAATTTGCGTATTATTTTTAATTTAGTAAAAAAAAGTAATTATCTATTTAATAAACCTTCTTAGGGCCCAACAAACAATGAATTTAAATAGATATAGATTACGGTAAACTTGTCAAATAATTAATCTCAGTCGGCAAGATTCGAGTCTACAATTTTATTATTACTACTTTTTCTTCAATCGATATTTTAAGTGTACTATTTCTGTCATGGAGTGGTAAAATCCCAAAGGAAAATCTACAATACTCCCTGCCGAGTCTGTCCTTATAATAAATAACCTACCCTCTAGTATGCACTCGTGACCTACATTCTACGAGGACGAGGGGTGTCATCCTTAGGATTTAAAGAACCGAATGAAAGTTAATTTTACCGGGGTCAATAAAATTTTGAACATCAGTGAAAGTAACTTGTTTTTATTTTTTAACATGTCTTTTTGAATATTTAAACTTATTTATTTCTACTTTCAAGACAAAATTAAGATAGCAAAGGACAGTAAACGTATTTTCCAACTTCAACTTATTTTGTATACTGAATAAGATTTGCAGGACACAACTACTCAGCGGACAAAAGCCCCGACCTGCATTGAATTAAACCTGCAAATCTTGTTTGGTAGCTGAGATTATTTGTCAATTCCTCAATACATACACTTATCACTCACTATGTCTGTTTTGCTTAGTCTACTTTAGGCTAGCCTGGTTTGATATTATTATTATTTGTGTTTTCCATTAAGTACTTATTATGGCATACTGTCGAGAACATAAAAAGTTCGAAAACGGTCTGCCTAGTCAGGAATTGACAAATGATCTTAGCTACCAAACAAGATTTGCAGGTTTAATTCAATGCAGGTCGGGGCTTTTGTTCGCCGAGTGGTTATTTCCTGAAAATCTTATTCATTATACAGGGTGTCCCAACCAAAAGTAGGCACCCTGAATAACTTTGGAGATAAAATTTTTTTGAAAAATCGGTGAAACACGTCGACCTTCTTTCCAAGGGGGACATATTTTAATGTAATACTTGTATACCTATCATCATCCCTCTACCTTACACGGCCACCCCCTCAAAAAAATTCAAATGGCAAGGGGGGTCGAGTGATACATCTTTTGAAAGGTCTTTCAATTCCCTACATAACTGTGTATTTTTTTTTAACTTTTATCGATTCGTTCTTAAGGAAAATAATTTTCTTTTTGATGATTACATACAATCGAAATCGTTTAAAAAATCTAAAATACACGGCACTGGGTATTGGAATTTATAAAAAAACTACATTTTTTAGTGCTCTCAAATCGACACGAGTTTTTTCGACAAAAACCACTTTCCTTGTTCGTTTAGTTTTAGAATAATAAAAGACTCATAACCAATTCACAACCAATTTTAAATCGAGATACATTTTACCAGAGTGAGTTCTTAAAATGGTTTATACCCTTCAGGAGAGAATAGAAATTGTCAGCATTTATTTTAAAAACTATAATTGTGCTAGAGTTACGGAGCGCATAATCAATAGAAATCACCCAGATAGAAGGGTTGGTTCTCAGTATGTTTTACAATTATTGACAAAATTTATGGAAACAGGTTCTGTAGGAAACAAAAATCATGAACTTCAACGACCGATTAGGAATGAAGCAGTCGAAGTGGCAGTTCCGGGTCATTTTCAGATGGATAATATTCAATCGATCAGGAAAGTAGCTGATGCTTCCGGTGTATCATCGAATTGTAAAGGCCCACAAATTTCATCCATATAAATTTAAATTGGTACACGAATTAAACGAAGATGATCCCGATCGTCGGCTTGAATTCTGTGAGATTTTTAGTGAACAGTTAAACGGTAATGCCAATCTACTGTACAATACGTGTTTTTCTGATGAATCGACATTTCAGTTAAATGGGGAGGTAAACAGGCACAATTGTAGGTATTGGAGTGGAACCCATCCAAATTTGTTCATGGAAACTCATACCCAAAGGCCTCAGAAGTTAAATGTTTGGGCTGGTATCTTAGGGGATCACATTTTCGGGCCGTTTTTTTATTCCTGACAATTTAAATGGCGAAAGGTACCTCGATCTGTTAGAAAATAACATCGACCCAATGATTACCCAAATCCTCGAAGAAGGCGATAATCTTTTTAGAGGGCGAACTGTTTTTTCAACAGGATGGGGCACCCCCACATTTTGCTATAGCAGTCCGTCAATTTTTGGATAATCGGTTTCCTGAGCGATGGATTGGAAGAAGAGATCCTGTGGAGTGGCTCGCTAGGTCACCCGATTTAACTCCCTTGGATTTCTTTCTGTGGGTACGTTTGAAATCGAAGGTATCTGCAACAAAACCCGCATCTCTGGAAGAGTTACGTGAAAGAATTGTTCGAGAATGCCGTTTATTGACTCCAGATGTGTTCAGAAATGTTCGTACAGAATTTCAAGACAGATTATACTACTGTATGGAAGTCGGTGGGGGTCATTTTGAACAATACATACGGTAATTTAAACTGCTTCTTTTATTTTTATTTCCCCAACCTAAAATAATTAATGAAACAATTATTTTTCAGGAACGAATCGATAAAAGTTTAAAAAAATACACAGTTATGTAGAGAATTGAAAGACCTTTCAAAAGGTGTATCACTCGACCCCCTTTGCCATTTTTTGATGGGGTGGCCGTGTAGGGTAGAGGGATGATGATAAGTGTGCAAGTATTACATTAAAATATGTCCCCCTTGGAAACAAGGTGACGTGTTTCACCAATTTTTCAAAAAAATTTTATCTCCAAAGTTATTCAGGGTGCCTACTTTTGGTTGGGACACCCTGTAGCCCACCAGGGTTATAGGTCGAAGCTCTTGGTATCCCTGCTTTGCAGATCGCCATCATTTACCAAGACACAGTAGTGATTTCTGACTGGTAGTAGCACTGACCACCAACCTGATACACTTATCACTCGCTATGTATATTTCGTATAACTAATTTTATTTAATATAAATCTTAACAAATAGATGGTCACCACCTATTTTGAAGAGAATTAAATGAATCGTTGAACTCGAGAAACAGTCGATCGACTGACATTCATAGAACACACACAGACACAGAAAAAAATATTTTTCTACATTTGAATTAAGGATGTTGAAAGGTAAATTTTAATGCAAATACATACATACATACTTTTTTCTGACACTTAATGAATGTTCTTGTCCGTTTAATAATATTATTTAATACAAAATTTTGGTTATTTATAGTTTACTACTATAATGATTAGTGAATTACTTGCACTATCGTTTTTTTTTTATGATTTATAGTGATATTATTTTACGATATTAGTCATGGGATATTGCAACACAGTTCTGTGTGAAACTGTGCTGTTGTTTAAAAATTATTCTTATCTAAATATGTGAAACGTCTGAAGTAAGTCGTGAGTTGAGAGGATAGAGCATGCTGAGCAGTAGCAATGAGAGCTGAAGCTCGTTATTTGTCGTAAGTCAGAGATGACATGATAAAAATACCCAAGTCTCAACCACAACCATAATTTGTCGTATACATCTTCATGTGGCCATATTTCCTCACATACACAGGTAGTCATTCCTATGCCTAGACAAGCAACGAAAATTCATTCATAAAATATTTTACATTCACGTAGACCCGAAATATGTATGTTCTCACGCATAGTTAATTCATTCTAAAAATTAATTACTCCTTCGGATCCTTGCAACCATTTATTATACTGTAAACAAGAAGCAGGTCTCTCGTAATTGAAAATGTTCACATAATTTCTAAATTTTGCATGACCAACCAAAGTCACGTCATTTATTTTATTGTTTTCTTCAGGAATAAATTACGTGATGAGATTCTTGACAATGTAAAATTTTCATAATTTCTGTAATTAGGCACATTCGCATCGTCAAATATTTTTTTTTACTCCCGCAGTAAACCTGGGTGAAAATATGGGTGAAGAAAATTTATTCCGACCCGTGAAGCCGGAGAAGAGTAGAACTTAGAGCAAATTGATTGGAAATAAATTCCATGACGAATTCCAACTCGATGACCAGATAGTGTAAACTTTGGTATAAACAAAATTATAGTAAGTTTATTTACGTATCAAATTCGGTAGTTTCTAACTCTTACATAATCTATTTTCTATAATTTCTGCCCCAATTTTCAGAGAAAAGTGTTGCCACATTACCTCATTACATTTCATTTATTATTAAGATCATCTAAAACCTCTGCATTATAAAAATATTATGAAAAAATTTCATAATACCTATTTATAGTTTTTTTTTTTTACAAAAACTGTTCATTCTTTTCCACATTATTCGATATTACGTGGAAATTAACTTAATCCGTCATTAAAGTTATTATTGTTATTAATACGCTGAAGAACTGAATAAGTTTTGGATAATTATTAATTGTTAAAATGTTATCGTCAAAAATGATACTTTTCTTATACATTTTAAATATTACTTAATGCAGATTTAACAAAGTAATTAATCTCCTAATAGTAGTAGCTTGTTGCAATAATTATTACTTCCGCATGGTCGGGTCATGACATAATAATTATTAAAGATCATTCGCATGCAAACCATAATCTACATTTTTGTACTTTTATTCCTTTAATTTATTTTAAGGTCTGGAGGGATAGGACTTCTAGTAAATTTTAATTATTTTCATTTCATTAATCAAGATCTACTCGGTGGAGTACTTGGCTAGAGCGCGCGGTGGCAAACTTCCCTACAAATCTTTCTGTCGTTGCTGCGGGTTCAAATCTCGCCACCGGCACCGGCAATGTCAATGGGAATTGGTGTATGTCTACGTTTTCTAAGTGTAACCTCCTTCTGAACACTTCAGCTTTGGATTCGGGAGTTGACTAGTTTCTGTAGTGTTTATTATTATGACATATTATTAGATTTGTCAAATTTTATGAGGTTTGGCAATATTTTTAGCTACCGGGTCTTCTCAATATTAGTATCGAACTCGAAAACTATTTCTTTTGGAGCATATACGTATGTAGTAGGTTTGTCGTCATAGAAATTATACATTCGCCTTATCTCATTTATTAAAGGAGATGAATCGAGTTATATGTGAAATTCTAGGTCTTCTTTAAAAAGGTGCATAATGCTTATGTGAATTTAGTGATTTAAAAAGGTAAATTCATGGAGCTGGTTTGGAGTCACAATGCCGTAAAAACTTGACTTGACTATGAAAAAAATCGATCGTTTCGTACAATTGCGATGTTCACCAATTAATTTTCAAGGACAAGGTCTTGAAGTGGGTCAAAACCTTTGAAGATGACACTGACGTAGTTTTTCACAAAACACCGTATACTGCTGTCGACGCGCGTTTCGCCAACCAAGTTGGCATCATTTGGAAATGATTAAAACTAACCTTATGCTAACAAGCTACCCTATTTATACCTAAACTATTGTCACGGTTTGATGAACCGTGACCCACGAACCAATGGAGCGGGCTACATGGGATCGACCCTCTGTCACTATTCGTACTATTTCTACACTTTTTGATTTCCAAACTTTCATATACATCCAGCTGTCTAGTATTTGTTACATTCCTAATTAATCTTAAATTACTAATAACTATTTTATGGTTGTTCTCAAACGCATGTTGGGGGCAACACTAGATTTATCTGTTCTACCATATCTTATGTGAGCCATATGCTCCTTGAATCTAGTTCGAATTGATCGTCTAATTTGCCGCACATACTTTTGATAATAGTCCTTACAGCTAATTTCGTAAATCTCCCACTTTTTGTTTATCTCAGTTTTGTCTTTTGGATTGCTTAAAAATTATTGTAGTTTATTTCCCGATGAATGAACCACTGTCATACCTATGTCTTTAAAAAATCTTACCGATATCACGGGTGAATCGAGGATCGAATGGAATCGATACAAATTTCTGATTTTCACTTTCCTTATCTAAGGTGGAGGAATTTCGATGTTTCTCATTTAAATTTACGTTTACTAATAATGTTATCAATTAAACTTACAGAATATCCATTTTACTCGCAGCTATATCCTTAATCAATGCATTTTCTTTTTCAAACCTCTCCTTATTGCGGGGGAAGCTTAATAGGCGCTGAACTAGAAAATTAAAACTGGCCATTTTGTGTTGAGCACAATGGTGAGAGTACTAGAGTACTGGTATCTTTTCTGTATATGCCAAATTCTAACTTACTTTCACTATTTTTAATTACTAATATATCTAAAAATAGTAGTTGTCCGGAGTTTCGATGTATTAGTAATTAAAAATAGTGAAAATAAGTTAGAATTTGACATTTACAGAAAATATACATGTACTCTAAGATATATGTGGTCAACACACAATGGCGAGTTTTAATTTTCTATTTCATCGCCTATTAAGCTTCCCCCTCAATAAGGAGAGGTTTGAAATAGAAAAGGCATAGCTTAAGGATATTGCGGCGGGTAATGGATATTCTGTAATTTTAAGTGATAACATTATTAGGAAACGTAAATTTACAGAGACACTCGAAATTCCTCGACCTTTCAGAATGAAAGAGAAAATCCGAAATATGTATCGATTCTATTCGATCCTCGATCATTGTATCGGCAAGATCTTCAAAGATATAGGTATGCCAGTGGTCCATTCATAAGGAAATAAACTACAATAACTTTCAGGCAATCCAAAAGACAAAATTGAAACAAACGAGTATATGGTTTAGCTCTCATATATGGTAGAACAGATAAATATATTGTTGCCCAACATGCGTTTGAGAACAACCACAAAATACATGTTAGCAATTTAAGATTAATTAGGAATGTAACAAATACTAGATAGCTGGATGCATTTGAAAGGTTGGAAATCACAATAGCCCACTGTATTGGTTAGTGGGTCTTTAGGATAAATAGGGTGGCTTGTTAACATAAGTTTAGTTTTAATCATCTCCAGATGGTGTCAATTTGGTTGGCGAAACGCGGGTCGAGTGCAATTATAAGTGTTTTGGTGTTTTGTGGAAAAGTACGTCAGTGTTTTCAAGGACATGATTATATATTTGACGTACATATACATTATCATGTTTTGAAATCGAACAAAATTTGTCGTGACTTCTTTACCATTACACTTACTAAAAAGTTCGCACGTTAAGTAACATTTATTTGAAATTTTTTTATTAATATTAATGTTTTAGCAAAACACAACCTGTTTTAATATTTAAAACTGTTTTGTACTATTTACTTTAAAATTATCATTACCAACTATATTCCTACGATTGCTCGCTTGCATGTTTCCAGAAAATAATTTATCGAGGTTATATAAGCATCATCCGAAAGTTAAGACGAGTTGCTTCGAAATAAATAATAAAAATCTACGTATGCATCGAGGGTGGAAGAGAGAAAATAGACGTAAACCCATCAACAATTTTCAGTATGCCGTACAGGTACACGAATACGCCACTAAAATTTTTAAGCAAGTAGAATGAATTTATTATTTACGACAATGGCTGGTTGGTTACGACTTACGGTGGAGAATTATAGCGGAAGGTAAGGTTCGACAAACGACTTGGACACGGGAAACAACGCGCTATTATCTTGATGCTTGCAACCTGCGACCATAAACTAAGTCTACGTGTAGTTGGACTACGGAGTACTAGGGGGCGGGGGAGCATGTCGAAGCTTAATGTTGAAGAAATCCAGGTACCAGGCAACGTCACTTCAGTTATTTATACAATACTCCTTTCATTCAGTTTTCCAAAATGTGAATCGACCAGCATCTGATCTCCGTGACCAGCCTGCTGAGCCATGCAGTAGTGTGAATACAAATGTGAGTCTCCACTCTCTAGTGAGGAGGGGCTACTGTTGCGATCAAAACAATTCATACGTGCGTTGGAAAGACCATATTCGAATAAGTCATCTCATTTCATATAATTAGACAAAAGACAAATGTTTAAGGCTTTTTCTAATGTACGTTGTATACATTATTTATTTATTTATTTATTTATTTATTTATTTATTTATTTATATTTCAGTAACACTGAATGACATAAACTACTGATTACCTCGAAATTTTGTCCAATTTAAAGAGGCTGTAACATCGTCCGTTACTGATCGATAAAAAAAAAAAAAAGTTCTTAACAATCATTGCACTTTATTGTATATTTTTTTCGTGGCTAAAAACCACATCGTTTTTTTAAAGGAGTAGTTTTTTTCGTGGCTAAAAACCACATCGTTTTTTAAAGGAGTAGTTTTACATCCTTGTAGATAATACGTAAATTGTGTTAATCAACTTTATTTCATCTCTACAATCTGTGGTTAAGATATTGCCACAATTCTAGAAACACCCTGTATAAACACGCGCATATATATATATATATATATATATATATATATATATATATATATATATATATATATATATATATATATATATATATATATATATTCGTCTTTTAAGATTTTTTTTGTCAGTTCAGATAGTCGATTACAAAGTTAGTACTTGGAGGTAATATTTCACCAAGTTAATTTTCCGCTTGACTGAATTCTACTTTATTGTTTTTCTTTTTTGTAAAATGAATGACTACGGGATGATGAACTTGTTTTCTATCCCAGAGTTGGCAGTCAATGATATTTGATTGGATAAATTTAATATTGGCTGCATTATTTACTCTAATTATTGGTTAGTGTTACTATTTTGTGGGTTATAATGACGATGCGGTTTAGCTTGGGAAACGCATAAACGATTTTATTAACGCAGAAATTAAAATATAGCTGGTCTTCACCAGCTCTATACTATTGTGGTTCATATCTTCTACTTCTAAGTGAATTACGTTTGAAATTAATGAAAATGAAATTAAAATTTAAAAAAAAGTTGTTAGGTAGATAGATAACAAGAATTTGTTTTAGGTGCAATTTCAAAATAATAAAAATTGCACTGGGCTTTGCCGATGATAAATCGACTAGTCTGACAAAATATTTGATAATTCAAAAGATAGGTCTTAAAATAAAACTTTTATTAAAATACTCAAACATATGGAGTGATGGTAAGGAACTTGCAACGTTAATTAACCCACAATAAATGTATTTATTTTATTTTTACAAGGTGGTCCAGTTTCCAAAGCGGAAACTTCACGAAACGATAGAACATCGAAAAAAAAATATGAGTTTGCTACTTAAACATTACCTCTAAAATTAATTTTTGAATGATTTTTTTTAATATCTCAAACGATTGACAATATTAAAAATATATTTGATGATGTGAAATATCTCGTGGAACACTAACATTTCCCTATTACAAAAGTTGCCGAACATCACCAGTGGCGTCAAACTGTTAATCGTTGTTTTTTTTTTAACTTTCAAAGAATATTACATAAAATTTGTTTACTTATATAAAATGATAAATGCAAATTCGCTTCCTTAAAAAACTATGTGGTATTTAGCAATGATCAAGAGAAAAATATAATGGAGATTGTTTGTACACTTCGATTCGATATTATCTACAATGAAGTGCAATAATAATACGGTGTACTGATTTTCAATAAATTTGCATTTCTTTATCGGTCGCTACATGTAAGTGTCGATAAAAATTTACAGGTACATTACTAACGAGCTAGTTTACCCTCGTTCAAAACGAAATTATGGATAAATAGCTGGTTGTGAGGTGTCAAATTTTTTAATGTTTAAAGGACTGTACCCGTAAATTTTTGTCGACTTGCAAAGGGTCCCAGGAATTAAAACAATCTTTTAAATATTTAAAAAAATATCCATTATCCATAATTTCGTTTTGATTAAGAGTAAACTAACTCGTCATGTATCTGTGAATTTTCATCCACTTGCAAAGGATCCCAGGGGGTTAAAACAGCCCTTTAAACATTATAAAAAATTGTAACTTCCCAATCAGCTATTTGTAAATAGTTTCTACTTGATCGAGGGGGTGGGTACACAAACTCGTTAATAATGTACCTGTAAATTTGCATCGACTTGCAGTAATGGGTTCCAGGTGTTATAACAACCCTTTAATCATTTAAAAAATGTGTAACTTCACAACTAGCTATTTGTCTATAATTTAGTTTTGATCGGGGATAAACTGAATCGTTAGGAGGATGTACCTGCAAATTTTCATCGGCTTGCAAAAGGTTCCAAGGTTAAAACAACCCTTTATACATTTCAAAATTTTTTAACTTCTCAAGCAGCTATTTGTCCATAATTTAGATTTGGTAGAGAATAAACTGAATCTTTTGTAATGTACCTGCAAATTTATATCGGCTTGCAAAAGTTCCCCCAGTGGTTAAAACCACCTTTTAAGCATTTAACTTCACAACCAGCTATTTGTCCAAATTTCGTTTAACTCGAGGATAGGCAAATCGTTAGTTATATACCTGTAGATTTTCATAAAGTTAGAAAGAGCCCCAAGGAATGAATAAAACAACCCTTTCAACATTTAAAAAATTTGTAACTTTACCATCAGAGATTTGTCCCTAATTTCGTTTTATTCATTAGTAACGTACCTACTTGTAAATTTTAATCGTCTTGCAAAGAAAGAGTCTCAGAGATTAAAACAACAATTTAATCCTTTAAAAATTTGTCCATAATTTCGTTTTGATCGAGGGTAAACAAACTCGTTAGGAATATACCTATAAATTTTCATAAACTTGCAAAGGGCCCCATGAGATAAAACAACCCTTAAAGGTTTGTAACCTCACAATCAGCGAATTGTTAGCAAATTTGTTAGCAATGTACCAAAGAGTCCTAGGGATTAAGACAACCTTTTAAACATTAAAAAAATTGTAACTTGACAACCAGCTATTTGTCTACAATATCGTATTGATCAAGGGGAAAATAACTCACTAGTAGTGTACCTGTAAATTTTCATCCACTTGCAAATGGTCCCAAGGACTAAAACATTCCTTTAAACATTTTAAAAAATTGTAACTTCCCAAATTTGTTAAATGTTTAAAGGGTTGTGTATCCCTGTGACCCCTCCTTTGCAAGTAGTTGAAAATTTACAGGTACCTACTAACGAATTTGTTTACCCTCGAACAAAACGAAATTATGGACAAATATTTGGAAGTTAACATTAAATATTTAAAAACATCGATGTTTTTGTTTTGATCTTTGAACTGTATACATGGATGTTCATCATTCAGTATTTCATTTGATACAAACATCGATGTATTAATTTTTTGTGCATCCCTACTATGGAACTAACCTAGCGCGCGTGACATTTCCGACCATATCCACGTAGTACAGGTGTCTTTACTGAATTGTCGAAGTCGGACGAAGTTCGTAGCGCGCGTGCTGTTACTGTATATGCATCCCGGATGACCTTCTTGAACTCCTGGATGCGACGTTCCGCGGGGTCGCCTGTTGGTGGTAAACAGAGGATGTATAGTAATGTATGCCATTCCTTTCCCCGATGCGTTCTCAGGTCCTAGACGCGAACACGGCTACGTTGTCCATGTGATCACTGCCTTAGGGTAGTCCCAGCGAAAACAATGGTTTTGTAAATAGGCGACCGCGGAGGTCACGTTGGCAGTTGGGACGGCCTGAACTTCTACCCACGTCGAGTTGATGTCTGCGGCTACCAGCAGGTAGCGCAGCCTAGTTTTAGTGCCCGTATTCTTTACGAAGTCACTAAAACCTTAACGTCAATACTAATGACTTGCTACGGCCTTGTTGGTCGCCGATGCCTCAGGAGAGCCTGTGACACACCGATCAGCCTTTTATTATGGCTTGAGATAGGCACAGCCTGACGCGCTGTCGAACCTGTCTTCACAGCAACGTCCAGGGTGTAGCCCTGTATGTTTCATTACGGCTTGGATAGCCGGCGGATGGTACATCGTGATAAGAATGGATGACCCGGCCCCACAAGGCCTTGGGCTACTACCTGTGTCTTCCGGTCCTCGCTTACATGTCAAAGCGTGTCCTCCTATACGACGAACTCGTCCGCAGTTTCCGTTCCCACAAGGTTCGGCTCGTGAACAGTCCTATAGTAGTTTGTGTCAATGGGCAATGGCCCCCTGGATGGCGGGGTTGATGCTCTGATCTGCCTTAATACGTCGAATAATGTGTTAACGGGTGCCAGGCGCACCTGCCTCAGGTGTAGGTGGGGGTCAGACATGCAAGACACGACACACAAACCAAATATAAGCAGGCATGAGATACAATTATATCGGTGTAGTAAAAAAAACCATCATGAATTATTTTTAAAAGGCCACGAAGGTCCAAAGTCAAAGGACAACCCTATTAAGAAACTACGGGTTGCCCAACAACTTAGGCCAGTCGTGTCCTCATTTCCTGGATGGGTAGCCAAAATACACCTTGGTCTGGATTTTCGATATTCTCACCTGTAGATCTGCACCTAAAATTTTGAAACATACACAAACATACACATGCAACACACACACGCACACACCCATACGCAACACACAACCATAAGAACTACATACCCATACGGAACTACACACGCATACGAAACACATACACACCCATACGAAACACACACCCATACGAAACACACACCCATACCAAACACACACCCATATGCAACACACGCCCATACGAAATCACACGCAACACATGCATCGCGCAAACACTCAGCACAACACACGCGCTCCAAGCAAAACGAAACGAAAAGTGCAACGAAACGTTTTTCGTTTTTAGACTTGCACCTTTCGTTACGGCTTGCTCCTTCCGTTACTATCTTCGTTACGACATTCATTACGTCTTGCGTGTTGCGGCTTTCATTACGTTTTACATTACGGCATACGTTACGGCTTTCGTCTTACGTCTTGCGTTACGTCTCGCGTTACGGCTTACATTACGGCTTGCGTCTTGAGTTACGACTTTCGTAATGTAATAACGTAATATAAGGTGTAAACCTTACATTACGTTATGCCTTACGTTACGTTACATTACGGCTTGCGTCTTGCTTCTTGCGCGGCTTGATTCTTTCGTTACTTCTTACATTACTGATTTCGTTACGTCTTGCGTTACGTCTTACGTTACGGCGTGCGTTATGTCATACGTTGCGTCTTTCGTTGCGTCTTACGTTACGCCTTGCATTATATTACATTACGGCTTGCGTCTTGCGATTTCGTTGGTCTTGACGTTCCTTGGTCCTTGATGGTCCTTGCGTCCTTGCGTTAGGTCCTTGGTTCCTTGATGGTCCTTGTTTATGGTCCTTGATGGTCCTTGATCCTTGATGGTCCTTGATGTCCTTGATGGTCCTTGGTCCTTGGTCCTTGGTCCTTGATGGTCCGTTATGGTCCTTGGTCCTTGATGGTCCTTGGTCCTTGATGGTCCTTCCTTGATGGCCCTTGATGGTCCTTGATGGCTTCCTTGATGGTCCTTGGTGGTCCTTGATGGTCCTTGGTCCTTGGTCCTTGGTCCTTGATGGTCCTTGGTCCTTGATGGTCCTTGGTCCTTGGTCCTTGGTCCTTGATGGTCCTTGATGGTCCTTGGTCCTTGATGGTCCTTGGTCCTTGATGGTCCTTGGTCCTTGATGGTCCTTGGTCCTTGATGGTCCTTGGTCCTTGATGGTCCTTGGTCCTTGATGGTCCTTGGTCCTTGATGGTCCTTGATGGTCCTTGATGGTCCTTGATGGTCCTTGGTCCTTGATGGTCCTTGATGGTCCTTGATGGTCCTTGATGGTCCTTGGTCCTTGATGGTCCTTGGTCCTTGGTCCTTGGTCCTTGATGGTCCTTGGTCCTTGATGGTCCTTGGTCCTTGATGGTCCTTGATGGTCCTTGGTCCTTGATGGTCCTATGGTCCTTGATGGTCCTTGGTCCTTGATGGTCCTTGGTCCTTGATGGTCCTTGGTCCTTGGTCCTTGGTCCTTGATGGTCCTTGATGGTCCTTGGTCCTTGATGGTCCTTGGTCCTTGATGGTCCTTGGTCCTTGATGGTCCTTGGTCCTTGATGGTCCTTGGTCCTTGATGGTCCTTGGTCCTTGATGGTCCTTGGTCCTTGGTCCTTGATGGTCCTTGGTCCTTGATGGTCCTTGGTCCTTGATGGTCCTTGGTCCTTGATGGTCCTTGATGGTCCTTGATGGTCCTTGGTCCTTGATGGTCCTTGGTCCTTGATGGTCCTTGATGGTCCTTGATGGTCCTTGATGGTCCTTGGTCCTTGATGGTCCTTGGTCCTTGATGGTCCTTGGTCCTTGATGGTCCTTGGTCCTTGATGGTCCTTGGTCCTTGATGGTCCTTGGTCCTTGATGGTCCTTGGTCCTTGATGGTCCTTGATGGTCCTTGGTCCTTGATGGTCCTTGGTCCTTGATGGTCCTTGGTCCTTGATGGTCCTTGATGGTCCTTGATGGTCCTTGGTCCTTGTGGTCCTTGGTCCTTGATGGTCCTTGATGGTCCTTGATGGTCCTTATGGTCCTTGGTCCTTGATGGTCCTTGGTCCTTGATGGTCCTTGGTCCTTGATGGTCCTTGATGGTCCTTGGTCCTTGGTCCTTGATGGTCCTTGATGGTCCTTGGTCCTTGATGGTCCTTGGTCCTTTGGTCCTTGGTCCTTGATGGTCCTTGATGGTCCTTGGTCCTTGATGGTCCTTGATGGTCCTTGATGGTCCTTGATGGTCCTTGGTCCTTGATGGTCCTTGGTCCTTGATGGTCCTTGGTCCTTGATGGTCCTTGGTCCTTTGGTCCTTGATGGTCCTTGGTCCTTGATGGTCCTTGGTCCTTGGTCCTTGATGGTCCTTGGTCCTTGATGGTCCTTGGTCTTGGTCCTTGGTCCTTGATGGTCCTTGGTCCTTGATGGTCCTTGGTCCTTGATGGTCCTTGATGGTCCTTGATGGTCCTTGATGGTCCTTGGTCCTTGGTCCTTGATGGTCCTTGGTCCTTATGGTCCTTGGTCCTTGATGGTCCTTGGTCCTTGATGGTCCTTGATGGTCCTTGATGGTCCTTGGTCCTTGGTCCTTGATGGTCCTTGGTCCTTGATGGTCCTTGGTCCTTGATGGTCCTTGGTCCTTGATGGTCCTTGGTCCTTGGTCCTTGATGGTCCTTGGTCCTTGATGGTCCTTGGTCCTTGATGGTCCTTGATGGTCCTTGATGGTCCTTGATGGTCCTTGGTCCTTGATGGTCCTTGGTCCTTGATGGTCCTTGGTCCTTGGTCCTTGGTCCTTGGTCCTTGATGGTCCTTGGTCCTTGATGGTCCTTGATGGTCCTTGATGGTCCTTGGTCCTTGATGGTCCTTGATGGTCCTTGATGGTCCTTGATGGTCCTTGGTCCTTGATGGTCCTTGGTCCTTGATGGTCCTTGGTCCTTGATGGTCCTTGATGGTCCTTGATGGTCCTTGATGGTCCTTGGTCCTTGATGGTCCTTGATGGTCCTTGATGGTCCTTGATGGTCCTTGATGGTCCTTGATGGTCCTTGATGGTCCTTGATGGTCCTTGGTCCTTGATGGTCCTTGGTCCTTGATGGTCCTTGGTCCTTGATGGTCCTTGGTCCTTGATGGTCCTTGGTCCTTGATGGTCCTTGGTCCTTGATGGTCCTTGATGGTCCTTGGTCCTTGTGTCCTTGGTCCTTGATGGTCCTTGATGGTCCTTGATGGTCCTTTGGTCCTTGGTCCTTGGTCCTTGGTCCTTGATGGTCCTTGGTCCTTGATGGTCCTTGGTCCTTGATGGTCCTTGATGGTCCTTGATGGTCCTTGGTCCTTGTGGTCCTTGGTCCTTGGTCCTTTGATGGTCCTTGGTCCTTGATGGTCCTTGGTCCTGGGTGGTCCTTGGTCCTTGATGGTCCTTGGTCCTTGATGGTCCTTGATGGTCCTTGGTCCTTGATGGTCCTTGGTCCTTGATGGTCCTTGGTCCTTGATGGTCCTTATGGTCCTTGATGGTCCTTGGTCCTTGATGGTCCTTGGTCCTTGGTCCTTGATGGTCCTTGATGGTCCTTGGTCCTTGATGGTCCTTGATGGTCCTTGGTCCTTGATGGTCCTTGGTCCTTTGTCCTTGGTCCTTGGTCCTTGATGGTCCTTGGTCCTTGATGGTCCTTGGTCCTTGATGGTCCTTGATGGTCCTTGATGGTCCTTGATGGTCCTTGGTCCTTGATGGTCCTTGGTCCTTGATGGTCCTTGGTCCTTGATGGTCCTTGATGGTCCTTGATGGTCCTTGGTCCTTGATGGTCCTTGGTCCTTGATGGTCCTTGGTCCTTGATGGTCCTTGATGGTCCTTGGTCCTTGATGATGGTCCTTGGTCCTTGATGGTCCTTGGTCCTTGATGGTCCTTGATGGCTCCTTGGTCCTTGATGGTCCTTGATGGTCCTTGATGGTCCTTGATGGTCCTTGGTCCTTGAGTCCTTGGTCCTTGATGGTCCTTGATGGTCCTTGGTCCTTGATGGTCCTTGATGGTCCTTGATGGTCCTTGGTCCTTGATGGTCCTTGGTCCTTGATGGTCCTTGGTCCTTGATGGTCCTTGGTCCTTGATGGTCCTTGGTCCTTGATGGTCCTTGATGGTCCTTGGTCCTTGATGGTCCTTGGTCCTTGATGGTCCTTTGATGTCCTTGGTCCTTGGTCCTTGGTCCTTGATGGTCCTTGGTCCTTTGGTCCTTGGTCCTTGATGGTCCTTGGTCCTTGATGGTCCTTGGTCCTTGATGGTCCTTGGTCCTTGATGGTCCTTGGTCCTTGATGGTCCTTGGTCCTTGATGGTCCTTGGTCCTTGATGGTCCTTGGTCCTTGATGGTCCTTGGTCCTTGATGGTCCTTGGTCCTTGATGGTCCTTGATGGTCCTTGATGGTCCTTGATGGTCCTTGGTCCTTGATGGTCCTTGGTCCTTGATGGTCCTTGGTCCTTGATGGTCCTTGATGGTCCTTGGTCCTTGATGGTCCTTGGTCCTTGGTCCTTGATGGTCCTTGGTCCTTGATGGTCCTTGGTCCTTGATGGTCCTTGGTCCTTGATGGTCCTTGGTCCTTGATGGTCCTTGGTCCTTGATGGTCCTTGGTCCTTGATGGTCCTTGGTCCTTGGTCCTTGATGGTCCTTGGTCCTTGATGGTCCTTGGTCCTTGATGGTCCTTGGTCCTTGGTCCTTGATGGTCCTTGATGGTCCTTGATGGTCCTTGGTCCTTGATGGTCCTTGATGGTCCTTGATGGTCCTTGATTGGTCCTTGATGGTCCTTGGTCCTTGATGGTCCTTGGTCCTTGATGGTCCTTGGTCCTTGATGGTCCTTGGTCCTTGATGGTCCTTGGTCCTTGATGGTCCTTGGTCCTTGATGGTCCTTTGTCCTTGGTCCTTGATGGTCCTTGGTCCTTGATGGTCCTGATGGTCCTTGGTCCTTGATGGTCCTTGATGGTCCTTGATGGTCCTTGGTCCTTGATGGTCCTTGGTCCTTGATGGTCCTTGATGGTCCTTGGTCCTTGATGGTCCTTGGTCCTTGATGGTCCTTGGTCCTTGGTCCTTGATGGTCCTTGGTCCTTGATGGTCCTTGATGGTCCTTGGTCCTTGATGGTCCTTGATGGTCCTTGATGGTCCTTGGTCCTTGGTCCTTGGTCCTTGGTCCTTGATGGTCCTTGGTCCTTGATGGTCCTTGGTCCTTGATGGTCCTTGGTCCTTGATGGTCCTTGATGGTCCTTGATGGTCCTTGGTCCTTGATGGTCCTTGATGGTCCTTGGTCCTTGGTCCTTGATGGTCCTTGGTCCTTGATGGTCCTTGGTCCTTGATGGTCCTTGGTCCTTGATGGTCCTTGGTCCTTGATGGTCCTTGGTCCTTGATGGTCCTTGGTCCTTGATGGTCCTTGGTCCTCCTTGGTCCTTGATGGTCCTTGGTCCTTGATGGTCCTTGGTCCTTGATGGTCCTTTGGTCCTTGATGGTCCTTGATGGTCCTTGGTCCTTGATGGTCCTTGGTCCTTGATGGTCCTTGGTCCTTGATGGTCCTTGGTCCTTGATGGTCCTTGATGGTCCTTGATGGTCCTTGGTCCTTGATGGTCCTTGGTCCTTGATGGTCCTTGGTCCTTGATGGTCCTTGGTCCTTGATGGTCCTTGGTCCTTGATGGTCCTTGATGGTCCTTGATGGTCCTTGATGGTCCTTGATGGTCCTTGATGGTCCTTGGTCCTTGATGGTCCTTGATGGTCCTTGGTCCTTGATGGTCCTTGGTCCTTGATGGTCCTTGGTCCTTGATGGTCCTTGGTCCTTGATGGTCCTTGGTCCTTGGTCCTTGATGGTCCTTGGTCCTTGATGGTCCTTGGTGATGGTCCTTGGTCCTTGATGGTCCTTGGTCCTTGATGGTCCTTGGTCCTTGATGGTCCTTGGTCCTTGATGGTCCTTGGTCCTTGATGGTCCTTGATGGTCCTTGGTCCTTGATGGTCCTTGGTCCTTGATGGTCCTTGGTCCTTGATGGTCCTTGGTCCTTGATGGTCCTTGATGGTCCTTGGTCCTTGATGGTCCTTGGTCCTTGGTCCTTGATGGTCCTTGATGGTCCTTGGTCCTTGATGGTCCTTGGTCCTTGATGGTCCTTGGTCCTTGATGGTCCTTGATGGTCCTTGATGGTCCTTGATGGTCCTTGATGGTCCTTGATGGTCCTTGATGGTCCTTGATGGTCCTTGGTCCTTGATGGTCCTTGGTCCTTGTGTCCTTGGTCCTTGATGGTCCTTGGTCCTTGATGGTCCTTGGTCCTTGATGGTCCTTGATGGTCCTTGATGGTCCTTGATGGTCCTTGGTCCTTGATGGTCCTTGGTCCTTGATGGTCCTTGATGTCCTTGATGGTCCTGATGGTCCTTGATGGTCCTTGGTCCTTGGTCCTTGATGGTCCTTGGTCCTTGATGGTCCTTGGTCCTTGATGGTCCTTGGTCCTTGATGGTCCTTGATGGTCCTTGATGGTCCTTGGTCCTTGATGGTCCTTGGGTCCTTGATGGTCCTTGGTCCTTGATGGTCCTTGGTCCTTGATGGTCCTTGGTCCTTGATTGGTCCTTGATGGTCCTTGATGGTCCTTGGTCCTTGATGGTCCTTGATGGTCCTTGGTCCTTGATGGTCCTTGGTCCTTGATGGTCCTTGATGGTCCTTGGTCCTTGATGGTCCTTGATGGTCCTTGTCTATGGTCCTTGGTCCTTGGCCTTGGTCCTTGATGGTCCTTGATGGTCCTTGGTCCTTGATGGTCCTTGGTGATGGTCCTTGATGGTCCTTGGTCCTTGATGGTCCTTGGTCCTTGATGGTCCTTGATGGTCCTTGGTCCTTGATGGTCCTTGGTCCTTGGTCCTTGATGGTCCTATGGTCCTTGGTCCTTGATGGTCCTTGGTCCTTGATGGTCCTTGGTCTTGTGTCCTTGATGGTCCTTGGTCCTTGATGGTCCTTGGTCCTTTGCCTTGGTCCTTGGTCCTTGATGGTCCTTGATGGTCCTTGGTCCTTGATGGTCCTTGGTCCTTGATGGTCCTTGGTCCTTGATGGTCCTTGGTCCTTGATGGTCCTTGATGGTCCTTGGTCCTTGGTCCTTGGTGGTCCTTGGTCCTTGATGGTCCTTGGTCCTTGATGGTCCTTGGTCCTTGATGGTCCTTGGTCCTTGATGGTCCTTGGTCCTTGATGGTCCTTGGTCCTTGATGGTCCTTGGTCCTTGATGGTCCTTGGTCCTTGATGGTCCTTGATGGTCCTTGGTCCTTGTTGGTCCTTGATGGTCCTTGGTCCTTGATGGTCCTTGATGGTCCTTGGTCCTTGATGGTCCTTGGTCCTTGATGGTCCTTGGTCCTTGGTCCTTGATGGTCCTTGGTCCTTGATGGTCCTTGGTCCTTGATGGTCCTTGATGGTCCTTGGTCCTTGATGGTCCTTTGGTCCTTGGTCCTTTATGGTCCTTGGTCCTTGATGGTCCTTGGTCCTTGGTCCTTGATGGTCCTTGGTCCTTGATGGTCCTTGGTCCTTGTGTCCTTGGTCCTTGGTCCTTGATGGTCCTTGATGGTCCTTGGTCCTTGATGGTCCTTGGTCCTTGATGGTCCTTGATGTCCTTGGTCCTTGGTCCTTGATGGTCCTTGGTCCTTGATGGTCCTTGGTCCTTGATGGTCCTTGGTCCTTGATGGTCCTTGATGGTCCTTGGTCCTTGATGGTCCTTGGTCCTTGATGGTCCTTGATGGTCCTTGGTCCTTGATGGTCCTTGGTCCTTGATGGTCCTTGATGGTCCTTGGTCCTTGATGGTCCTTGGTCCTTGATGGTCCTTGGTCCTTGATGGTCCTTGATGGTCCTTGGTCCTTGATGGTCCTTGGATGGTCCTTGATGGTCCTTGGTCCTTGATGGTCCTTGGTCCTTGATGGTCCTATGGTCCTTGATGGTCCTTGGTCCTTGATGGTCCTTGGTCCTTGATGGTCCTTGGTCCTTGGTCCTTGGTCCTTGATGGTCCTTGGTCCTTGATGGTCCTTGGTCCTTGATGGTCCTTGGTCCTTGATGGTCCTTGGTCCTTGATGGTCCTTGATGGTCCTTGGTCCTTGGTCCTTGATGGTCCTTGGTCCTTGATGGTCCTTGATGGTCCTTGATGGTCCTTGATGGTCCTTGGTCCTTGATGGTCCTTGGTCCTTGGTGGTCCTTGATGGTCCTTGGTCCTTGATGGTCCTTGGTCCTTGATGGTCCTTGATGGTCCTTGGTCCTTGATGGTCCTTGTGTCCTTGGTCCTTGTGGTCCTTGATGGTCCTTGATGGTCCTTGGTCCTTGATGGTCCTTGGTCCTTGATGGTCCTTGGTCCTTGATGGTCCTTGGTCCTTGATGGTCCTTGGTCCTTGATGGTCCTTGGTCCTTGATGGTCCTTGGTCCTTGGTCTTTGGTCCTTGGTCCTTGATGGTCCTTGGATCCTTGATGGTCCTTGATGGTCCTTGGTCCTTGATGGTCCTTGGTCCTTGATGGTCCTTGGTCCTTGATGGTCCTTGATGGTCCTTGGTCCTTGGTCCTTGATGGTCCTTGATGGTCCTTGATGGTCCTTGATGGTCCTTGGTCCTTGATGGTCCTTGGTCCTTGATGGTCCTTGATGGTCCTTGGTCCTTGATGGTCCTTGGTCCTTGATGGTCCTTGGTCCTTGATGGTCCTTGGTCCTTGATGGTCCTTGGTCCTTGATGGTCCTTGATGGTCCTTGGTCCTTGATGGTCCTTATGGCCCTTGGTCCTTGATGGTCCTTGGTCCTTGATGGTCCTTGGTCCTTGATGGTCCTTGATGGTCCTTGGTCCTTGATGGTCCTTGATAGTCCTTGGTCCTTGATGGTCCTTGGTCCTTGATGGTCCTTGATGGTCCTTGGTCCTTGATGGTCCTTGGTCCTTGATGGTCCTTGGTCCTTGATGGTCCTTGGTCCTTGTTGGTCCTTGGTCCTTGTTGGTCCTTGATGGTCCTTGGTCCTTGATGGTCCTTGGTCCTTGATGGTCCTTGGTCCTTGATGGTCCTTGGTCCTTGATGGTCCTTGGTCCTTGTTGGTCCTTGGTCCTTGATGGTCCTTGGTCCTTGATGGTCCTTGATAGTCCTTGATGGTCCTTGGTCCTTGATGGTCCTTGGTCCTTGATGTCCTTGTTGGTCCTTGTTGGGCCTTGATGGTCCTTGGTCCTTGATGGTCCTTGGTCCTTGTTGGTCCTTGATGGTCCTTGATAGTCCTTGATGGTCCTTGGTCCTTGGTCCTTGATGGTCCTTGATAGTCCTTGATGGTCCTTGGTCCTTGATGGTCCTTGGTCCTTGATGGCCCTTGGTCCTTGGTCCTTGATGGCCCTTGATGGTCCTTGGTCCTTGATGGTCCATGGTCCTTGGTCCTTGATGGTCCTTGGTCCTTGATGGTCCATGGTCCTTGATGGTCCTTGATGGTCCTTGATGGTCCTTGATGGCCCTTGGTCCTTGATGGTCCTTGATGGTCCCTTGGTCCTTGGTCCTTGATGGCCCTTGATGGTCCTTGATAGTCCTTGATGGTCCTTGGTCCTTGATAGTCCTTGGTCCTTGATCCTTGATAGTCCTTGGTCCTTGATCCTTGATGGTCCTTGGTCCTTGATGATCCTTGGTCCTTGATAGTCCTTGATGGTCCTTGGTCCTTGATGGTCCTTGGTCCTTGATGGTCCTTGTTCCTTGATGGTCCTTGGTCCTTGATGATCCTTGGTCCTTGATGGCCCTTGATGGTCCTTGATGGCCCTTGATGGTCCTTGATAGTCCTTGGTCCTTGATGGTCCTTGGTCCTTGTTGGTCCTTACCAAGGACCAAGGACTATCAAGGCCTTGCCCAAGGACCAACAAGGACCAAGGACCATCAAGGACTATCAAGGACCATCAAGGACCATCAAGGGCCATCAAGGACCAAGGACCAACAAGGACCAAGGACCATCAAGGACCATCAAGGACTATCAAGGACCATCAAGGGCCATCAAGGACCAAGGACCATCAAGGGATGTGTGCTTATATGTGCGTGCGTACATGTGTGTGCGTATATGTGCGTGCGTGTTTGTGTGTGCGTATTCGTGTGTGCGTATGTGTGTGTGCGTATGTGTGCGTATGTGTGTGTGTGTGCATATATGTGTGTGTGAATGTATGTGTAAGTTTATGTGTGAAAGTACGTATGTACGTATGTGTGTGCGTATATGTGTGTGTGTATAAGTGTGCCTATATGTGTGTGCGTATTTGTGTGCATGTATGTATGTGCGTATGTGTGTGCGTATTAATGTGTTTATATGTGTGTGCGTGTATGTGTGCGTATGTGTGTGCGTATATGTGTGTGCGTAAGTGTGTGTATGTTAGGTGTTTCATGTGAGTGTGTTGTGTGTATGTGTGGTGAGGGTTCAACCCATCCAGGGACTGAGGTTACGACTGGCCTAAGTTGTTGGGCAATTCGTATTTTTATATAGGGTTGTCCTTTGACTTCGGTCCTTCGTGATTTTCTAAAAAATAATTCCGATGCTTGATGGTTTTTGTATTATGCCCATACAATTCTACAACATTATTATGTGTATGTATGTGCGTGTATGTGTGCGTGTATGTGTGTGCGTATAAGTGTGTGCATATAAGTGTGCGTACATGTGTGTGCCGCATATGTGTGCGTAAATGTGTGTGCATGTATGTGTGTGCGTATATGTATGTTTGTGCGTATGTATGTGCATATATGTGTGTGCGTGTGGGTGTGCGTAAATTTGTGCGTATATGTATGTGGGTGTGTGTGTGTGGCGTATATGTGTGTGCGCGTATGTGTGCGTGTATGTTGTGCGTATATGTATGTGCGTATATGTGTCTGTGCGTGTATCTGTGGGTGTACATGTGGCGTATATGAGTGTGCGTATCTGTGTGTGCGTATATGAGTGTGCGTGTATGTGTGTGCGTATATGTGTGCGTGTTTGTGTGTGCGTTTATGTGTGTGCGTGTATGTGTGTACGTGTAAGTGTGTGCGTGTATGTGTGTGCGTATATGTGTACGTGTATGTGTGTGCGGATATGTGTGTGTGTTTGTGTGTGCGTATGTGTGTGCGTATGAGTAAGTGCGTTTAGTGTGTGTGTGTATGTGTGCGTATGTGTGTGCGTAAATGTGTATGTTGGGTGTTTCATGTGAGTGTGTTGTGTGTGAGTGTGTGTGGTAAGGGTTCAACCCAACCAGGGACTGAGGACACGACTGGCCTAAGTTGTTGGGCAATTCGTATTTTTATATAGGGTTGTCCTTTGACTTTGGTCCTTCGTGATTTTCTAAAAATAATTCCGTTGCTTGATGGTTTTTGTATTATGCCCATACAATTCTACCACATTATTATAAGTGTGTTACGTTCGTGTGTTTTGTGTATATGTGTGTTGCGTGTATTTTGCATGTGTGTGCTACATGTGTATTGTGTGTTTTATGGTGTGTGTGAGAGTGTGTTGGGTGTTTCGTGTGATTGTGTTTCGTTGAATATGTGTGTGCGTATACGTGGGTGCGTGTATGTGTGTGCGTATGTGTGTGCATATGTGTGTGCGTACATGTGTGGGCCGTATATGTGTGTGCGTGTATGTGTTTGCGTACATGTGTTTGTGTGTGTGTGTGTGTGTGTGCGTATATGTATGTGCGTATATGTGTGCGTATGTGTGTGCATGTAAGTGTGTATATGTGTGCGTAAATGTTTGCGTGAATGTGTGTGCGTATATGTGTGCGCATATATGTGTGCGCATACAAGTGTGCGCATAGAAGTGTGTGCGTATATGCGTGTGTATGTGTGTACGTATATGTATGTTTGTAAGTGTGCGTGTATGTTTATGCATGTGTGTGCGTAAAATGTGTGTGCGAGTATGTGTGCGCGTGTGTGTGTGCGTGTATGTGTGCGCCTTTGTGTGTGCGTGTATATGGGTTCGTCTTTGTGTGTGCGTAAATGTGTGTGCGTATATTTATGTGCGTATGTGTGCATGTATATGTGTGCGCATGTGTGTGCGTATATGTGCGTGCGTATATGAATGTGCGTGTTTGTGTGTGAGTATGTGTGTGCGTGTATGTGCGTGCGTATATGTGTGCGTATATCTGTGCGTGCATGTGTGTGCGTGCATGTGTATGCGTATATGTGTGCGTGTATGTGTGTGCGTATGTGTTTGTGCCTATATGTGCGTGCGGGTATCTGTGTGCGTATATGTGCGTGCGTGTATGTGTGTGTGTGCGTGTATGTGTGTGCGTGCATGACTGTGCGTATATGGGTTTGCATATAAGTGTGCAAATTAGTGTGTGCGTGTATGTGTGTGCGTACATGAGTGTGTATCTTGTATGTGTGTGCGTGTATGTAGTTTCTGCGTATATTGTGAGGTATAGCGTGTACATGTGTGTGCGTGAATGTGTGCGTGTGTGTGAGTATATATGTGTACGTATAAGTGTGTGCGTAAATGTGTGTGCGTGTATGTGTGTGCGTATGAGTGTTCATATAAGTGTGTGCGTATATGTGTGTTCGAATGTGTGTACGTATATGTGTTTGTATGTGTGCGTGTATGTGTGTGCGTAAAATATGTGGGCGTGCATGTGTGAGCGTGTATGTGTGTGCGAGTAAATGTGTGCGTATTTGTGTGTGCGTATATGAGTGTGCGTAAATGTGTGCGTGTATGTGTGTGCGTATATGTATGTGCGCATATGTGTGCGTGTATGTGTGCGTATATGTGTGCGTACATGAGTGTGCGTATATTTGGCCGTATATGTTTGTGCGTGTATGTGTGCATGTATGTGTGCGTGTTTGTGTGTGCGTGTATGTGTGTGCGTATATATGTGTGCGTATATGTGTGTCCGTGTATGTGTATGCGTGTATGTGTGTGCGTGATGTATGTGCATGTGTGTGTGCGTATAATATGTGTACGTAAGTGTGCGCGTATATGTGTGTGCGTGTATGTGTGAGCGTATATGTGTATGCGTATATGTGTGTACGTAAATGTGTGTGCGTATATGTGTGTGCGGTATGTATGTGCGTAAATATGTGTGCGTAAATGTGTACGTATATGTTTGTGCGTATTAATGTGTGTTTGTATGTGTGTGCATGTATGTGTGCGTATATGTGTGTGCGTAAATGTGTATGTTAGGTATTTCATGTGAGTATGTTGTGTGTGAGTGTGTGTGGTGAGGGTTCAACCCAACCAGGGACTGAGGACACGACTGGCCTAAGTTGTTGGGCAATTCGTATTTTTATATAGGGTTGTCCTTTGACTTTGGTCCTTTGTGATTTTCTAAAAATAATTCCGTTGCTTGATGGCTTTTGTATTATGCCCATACAATTCTACCACATTATTATAAGTGTGTTGTGTTCGTGTGTTTTGTGTATATGTGTGTTGCGTGTATTTTGCATGTGTACTACATGTGTATTGTGTGTTTCATGGTGTGTGTGAGAGTGTGTTGGGTGTTTCGTGTGATTGTGTTTCGTTGAATATGTGTGTGCGTATACGTGGGTGCGTGTATGTGTATGCGTACATGTGTGGGCCGTATATGTGTGTGCGTGTATGTGTTTGCGTACATGTGTTTGTGTGCGTATATGTATTTGCGTATATGTGTGCGTATGTGTGTGCATGTAAGTGTATATATGTGTGCGTAAATGTTTGCGTGAATGTGTGTGCGTATATGTGTGTATGTGTGTGCGTATATGTGTGCGCATATATGTGTGCGCATAGAAGTGTGCGCATAGAAGTATGTGCGTATATGCGTGTGTATGTGTGTACGTATATGTATGTTTGTAAGTGTGCGTGTATGTTTATGCATATGTGTGTGCGTAAAATGTGTGTGCGAGTATGTGTGCGCGTGTGTGTGTGCGTGTATATGTGTGCGCCTTTGTGTGTGCGTGTATATGGGTGCGTCTTTGTGTGTGCGTATATTTATGTGCGTATGTGTGCATGTATATGTGTGCGCATGTGCGTGCGTATATGAATGTGCGTGTTTGTGTGTGAGTATGTGTGTGCGTGTATGTGCGTGCGTATATGTGTGCGTATATCTGTGCGTGCATGTGTGTGCGTGTATGTGTATGCGTATATGTGTGCGTGTATGTGTGTGCGTATGTGTTTGTGCCTATATGTGCGTGCGGGTATGTGTGTGCGTATATGTGCGTGCGTGTATGTGTGTGTGCGTGTATGTGTGTGCGTGTATGTGTGTGCGTGCATGAGTGTGCGTATATGGGTTTGCATATAAGTGTGCAAATTAGTGTGTGTGTGTGTATGTGTGTGCGTACATGAGTGTGCTTGTATGTATCTGCGTATATGTATGTACTTATATGTTTGTGCGTGTATGTGTGCGTATATGTATATGTGTGAGTGCGTATACGCGTGTGTACATGTGTGTGCGTGAATGTGTGCGTGTGTGTGAGTATATATGTGTTCGTATGTGTGTGCGTAAATGTGTGTGCGTGTATGTGTGTGCGTATGAGTGTGCATATAAGTGTGTGCGTATATGTGTGTACGTATGTGTTTGTATGTGTGCGTGTATGTGTGTGCGTAAATTATGTGGGCGTGCATGTGTGTGCGAGTAAATGTGTGCGTATATGAGTGTGCGTAAATGTGTGCGTGTATGTGTGTGCGTATATGTATGTGCGCATATGTGTGCGTACATGAGTGTGCGTATATTTGGCCGTATATGTTTGTGCGTGTATGTGTGTGCATGTATGTGTGCGTGTTTGTGTGTGCGTGTATGTGTGTGCGTATGTGTGCGTGTTTGTGTGTGCATATAAGTATGTGCGTATGTGTGTCCGTGTATGTGTATGCGTGTATGTGTGTGCGTGATGTATGTGCATGTGTGTGTGCGTATAATATGTGTACGTAAGTGTGCGCGTATATGTGTGTGCGTGTATGTGTGAGCGTATATGTGTGAGCGTATATGTGTGAGCGTATATGTGTATGCGTATATGTGTGTACGTAAATGTGTGTGCGTATATGTGTGTGCGGTGTGTATGTGCGTAAATGTGTACGTATATGTGTGTGCGTATTAATGTGTGTTTGTATGTGTGTGCATGTATGTGTGCGTATATGTGTGTGCGCAAATGTGTGTATTAGGTATTTCATGTGAGTATGTTGTGTCTGAGTGTGTGTGGTGAGGGTCCAACTCATCCAGAAACTGAGGACACGACTGGCCTAAGTTGTTGGGCAATTCGTATTTTTATATAGGGTTGTCCTTTGACTTCGGTCCTTCGTGATTTTCTAAAAATAATTCCGATGCTTGATGGTTTTTGTATTACGCCCATACAATTCTACCACATTATTATAAGTGTGTTGCGTTCGTATGTTTTGTATATGTATATTGCATGTGTCTACTACATGTGTATTGCGTGTTTCTTGGTGTGTGTGTGTGTGTGTGTGTGTTGGGTGTTTCGTGTGATTGTGTTTCGTTGAATATGTGTGTGCGTATATGTGTGTGCGTGTATGTGTGTGCGTGTATGTATGTGTGCGTGTATGTGTGCGTATATGTGTGTACCTATGTGTGCGTGTACGTGTCTGCATATAAGTGTGTGCGTATATGTGTGCCGTATATGAGTGTGCGTGTATGTGTGTGCGTATATGTGTGTTTGTGTGTGCGTATGTAAGTGCGTAAATGTGTGCGTATATGTATGTGCGTGTATGTATGTGCGTGTATGTGTGGCGTATATGTGTGTGCGTGTATGTGTGTGCGTATAAGTGTGCCTTTATGTGTGTGCATATATGTGTCTGCGCGTGTATGGGCATGTATATGTGTGGCGTATATGAGGGTGCGTATATGAATGTGCGTAAATGTGTGTACGAGTATATGTGTGCGTGTATGTGTGTGCGTAAATGTGTGCGTATGTGTGTGCGTGTATGTGTGTGCATATGTGTGTGCATATGTGTGTGCACATAAGTGTGTGCGTATATATGTGTGCGGATATGTGAGTGCGTGTATGTGTGTGCGTTAATGTGTGTGCGTGAATGTGTGTGCATGTATGTGTATGTTTGTATGTGTGCGTATATATGTGTACGTATGTGTGCGCGTGTATGTGTGCGCGTACATGTGTGTGCGTAAATGTGTGTGCGTGTATGTATGAGCATGTATGTGTGTGCATGTATGTGTGTACGTATGTGTGTGCGTATATGTGCGTGCGTGTATGTATGTGCGTAAATGTGTGTGCGTATATGTGTGTACATATACGTGTGTGCGTATATGTGTGTGTGTATGTGTGCGTGTATGTGTGTGCGTAAATGTGTATGTTGGGTGTTTCATGTGTGTGTTGTGTGTGAGTGTGTATGGTGAGGGTTCAACCCATCCAAGGACTGAGGACACGACTGGCCTAAGTTGTTGGGCAACTCGTATTTTTATATAGGGTTGTCCTTCGTGATTTTCTAAAAATAATTCCGATGCTTGATAGTTTTTATATTACGCCCATACAATTCTATCACATTATTATAGTGTGTGGCGTTCGTATATTATATATGTGTGTGCGTATGTGTGTGTGCGTGTATGTGTGCGTATATGTGTGTGCGTATGTGTGCGTGCATTAGTATGCGTATATGGGTTTTCATAAGTGTGCATATAAGTGTATGCGTGTATGTGTATGCGTACATGAGTGTGCGTATATGTGTGTGCGTGTATGTGTGCACCTGTATATGTGTGCGTATGTGTGTGCGTGTATGTGTGTACGTATATGTATGTACGTATGTGTGCGTGTATGTGTATGCGTGTATGTGTGTGCGTGTATATGTGTGCGTATGTTTGTGCGTATATGTGTGCTTATGTGTGTACGTACATGTGTGTGCGTATATGTGTAGCGTATATGTGTGCGTATGTATGTTTGCGCGTATGTATGTGCGTGTATGTGTGCGTATATGTGTGTTCGTATGTGTGTGCGTATATGTGTGTACGCGTGTATGTCTGTGCGTATATGTATGTGCGTAAATGTGTGTGCGTGTAAGTATGTGCGTAAATGTGTGTGCGTGTATGTGCGTGTGTATGTGTGTGCGTATATGTGTGTACATATATGTGTGTGCGTATATGTGTGTGTATATGTGTGTGCGTGTATGTGTGAGCGTACATGTGTGTGCGTACATGTGTGTGCGTATATGAGTGTGCGTGTATGTGTGCACGTGTATGTGTGTGCATGTATGTGTGTGCGTATATGTGAGTTCGTGCATGTGTGCGCGTATATGGATGTGCGTATACATGTGTGCGTGTGTATGTGTGCGTATATGTGTGTATATATGTGTGCGTACATGTGTGTGCGTATATGAGTGTGCGTATGTGTGTGGCGTATATGTGTGTGGCGTATATGTGTGTGGCGTATATGTGTGTGCGCGTATATTTGTGCGTATGTGTGTGTGCATATATGTCTGCGTATGTATGTGCGTGTATATGTGTGCGTATATGTGTGTGTACATGTGTGTGCGTATATGTGTGTGCCTATATGTGTGTGCGTAAATGTGTGTGGGTTTATATGTGTGCGTGTATGTGTGTACGTATATGTGCGCGTATATGTGTGTGCATATAAGTGTGTGCGTATATGTTTGTCCGTATGTGTATGCGAGTATGTGTGTGCGTAAATGTGTGGGCGAGAATGTGTGCGTGTATGTGTGCATGTATGTGTGTACGTATATGTGTGTGCGTATATGTGTGCGTATGTGCGAGATTATGTGTGCGTATTAATATACGACACAGTCATGTGCGTATGTGTGTGCGTGTATATGTGTGCGTATATGTGTGCGTGTATGTGTGCGTATATGTCTGTACGTATGTATGTGCGTTTATGTGTGTGCGTGTATGTGTGAGCGTATATGTGTGTGCATGTGTGTGCGTGTACCATATGTGTGTGCGTGTATGTGTGAGCGTATGTGTGTGTGCGTATAAGTGTGTGCATATAAGTGTGTGCGTGTATGTGTGTGCGTATTTGTGTGGGCATGTATGTGTGCGTGTATGTGTGTACGTATATGTGTGTAAGTATCTGTGAGCGTGTATTTGTGCGTATATGCGTGTGCGTATATGTATGTGTGTGCGTATATGCGTGTACGTATATGTGTGTGAGTGCATGTGTGCGTATATGTGTATGCGTATTAATATACGCACACACATGTGTGAGTATGTGTGTGCGGCCGTGTGGGCGTGTATGTGTGAGCGTATATATGTGTGCGTATATGTGTGTGCGTATATGTGTGTGCATAAATGTATGTGCATGTGTGTGTGTGCGTGTATGTGTGCATATGTATGTGCGTATTAATATGCGCACACCTATGTATGCATATAAGTGTGTGCGTTTATGTGTGTGTATGTGTGTGCGTGTATGTATGTGCGTGTATTTGTGTGCGTATATACACGCACATATACAGACACATACACGCACACACATATACGTACATACGCACACACATATTGACTTTAGACCTTCGTGATTTTCAAAAAAATAATTCCGAATGATGATGGTTTTTTATTGCGCCGATATAATACTACCATATTATTGTAAGTGATAGATTATTGTTTAAGTAATAAAAATATTTATGTAAGTTGTGTATGTGCTTGTATATGTGTTGCGTGTGTGCGTGCTTGCACATGTATATGTGTGTGTGAGCGCGCGTGTGGGCCTGTATGTGTGTTCGTGTGCGTGTGTGTGTGTGTATATATGAAGCCAATTTTGCCATGGCCTAAAAAATCCTCTCTTTAAATATAAATATACATGCAATCATTATATTATCGATTTAATACTAATCCAACACGTCTACAACAAAGTGATGCGTTGATCTATAATTATTTTAAAACGTTGCAGACCATTAGTTATCCGCAGCATGAGTAGGCCTGCTCATTTTTCAAAATTACATCTCTCCACCAAACTGAAGAAGCAAACATGTTTAATAACTTAGGAAACAAACTGTTACCTAGTATTTCAATGTATACCAGCACTATATAATTTTCCAGTTGAAGCAAAAGCGATTTTATTACTTTTTCATTCATGTTTAATCCCGAATTACTATCAATACAATACGAAGAGAAAATTTTATTTGTACCTATTTTAAAACTTCGACATTTATATATTTAAAAAAAATCAGCGGAAATCGAAGAAGTTAGGTTATGTTATATATTTATTCTACGTTGCTGTTATGGAATTGACGATTAAAAACAAATATTAATTAATTATTATAATTATTCTCATTTATTTTTAACTTCCATCTGATTATGATGATTTTATTCGAATAGTATTGTAGCGTGCATTTTATTAAAAAATCGTAAAAAGTTTACCATTTTAAAAAGAATTTAAATTATAAATAAATAATGGCAATAGTAAATCAATAATAGAATCATTTTCTTCGCAATTCATTAAGTGGAATATAAATCTTAATAAAAACGACCAAAAAATACACAATTATTAAAAGCACCTATTATATAATATACATATCTGACCTCACATGACTTTGAACAACTGATTATTGAACCAACACGTATTACTAGTACTTTCCATAAAATAATAGATGTCATATTTAAAAACTCTTCTGAGCTCGTACTAAATTCTGGTACGTTAACCGCTGATCTTATTTCTGGCCATAGAGCAATTTACTGCGAAGTAAATATATCCATTTCTCGTATCAAACCGACACTACTTATATATAGAGATTTTAAAAAACTTTTTGTACGAAATTTTTTTTTGATTTACAAAATATCTCTTGGGATGATATATTCTACTTAAATAACATAGAAGATAAAGTGAACTTTATAACAGACAACATTATACATCTTTTTGACATACATGCGTCATATGTAACTTCAAGAGTGTCTCCAAACCCTATGCCCTTTGGCTTACTCCTTCAATAAAAAAGTTAATGTCGGACCGTGATAAAGTTCTCTCCAAATATAATAAAACCAATCACACGAACGATTGGACTAACTATAAGCAACTAAGGAATCGAACTTTAGTTGCAGACGGGAAAAAGCAGCATATTTAGCATTTCATCAAAACATTTCTTCTAGCAAAGAACTTTGGAAAGCTATAAAAAAATTTGCATATTAAAAGTAAACAAAATATTGATATTCCAATACAGTTAAGTAAATCAGACGAAATTAATAAATATTTTTCATCGGTTTTTAGTCCTTCCAATAATTGCTCCGAGACGGTGAATAGATAGGCTACAAATAACTTCAACAACAATTTATCTTTTCATTTTAAATTCTCAACAATCAGTGACGTTGAAAGTGTTATTTTTAATTTAAAATCGAATGCTCAAGGCTGTGACGGAGTCTCGGCTCTAATGATAAAATACTGCTCACCTGTTATTTGCAAACACATAACTCACATTATTAACTGCTGTTTGGAGGCAGGTTATTTCCCTAATAAATAGAAACTATCATTAATTAAACCTTTAGCTAAAACAAAGAATCCTGTAGAATATTCTGACTTAAGACCTATCACCGTTATTCCAGCTTTATCAAAAATTTTAGAAAAAAATAGTTCAAGCTCAAATTTATGTGTATGCAATTGAAAATAAGATTATATCTAATTTACAGTCCGTTTTTCGAAAAGGTTGTAGTACAATCTCCATTCTTGCAAATATTACGGACAATATTTTTTGCTCTCTTAATAAAAGTGATGCAATTGCTCTTATACTTTCAGACTTTTCGAAGGCTTTTGATACTTTAGACCACTCCTTATTGTGTGCGAAATTAGCTTATTACGGTTTTGACATGAATTCGTTAAATTTCCTTATGTCATATCTAAGTTGCCGTCAACAAATGGTGACTTTGAATGATACGGTATCCGACACTTGTCCCATTACGTCAGGAGTGCCTCAGGAATCAGTTCTGCGACCAATTTTATTCTTAATCTATACTGCCGACTTATTTAACTGCGTAAATTACACCAACATCCAATCATATGCAGATGATACACAGTTGCTATATTCGTTCAACCCTGATCATACAAATCTTGCTTGTGACAGAATTAATACAGACTTAGAGTCATTTACTACTTCCATCCGCGCTATTAACAATTTTTCAAATTTTTTTGGGTTAGACCAGTATAATCATATTTTAAATACAGACGGAATACTTCTAGATCTTATTTTTTGTAATAGGCGCTGCTCTGTAAGTAAAGTTTCTGAAATTCTCCTTAAAGAGGATAGGTATCACCCTGCATTACTAATTAAGGTTGATATTCAAAATCCCAGACACGATAATTTTCCGCATAAGAATAACTGAGTTTAATTTCAAAAAGGCTAATTTTGTAGAACTATATAAACAACTTGGGCTCATAGACTGGACTTTCCCAGAACATGTTAGTAATCTAGATACAGCTGTGGATGCACTTTATTTAAAATTATATGATATTTTTGATACATATGTACCTAAAAACAAAAAAGTTGTGGGTCTTATCCCACATGGTTTAATAGACAGATAATTCATGATATTAAGTAGAACGAAAAAATATTAAACAAATTTAAAACGTTGAGAGAAAGAATTAAATCTGACATCGATAGTGCTTACAAGTTATATTTACACAAAATTGAAAACATGCAAACCAATCCTAACAATTTTTGGAGTTTTATTAATTCAAAAACAATACTTCATCCGTTCCGTCATCGCTAATTTACGAGAATTAAATGATTGAAGACCTCCAAGTAATAGTTGATAGTTTTGCTGACTTTTTCTCTAAATCCTTTACGTCCCCTACACTCCGTAAATTTGACGACGTAAGTAGTCTGAATTTAAATACCTTAAACTTATATGTCATCACTGAGGAGGAAATATGTCTATCTATAAAGAAAATTAAAGCCACAATGACCATGAGCCCTGATATAATTCCGGCATTTCTAATTAAGATTGTTCAACTGTATTCGCTTAAGCCCTTCTAATAATTCAGTTTAATTCTCAGTACTTCGGCATTTCCTCAAAAATGGAAAAATTCATGCGTGTGTCCTGTGTACAAAAAGGGGGAAAAGAGTGACATAACAAACTATAGGCCCATCACTATTATTTGTAACAACGGGAAATTTATTGAAATTTTTCTTAACGGTTCTATGTACACTCAGGCATCTGGCTTAATATCTATTGATCAGCATGGCTTTATTAAGGGTCGATCTACAGTAACGAACCTTGTGTGCAAAACGCAATTTATTTGCGAAGGTCTTGATCGAGGGGGTCAGGTAGATACTCTCTACACTTTTCTAAGGCTTTTAACAGGATTGACCACGGTGCTTTGATTTCTAAACTTAATAAATTTGGTCATATCTACAGAATCGACTTCAATTTGTTCAGTACCGTGGTCATAAATAGAATAGCTTCTTGCAAAGATGTGGCGTGCCACAGGGTTCGATACTAGGACCGCTCTTCTTTGTAATGTACATTATTGATATTTTTGAAAGCTTGGATACTAATCACTTCTTTTTGTATGCAGACGACCTAAAAATGTACCGATTTATTGATAATGTTCATGATTGTCAAATTTTGCAAAAAAACCTTGGATAACATCAATTCCTGGTGCATCAACAACTATCTATCCCTCAATGCTAGCAAGTGTAATGTCATGTAATTTGGGCGGAAGCATGATCTGTACGTGTACAATTATAATATCGATAATGTTGTTTTACAAAGATCTGATATTATTGGCGTGTATTTTGATCCTAAATTGTCATTCAATAAGCACGTCGTCTGCTTTTAAGAGTCTTGGCTTTGTAATCAGGAATTGCAAAGATTTTAAAAATGTCAACACTAATCGTTTACTCTATGTAACATTTGTTAGATCTCGCTTTGAATATGCTTCAATTGTGTGGAACCCAATTTATAATGTCAATATATTACAATTAGAGAATATTCAGCGTAAGTTTTAAAAATCTGCAGTGTACACTCTTGGGGGCACTTATCCACCTATTGGATTTCCACAAAATATATTGTTGGAAGAATTTAACTTACCAACTTTTGCCAAATGAAGAATATCTCAATCAATAATTTTTCTATATAAAATTGTTAATAATCGTCTGAATTGTAACCTATTAAATCAAATAAATTATAAAGTACCTATAATTTCTGCTCGCCATAACAACTCCTTTATTTCACACATACCAAGAACTAATATTCTCTTGGCCTCTCCAATACACCATATGTATGTCAACTATGCTAAAATCGAAGACTGTGTTGTTATATATTTCTGCAATGAAAATGTAATTAAAAACTCTGTTTTGCATCTTGATATTTTGTAATCTACTGTATTCTTTATTTATCTGTATATGTATGTGTATGTATATGTACAAGTGTATATTTATATCTGTATATACAATTCTATATGTTTTGTTCGTACATATTATATATTTAATTAAGTAATTTTTTGTAACACTCAAAATTGTTTATTGTGTATTTATCTATACATAATATCAATGTACCTAATCCTGTAATTGGGCTCCTGCGTGTGGATTTTGTATTTAAATAAATGAAAATAAATAAATAAATTATTGAAATATTCATCGAGCAATAATTTAAAGCTTAATCCAAGTAAGTGTGCTGTTTTGTGTTTTGCTAATAATAGAGTACAGGATACTGTGCGTTCTAATATCAGCTTAACTTTGGAAAGTAAACCTCTCCCTGTTGTGAAACATGCAACAAATCTTGGTTTAATTTTTGACGATGATATGCGCTTTAAGGAGTATGTTTCCATTTTGATAAGAAAATCATATGTTGCATTAAAGCTGTTATATACTAATATTTCCATTTTAAACTACAAATTAAGAAAAAAACTCTGCGAAACTCTGGTTCTTCCTATATTAAATTATTGCAATATCGTATTTTCCTCTTGTTTAGATAAAATAACTCAACACCGTTTATAAAAAATACAAAATATCTGTTGCAGATTTATTTTCAGACTTACAGAATATGACCATATTTCTCATAAAATAAAAAGAACTTAATTGGCTTAATATAGAAAATCTGTGCAAATATAATACAACAGTTTTTATGCACAAAATACTTGTAACATCTTCACCTCCTTACCTTCGTGAAAAATTTATTTTTAGATGTAACATTCATAAGTCAAATTTAAGGTTTGCAAATAAATTAACCTTACCTAAATATCACTCTTCCAAGTTTCGACGCTCATTTACATATAACTCTGTGACTTTATATAACAGCATTGATGACCAGTTAAAAAACTTACCTGTAAATACATTTCAGAACAAGACAAAATCATTCTTTTTTTCTTTACAGTAGGTTTTTCTGATTTTATTTCCTTAAATCTATTTATTCACTCACATTGTTTTGTTTTGATTATATTGTTATCTATTAACTATTATAAATAAATTTTATCATATTGTCGTCCATTTTTCATTTATTCTTAATTAAGATATGTTTGCATGGTCATTTATTTATTTATTTATTTAAATTTATTATAATTATTTACTCGATTGGCTAGACTTCGCCTTAAGAACAATTATTGTATTAATTATGCAATTTTTCTAATAAAGACAATTAATTTTATATATATATATATATATATATATATATATATATATATATATATATATATATATATATATATATATATATATATATATATATATATATATATATATATATATATATATATATATATATATATATATATATACATATATATATATAGTCTTGAAAATGTTTGACAACAAAAAAAATTAATGTACAAATTCACTAAATCGTTCAAAATCACAAATATTCTCAAATTATTTTCAGCTTCCAATACAATACTTAAATAAAGAAAATATGGCAACACAGGTTCGGCCATATCACAGGGTGCATTATTTCATTGGTTAATATGCTGACGGCAATTTTACATTAATCCAAACATTTATAAAGTTTTTGTAGTTAATTTTTTTTTTTTTAATCCAACCACTTATATATACTGATCACATAAATAGTGTTGAATTATATACGATAAAGAGAAACCCAACTCTTAATATAGGGGGACATCCCATTGGAATCTATACTATGTCCTACCTTTGTGTAAATAATACGGTATATTTATATAATGATTTAAAACAAAGTGATCAATGATCATTTTAGGTGCGTCGTTCAATTTCTTGGCTTTATTTTTGAGCAAAATTCAAAAACGAAAAAGAAAATAGAAATCAACTAAAGTAAATATGGTTAAAAAATAAACTTTATTTTTTGTTTTCACTCACTCAGAAGTACAAGGAAACTGACTAATAAAGAATAACTTGATATGTATGTATGTATGTATGTATGTATGTATGTATGTATGTATGTATGTATGTATGTATGTATGTATATATATATATATATATATATATATATATATATATATATATATATATATATATATATATATATATATATATATATATATATATATATATATATATATATATATATATATATATATATATATATATATATATATATATATATATATATATATATATATATATATATTCATTCATTTATTCTACACAACTCAATAGGACTCACGTCCCAATTACATAGTCGGAAAATTACAATGATGTTTATAAAGTAAAGAAATATTACAAATTATTTGTATAAAGCATTTTTTACTTCTGGTTTAGACCGAAATAACATCATATGTTCGTATTCCTTAAAAAATTATCAGATAGAAGATCTTTCCTAAATTTAGGTATATATAATAACACACGCTTATCTTAAACAAGTTTTGAGATATCTTAAGTAAATACTGGCAGTTTAATATCGAATTGTTCATTTTAATTATCATAATTTACATACACATTTATTTTTAAACGATGGATAATTCCAAAACTAGGTAAGATTATACACTTTTTTCGAGGATTTCGAATTATGTCTGTCTTGTAAAGAATTTAAACGTCGTATTTTTTTATGATCAATAATAAATATTACAGTATATTATTTAAATGTAGATATTCCGAAATCTGTTTAAAAAAAGTATTGTATAATGTTGGAATCAAAAGATCTTTTATCTGAATTTGAAAATGTTTTTTTTGATTTATGAAGAAATACGCAAGTATGAAGCCATTTTCGCCTAAAGCGGAAGCGAATACTCAATAATACTCTTAATTAGCCATTAATCGCAAAATTAATTTTTCCAAAATTATTGTGTTTTCATCAGATCGCTGTACTAGAACAAGGGAGGGATAACGTAAAAAGTACTGTTTCGAGATAAAGGTATTCAGTTATTCAAAATCATGTATTTCAATTATTTATTATATTTACGGAAAAAATTCGCTATTATTATAGAGGTATAGAATTTTCTTTTCTATATATGAATAACAAATTGTGAAATATGGACAAGGGTCAATTAAACAATAAGAGAATTAAAGATGTCTTACTCTTGCAGTGAGATAAATTTATAGTTCCATCAATTATCTTTCTCACTTGATTGTCTGTGTAAATATTTCACTGAATGTTTATTAAAAATTTTAAAATTGTCTTTTTTTCTTTTAAATTTGCCTGAGTGTGGAACTGGTTTCAGTTATAATTTTAGTGGAATGTTCTTTTTTATCATTAGTTTATACACTATATCCTAGTATATCATTTTGTTTATAATAAGCTCTATCACATTGACCCATTTTATTTTAGTGTTGTGCGAGTCTTGCACCACTATATTCTGTACGTATGACTAGAAAATGTCTTTTTTAGTGAAAATAAAGAATAATGCAAATATCATTAAAATTCTTTTAATTTTGAAATTTTGACGCAACAATTCTAAAATTAAACAAAACATTTTTTTTCATGAAAAAATGTGCACACAAATAAAAAATTTCGTTCACTTTGAACATCCTGCTGTCCTTTTGAGTCCAAGTATTTGACCTTGCCGTCAAAAGAATAAAATTTTATGTAGATAGTAATATGATAACGAATTTCATCTATAACACACACAAACACTAGCAATACAAGTACGAACATTATGAAAATCAATAGCTCAAAAAATCATTTAGTATTAAATAGGTATTGCATTATTACTATTCAATGCAGGTAAGTGATAGCGAAAAAAGACATAATTTCTGGTATGACTTTAATGATTTGCTTCTAGTAGCTACACTCACAAACACTATATTATATTATAATTATTCATGCTCATTATTATAACTTACTCTAGAATGCATAACACAACGTTTGAAATACTTTGAGGTCAAATTAAAAACCCAAACAGCACAAAGTCGTCCAGTGGATGTACAATGTATGAACACACTCAAATTTATGGCTCATCCACTGGATATCCATTATATGACCTGAAAGCAAACAACGGATGTCCAGCAGACATCCCAATGTTACAGAGATGGATGTCCAGGGGACGTCAGAAGGTCCAGTATTTTCTTATTGGACATACAAAAAATGTCGTAGTGGATATACGAAACATTATATGCCAAATATGAAAAAACCGAACATCCAGTGGACCTTCCGATATTCACTCGCAAACAGCATTTTGACGTTGTATCAATGTCGCCCGACGCATCCTGACATTACTGGACGTCGTCATTTTAAAATATATTTTTCTACCTAAAGACATTAGGGAATTACGATAATTGAAGAGGTATATATATCGGTACTCATTTTGTCTCACTGGAATGACTGCGATATCAGCGCATACACCGCCTCAATTATCGTAATTCCCTATTATTGTGATATCTTCAATAGAGTTTAATACCATTGTGGTACCAAAATTTGCCGACGCAGACCAGTTCATGGTAAAATATGGACAATGTAGGCCGAAGAAACAAACGCGCCCCCAAACTGATGAGTTTTTAGAAAAAAAATTGTCTTTCTCTACCCTCTTTATCGTGCACATATTACACCATGATATGAACATCCATTGAACAACTTTTTTACATTTATCCACCGGACGTCCTGATGTTGACAACCAGTGGTATTCACGGTATGGACATTCTCTGGATATCTATTTCATGTATGTCCGGTGAATATATATTGCATGTAAATTAAATGGACAACTTGATTTACGTCCATCGACCACATGATATGGACATCCAGTTTATACCTGTTTGCTGTAAGTCCACTGAATGTATTAATATGTGCTTCAAATGGACAACCTTCTGATATATGTCCGGCACCAACCATGATATGGATATACACTGGATACCTATTTAATGTACATTCAGTGGATGTATTAATATGTAGGACAAATGGACAATCTTCTAGTACACGTCCGTCGTCAACCATGGTATGGATAACCTTCTGATATATCTCCAATGGACATTCTGGTAAGGACTTCCAATGGATGTCCATATCGTTTCCATGGACGTTTGGATTTGGTATGGATATAAAATGGACGTCCACTGTTGTGTGCATGCTGTTTGAGAAGTGAGGTTATGTACTAATGATTAACTTATGATAGAATTTGTATTGTATTATTATCTTGAATATCTTTCGTTCCACCTTCATCTTTGGTACACTGGCTCACAATTGTTATTGTGCGTGAGAAGTGCGTTTTAAGTAGCTTTATACTCGTCGACATTCACTTTTACATGAGGCAAAATCTACTTCAGAATATCAGACAGGGTACTAACTGTACCAAAATAAAATCCAGCATTATAAAGTTGGACAAGTTATATACACTAAATTACACAGTTTTCAAGTCTTAGTCTCTCACCATTCTGGTGAGAGACTAAGACATTTTGAAATGTCTTAATCTTACTCCGAGTCATGAAATGAGAGCATGAAATATTCGTAGAGCTATAATCAGATATTTTATTATATCTTCCTATAGCACATAGAATTCTTGTTTTGGTGAAAGACTCGGTTACATTATTTTAAAATTACTTTAAATTCGAACTTTGCAAAACCGAGTACAGCACCAGAAAACACATTCTTATGGCTAGTAGATTTCATGAGAAACCAAAAATTTATTTTTTTAACTTGTCTTACCCTTGTTCTAGAACTGCGATATTCGGTTTTAATTCATATTGAATGATTGTTTTTCTGTTTCCATATTCAGAGTCTCTGGGAAAACAACTGTAAACTGCCATTCTGATTTGTTCTAATAACGCAAAAATAAAACCCGGAAATCGAGTCGGCAATTTAAAATGATCATCCTATACATTGTGAAATTCACGAAGTGTACAATGGCGACGTCGCTTCAAATGTACCAAAACTTAATTAACCCTCAAAGTATAACAGTTGTGATTTTCTATTACTTTGATTATCGTGTGGAACTATTTTTTATTTAATTAAACAACAGCAATTATGTTCAAACACTTAAATAAGAACTGTCTCTTGAAAAAAAGCCCAAGGCCTAGGGCGAAATAGCGACATAAACATTAATGTTACGTATTGAAATATTAATTAAGTTAAAATGGTCTATTTACGAAACACACCGCACTTGATTAAAGAAAAGAAGTATGTGTCTATTACTAGAAAGTTAGCTCCTGCCATAAATAGAGACATTTTGAAAATAAAATTAAATTTTGGAAAGTACCTACTAGTGAATTTTGAGAAAAGAGTTTTGAAGAAAAGAGTTTCAAAATTGAAAAAAACGTTTCATATTTTAAAAAAGTACATTTCTACCCGCCAATACATAAATTCTTCAAAGATTATATCTAATCATATCTCAGTTACTAAGATGGATGGATACTTTCGATTATACCCTGTAGTATATGTATATTTTATAAAATATAACAATTAGTCAAGATATAACATATGAGATACGTAAAGAATCGTTCTCCGTCAACACTTTTTGAATATACAAGGAGAAAGTCGAAGAACTTCGTAGGGTTTTTCTCTGATACCGGATCCTTCGCCATAATTTAAAAACAACTCGGACTGGGTTTTTTTTATTTGTTTGACTGCATTTCAATTTAAAAGTTGTTTTCGATAACATACAAGACTAATAATACATGTAAATTTTCAAAATAATTATATTATATAGAAAAGTAAGTTTTATTTGACACGCAGCATTTAAAACTGCAACCGGCCTTTCATCAAGGAGCAACCGTGAATACGAAATAAATACGGCAATATACTTGATGATAAATGACCATCCGGCACGCCTATGCTCCGTGCTAAATAATCAAAGGGTCTATCTGTAAATAGAGCAGGGTTGTAAAAGACGCGTGCCTTAGTTGGGGATTCGCTCTCGATAAGAAGTAACCGTTCGGCGGTTAGTGCCACCGATACTTAATGCACAGGTGTAGGATGCATGTGCACTTCAGGTGTACCACCGACACCTAGAAAAGGTTCCCACGAGCTTGAAGACGAACACGCCTTGAGTGGGAGTACCACAGAAAGGCGGGTTGTATGGGCTACGGTAGGGTAGGGCTTCCGAGCCGCTGTGCGCGAAGAGTCACCCGCCTTATCACGTGATGTTCGGCCACGCACGCGAGTCCACAACTCCGCCTCCACTAACTCCTTCACTCATTCAAAGCAGCGGTCCGTCGGTCCGCGAAGTACTCCACTCGAACCTCCGAGGAATTCAGATATCAATGGCCGAGTGTCCGCGGTGGCTGTCACACGTGTTCGTCATCCTCGAGTGTCATTAGTGTCATTGGCATCGGTGTTGTAGGCGATCAACGAAGCTAATCGCATTGTTGTTATCATCACATCACACGACTTTGCGGATTGAGTGACGTGTGTGTTCAGTGGCTGTATGCACTCAAGTGTAACTGTGAGTAGGTGTGCTTTCGAACTGGATCATCCAGGCGGATTTGCGTCCTCGCCCTGGGCGGCAGTTCTGGGGCACCATCACACTGCGGCCGCGGCTGCGGCGGCGGCGGCAGCGACCAGCATGATGCAAACGGGGGAGCATCATGGCTACGGCACCGCTCATCATCCTGCTGCCCCCATGGATCTACACATGTCGCAAGCATTTCCCTATTATCGGTGAGTCGTACACCGAAACAGCGAGCGCTATCGCAGATCCCTTAACACTAACTTAAAAACGGAATAAATTAAATGTTCGACCGAGCCGTTGGCCACTTGTTGCTCATTTGCATTTAGGGCTGCCACGTGATATATGGGTCGTTGGGCACGTGCCGTCCAGCCTAATCAAAATATAGTGAGCTACAGACGTGGCGGTTCGGCCTACTTTTATATCAATTTAGGGACATTTTATTAACGTAAACTTTTAACAAAACCGTTAGTATACCCAATTATTTAAAATTTCTTTTTTATATTTCATGTGCAAATTGTAATCACATTCTATTTAATAATTGAACTATGTAAAAATTCCACGACAATATATATATATATATATATATATATATATATATATATATATATATATATATATATATATATATATATATGTGGATCTCATTCTGTAAGAGACAGATAGACGATGGATTTTAATAATATTATTATTTCCACATCCCTTGGGATGGTGTGACCGGAAAACATTTTTTTTAAACTTTTGTTCTTTTGCCATTACTGCTTTGATTCGAAAAATCTTAAAACCGTTCAAATATTACAAACCCTTTAATGTTTTTTCCAATTGTGTGACATCGTGCATTAAAATATCTAAAAATTATCGTCTGTGCGGCAATATGCATGTTTATTCAAGAAAAACTGTCTTACGTAAAAACTACATAACTGCACTATTATTGTCAAGCTTATTGTTCTACCAGCGTTAAATTTGTTTCAAAAACGCATTCCTTTCTATCAGTGTCCGCCACCGACGCCAGAAGATGAACTCGCTCATCAGTGCTTATGTAAACACTGGCATCTCTAACTTGTAAATTTTGGCGAATCCCCACATTATGGTGGGTTAAGGATCTTTAACGTGCTCATATCGCAGCTACGCGAAACCCACAGTTTTACCATCCTTTTCGAACAGGTCAGTTTATTCACTATATTTATATACCTCATCGACTTAGTCCGGCCGAATGTGAGTTCGGGTCGTATGGTTAGAAGGACGTGCCACTGTCCGTCACAACACCGAGTCGATGACATTTTCATTTTGAAAACTGTACACTGTTCTCTCTCATATAATAAGAACATTAAATTAAATGTTAATTCGTTAATGAAAAGTTTTGTCCTAATTGCTTGTGAATAAAACATATAATCACTAGAATCCGAATCTCCTATATTGCAGAAGTAAAAAAAACACAAATACTGTACAAGATGCTAATCTATCAAGTCGAATATATTTTTTTTATTATGATTCACATAATACACTAAAATGATACAGTTATAACGTTTTGCAGATGAGCATTAACTTGTTCAAAATTAGAAAACAAATCGAAAAATAGCTTTTTGGCTTTTGTGGAGGTTACAATATTTAGTAATTTCCAAATATTTCACATGGTTATAGAGTTAGTAATCAGGTTTTTATTTATATTATCTAATTTAGTTTATCTGTTCTTTATGATAATAATAAAAACAACAATTATTAGTACATGTAGTATGAGGGGAAAAACCAATTAGACCATTCGCCCACAGAATAATAACTATTTAAATATATTTTTATGTGCATTCGCCGTCTCTTGGTTATTTTTTAATAAAATTACACGTTGCATATATGTATGGCAGTTATATAAAACCCTTGTAATAATTATCTCTGATCTAATGTTAGAAATAAACTAATTTTCCATCTCCTTCAACAAAAGAATTTAAAAAAAAACTAAAATCGTAGAATCTAACTGCCTAATCCTAAAATCGGTAAAAAAAAACGATTTGAAAAATGTAATAAATACAATTTTATACATACATTTTTAAATTATCTTTATAACTTATATAACTAATATGGAATTAATATGCATTATATGATAATAACGCTACAAATATTTTCGCTACGTATTCTTCAATATACAAACCGTTCGAAAATGAATTCATGTCCACACGAGATCTCAGAAAATTCTGCATGCATAATTCTGACGTACCAAGGACGAAAACGAAACAACGAGATGTTTAAAAAAAATATTTAGTTTTTTTCACACTTCAATGAGAATAAATAATTTCAGAATATCTAATGGATCTCGATGAAATCCGTTTCTTTTATCAAGAACAAAACGCGAGAAAAAAATTTATCTCGATCAAATTTATCTAAATTCTCAAAAGGACTCATAATGCAATTTATATATAGTGTTCCGGAATAATCTGTATATATATACGGATTGATATCTCCCATAATTATTATTTGATTTCAAAAAGATTCGCTGTCGAAAGAGTGTTTACCTTTAGACATACAAATATTATATAAAATAGGGAGTTGATGTATATACACTATACACGGCGGTCCACCGAAAACAGTCCACCCCGGATTTTGCCATATTAACTTAACTTGCGGCAACATATCATACACGAATTATCCGTCAAATTATTCCAGAAGTGTTGCGGAATGTCCGACGACATTTTGAACGAAGACTTTATTATTGTATGGATGTTTCGCACTTTAATCAACTGACATAAATAATCTACTTTATTAAATACTAGATATTTTGAACGCAATTTTTTGGAAAAATTGAGCTATCAGCTCGATTTAAAAAGTGAAATGCCGTTGTAATGAGAATTTAACAAGACTTAAAATGATATGTCACATAACGCCTCATGCCATTTGGAATTTAGGGGGTAAATATCATCCCCGTTTAGGATTCCAGGTGTACTAATGAAAATAGTGAATGGCATAAACTTGAGTGCTGTTTTCGGTGGGCCACCCTGTATATGTGTATATATATGGCATACCCGATACTTACAGCTCATATTTTAATTGCATGATACATTTATTTTATTTTATTAAACAATGATTAAGTAATAAGAAGTGCGAGGTCGGTCAATCAATCCACGTAAAATTTTTCTGTAACGAAGTGATCGGTGTTTTGAAATGTCTGTATGTAAATAATCTGGTGTGAATATGTTGGACATATTGTGTAGATTAGACAAAGCCTGCTGGGACAAGAAGCTGCTTAAAAATAAGGCCCATTTGAAATCTGATAGGGTGACGGAGTTTTGAACTGCAGGAGTCGAAACCCCGCTGGAAAACTTACGGCCAAACGAGGCGGGATTCCTTCATTTCAATTATGTTAGCTAACACTCATATCAAACTGACGTTTGTATGTGTGTAATACATTAATTTCTCCGACGAAAAGGTTGTGATTCAACCATTAAATCGTTTGAACATAAAACATTACTTCTACTTATTAAAATCATTTAATTTATTTTGGTTAGTACATCAACTGAAGAAATCTGGCAATTCTTAAATGGGCTTACATTAATTACAAAGACTAGAGGCAACAAATACATTCTTCTGCCGTTGCCAAGTTAGAACAAGTCATAGCAAGAAGCTCTTGACTGAAGTTCTTATCAATGTACGAAATTTAAGGTGGCTTATTAAAAAAAATGGAAAAATGTCAAATTTTACCACTACCATTCAAAACATAAGGAAGTTCTTACTTCAGTAATACTCGTGTGTGATGATGTTGGGTCGTGCTAAAATTTCGCCACTATTTCCAAATAATTCTAGGAATTTACATTTTACCTAATGGTGCCGGAATACGTTTGAAACGCAGGACAAATTATTCAACAGTTTTATAATATATTTTTCTTAAAATGTTTCCTCGATCGTGTCCCAAGTCATCAAATCCCTTTGAAAATCCAGGATTTTCTGTTAGGAAAGGGTGATGAGACACTAAAATTTATTGTGGAATCCGAACCACATCCAGGGCACGAACAGTTAAGCCGGCTACATACGTTATGATAAAACTGAACGATTTATCTGCACAAAGCAGATCTGCGCAGTTAAATCTCGTACGCTCATATAGCACCTACAATGTAGATAACACAGCTATATCTGCGCAAATGTGTTTGTGCAAATAAATCGCTCATTTTTATCGCAACGTATGTCTAACGATTTACATATCTCACCTTAGTCGGAAACAAATTTTAAATAAATTTGCACCGTGGTGGGATCGAGCCACCGATATTTGATACCAATTAAGTAAGAATATGAGCTCGGCTACCGTCGTCGCCCGTATTATATAATTGATTTCTAAGATTTAAACAACATACGACGAAATACTTCTATAATTCGTCTGTTTGCAAATATACGAAGAAAAGTACAAAGATTTTTTTGTGTGTCGAATTTTTTGTGGTAAATAACATGTTTAAGTTAGTAATCGGAAGAAAATGAGAAGCAAAGATGTTTGTAAATAAAATTTGACCTATATCTCGAAAATGTCATGACATATCGAACCGAACTTTCGTTCATTCGATTTTTCTCAAAACCGACCGCGATAATGTGCAATCAGCATTTCTCTATGTAGTGCGCCAATACGTGTAAGCCCTCAATCTGCACCAATATGAGATACCCTGTACATATTCAACGTATACATGATCGGATAGAACAATAATATCCATATGTAAATATAGTCTAATTATGGACTATATTCGGTATGATCGGATAATAAATAAGAGACGGTTATTTTCACTTGTCGACGTTTCGATTAATGTTTTAATCTTCTTCAGGACTCAAGTGAAACAAACCTCAAATAATCACATATCACAGATGAAAATGTCATAATGATAAAAACAAACAACAGAGTTATAATAAGCAATGTAAACATTCGGAATGTAATAATTATTGAAAATAAATTTCGACGTGAATATCACCATGGCACTTAAGACATTTTCATCTGTGATATGTGATATGTGATTATCTGAGGTTTGTTTCACTTAAGCCCTGAAGAAGATTAAAAAAATGATCGAAACGTCGAGTCGACAAGTAAAGAAAAACCGTCTCTTATATATTATCCGATCATACCGACTAGTATACATGATCCTTTAAAACGGATGGATAAAAAACTGTGGGTTCCTTGTTTCTGTGATGCGATGCACGTAAAGATAGTTACCTCACGAGAAATGATAGTTCGACTTATAAACTTCTAGTTTAGGGATGCCGGTAAATACATTGATGATCATATCTTATGTCAGTTGGTCTGATGTGTGTATTATATTATAGACGGATGTTTTATAAAAATTAACAACCGCAAAGTAATTATTTAAAGTAGACTTATTAGAGTAAAATTATTAAACAAATAAATGAGGTCCAGATGCTGAATTTATCATATCAAATAAATAGTAAATTGCACCTGTTACCTGTTATAATAAACAAATTTATAATGTAAACAAGTTAAATGTAATCTTCACTCCCAACAACTATAAAAACCTGTCTACAATGTAAATGATGGTGTTAAAATTTACATCAATTAAATTTAAATAAGATAAGACCCAATGTCTTGACTCACTGATTACAGTTTATACGTTTACTAAAATCAATATTTCTTTTAATAATTTAAACATCTAAATAATTTTTAAGTTCTTTTAAAATATCGTTTCACATCTAATAGATGTTCACATTTTATTGCCTGTGGTTTTATTTCACTTTCTAAGTGCCTCTTATAAGGTGAGTTATTTTTTTTACCGATTAATCCTTCACTAAGGCTTATTACGCAATCAAAGAGCGAACTCTGAGTTGAGCAAAATCTTGAGGAAATTAGAACGAAAATAACATATTATGCCAAAAGGTTAATCGGGGGAGGAGCTAGATTTATTTGTCAATATATTACATAATTTGATTTTTCTAAAATTTCGCTACTTCATTACGTCTTCATAAAAAAACATATTACATAAAACTGTTTACTTGAAACGTTTAAAAATTAAAAAAAATCGGAAAAACTACAACGCACATAACAAACACATTACCGTATTCGGGAAAACATTCGACCCCAGTAAACACCAAAGGATGGGCCTGTGCTAGGTTTTTACCGGGCCTTTATTGGAAATGATGACATAATAAAGGCCCAAATAAAGCCCATACTTTAGTGATTACTGGGAGTGTATCAATTTTCACACGCTTTGCTTGCCAAGTTTCACTCGGATGCAGGACACGTTGTTATACATTACAATTCTTTAATTATTTGTAACGTTCTGTAAAGAGAGCTTCTCTTTAGACTTTTTTTTGATGTTCCTTATTTAGCGTGCTTTTCTTCAGTTGCTGTTCCTTTAAGTTGGAGATAATAAAATCAAAATAATGAAAGTTAAAGTTCTATCCAAAATAAATAATTTCTATTTTATTTGAATTTGGGGTTATTATATAATAAGATTAATGCATAATCAAAAAAAGATTCTTTTCAAAATTCAAAAATAGGAAAGCACTTTGTTTGCGTCTATTTATATTCAAACGAATTTAAAAGACTTCTTTATTTGACACTAAATAAAACCACCAGAGTATGATTTATACATAAAGTAGGTCCTTTGACACCCATAGTCGTCTTTAAGGGTTTTATAAAGGAGGCGGCAATGTATTCATGAGGTGAATCAGAAAGGAAAGTAAGCACTTTGATTTTTACCCCCGCAAATATAATATGAATATGGTTACTTCGAAACGGGGTTTACTAATAAAAATGCATAGCTTATTCTTACGACGTCTCAAGCTAATCCCAAATAAAAAGAAATTAATGTAAAACTTCTTGAAAGCCATACCTCAATATCCTGAAAGCTTGAAACAAGAAGCAGGCAGTAGGAGTTGAATTTTTTTAACATAATTAACTAACAATATTTTTTTAGTTGAACTAAAAAAGAAACTCACTGAAGTTTATATTACCTGAAATTGTTGCACACAGGCGTTGCTTAATACTGGTATATACCATGTGTAGCCAAATACAAGACCAACAATTGACAATATAATAAAAACAAAATGTTTCCATCATGGATTGCAGATAATGCAAATCCCTCTAGATCAAAATTTTTACTAATAATGACTCTATTCGAAACTTTGGACAGCAGATTTTTTGCAATTTTAAAAGTGTCATTTTTTGACAAAACTTTAATAACATTTTAATTTGGCATACCCAAAATATGAGCCGTATGATTTATAATCGAAAATAATCTGACATTTTTTTTGCTTCGTATTTATGCATTTCTACAAAAAAAAAAAAGTAAAATAATTATCGGGTATTACATAAAAAAAGTATTAAAATTTTTACAGTTCTAAATCGTCAAGATTTGTTAAATATGTAGATTAGGCAGAAATTACAGTTTTATTGATATTATTTCAAGTGTTTATGATAATATATAAATAGAAATCTATCATATTTGACATTGATGCGGACTCTCAAAACTGTCCCAAAATTGTTTAGTTAACAAACTTTAATGTTAATTCTCTATAGCTTGAAGTTTAAAGTATAAAAAAAAATCAACTTCTAATTCGCTTGATATATATGACATATTACAAATAAACGATATATAAATCTTAATACTTTTCAATATACAGGGTGTTTTCTAAGATCGAACAAATTTATATAATTTAATTATTTAAACAATGTATATTGTGCTATATCAGAGTAAAATATTAGTCAAATAGATTTTCGCAGTCGACAAGGCCAACTGCATTTTTTACCTCTTGCATAGAGGTAGCTTGATATCCGAATGCAAAAGAAGAAGAATACAACTATTTAATTATTTGTTTACCTCTTCTGGAGAGATGACTTACAAAGAAAGTGTGGGAAAAGACAAATAATACAACTTACAAATTTACAACTATTATGTATAAAGCATTTTAATTATTCATATTCGGATACGAAGTTTAGTCCTCGTCCTCGAATTATACAATACACGTGACGAATGGCGCCCACACTCGGTCCGTTAGCAATAGACAGTAATTTGGCTAACCAGAGGTCTACTATAATCTACAGCAATTCTTTTTTAGACACGACAAAATCATCTTAAAATACAGTAACTACAAGTATTTCAAGATTATGCGGTTTTGCCGTGTCTAAACAATTTATTATAGACTCCAGTAGATCCTTAGTTGACCAAATTAGGTACTGAATATTACTAACGGACCAAGTTTAGGTACAATACTGTGTGGAAGAACGAAATAAAGCTGAATACTACTGGTTCCAAAACGGACCATGTTCGCTCTTTTCTAACAACTCTTTCATAGTTGTAATGCTAACTTTAAAAACACAAATATTCCACAAAGATAGATCTGTTATGTCGGTGGATCAATGGATACGCAACAATAAAGCGTTGAGATGGCCAATGCCGTATTGAGTACGTTGAATGTAATAAAAGGCATTGTTGCCATGTAATAAGCTGATGAACATCTCTTTAAAAGGTTTTATTCACTAACAATGTGAATCGGCACATTAACGGAAACTGATGGTCACAGTTTTGGTTCGCTTTACGAGACGAAATCAAGAATTGGGACAATAATAGAAACCTAGATCAAGACGAGTTTGTGAGTTGTAATCCAATCGCGTTTGAGTTACAAATCTTTCGATTGCGTCGTTCCAAATATAGATGACAGAATATATCGGATAGAATATAGATTTCTTTTCAAGACGAAAACTGTCAAAGGATGTAGAAATGGTTCGGACACTATTTTGATATGTTTAAAAATGTGAGTTCGACATGTTGATTTATAATAAATAGTAGATAGTGAAATAAACATTTGCTCTGCAGAAATAAAAATTATTAGTTGAACTTTGGTGAATGCTGGCTGACGCATAAAAATTATTAACTTTCAAGATCGTGTTAATCAACAAAATATAAATTAAAACAAAACTTTGAACCTCAACAATTTATCAATGAAAGTTTTTTACCTACATAAAAACTGTATCAATTAAGAAGATGTTTGTGTCTTTGTTTTTTGTTTTTTGTGGGTCTGTAAATACGACTGGACTTGCAAATTTTAAATTGCACGTATCAAATAAACCACTGAATGAAAAGATTTAAGAGCTCACTTAAATAATGGATTGTGTAAACCATGAAGAATGTAAAAGTAAAAACTTGGACTCGAAGCAAATGATAATCTGTGATGAATGCACTAAGTCTTACTGTAAATTATGTGCAGGAATTACACCAACGGAAATAAGAGTCATGGAATTAGCAAAGGGAAGACTGCGATATAACTGCACAAATTGTAGTTTAATTTCCAATAAGGCTCGAAAATTAAGTAATCAAATAATAGAAGAAAACAATGTATTAAAAAGAAAACTTTGTAAACAAACCACCATTATTAAAAAAAAAATAAGAAACCTCGAGCACGTAATTAACCAAATGCGAGAAGTATATGCCCAGACCCTAAAACAAACTACTACTACAACATTGCAAATTAAACCACCAAAATATACGAGATAGTAAAGTTGATCTGATACGTCTTCTGACAGCCAACCAATGGAATAGTAACAATAAAAATAGTTCCCCACTGGGTAAAACAAATACTGATAAAGGTGACTATAAAACCAGCTCAAAATATTAATCGTCAACCAAAAATGAGACAGAAATGACGGTCGCAAGAAGCAGTAAACCTACTAGTATTTCCTATAAGACTGCACTAACCAGTAACCTAAATACACCGCACCAAAACAAAAATAAAAGTATACCTGCTGAAATAAATCTTGGAAATACAGGAAAACAGGATGAGGTTTTCCAACCGCTCAGGAGAAGGAAACGTCCAAAGGTTGGAAATGGGGAAGAGCAAAAGAACTTTCACGGAAGGGATTACAATAAGGCAAAGAAAATTTGGCTGTTTATATCTAATGTGCCTGACAACATAACTAATGATAACATAAAAGACTATAACCAACAAAGCCAACACTCAAGATGTCTAAGTAAAGAACTCACCCACCATTAGTAAAATCAAGGATAATCGATCATTTTTGATAGGAGTTGAGGAACACCTGAAAAATCAAGTTTATGAATCGAGCTTCTGGCCGAAAAAGGTCTCCTATGATAGATTTGATTTTAGATCAGGAAAACGCCTTCTTGATGAACAGCACTCTAACCAAGCCAACGCACTTGAAAACCCTAGCGAAGAAAATCCAAATTCTTTTTTTATACAAGCGAAGTCATGGTCTCAACACACATCCCAACAGAAAATATTTCCATTTTCCATTTAAACGTTCAATGCTTAAGAAATAAATTGTTAGAGGTTGAGCATTTTGTAATTCTGAATCCTTCTATGCAACTAGTCTGCAACACGGAACATTGGTTAATACGAGGTGAGGTATCATGCTATAATATTAAAGATTTCAATATGATCAGCTGTTATTGTAGAAGAAATAAAAAAAATGGAGGTATACCTGTGTATATATTCATAAAAACTTACAAGCAATAGAAATAATCAACATCGTGAGCTTGTCTGTCGAACAAAAATGCGAGTTATCTGCTTGTTATGTAAAAAACCTAAATTTAATTGTTATTGTTGTATATAGATCCCCAAAGTTAATAGAAGTTGACGATTTTTCAGGCATAATGTTTAATGCTCTAAATGTATCTGAAACTTTTAATAGCAAAACAAACATACTTCTCGTTGGCGATTTTAATGTACATTTTAATGATGTTAACGACACAAATGCAAGGAATGTTTACCAATTTTTTATGACATTTAACTTAAAACATTTAGTTGAGGGAAGTACACACAATAAAGGAAACTGTTTAGATAATATCTTCACTAACTTTAATAGTACGAATGCATCCATCCATTGGGTATATCAGATCACGATGGCCAACTCCTACAATTGGATCTTTGTGAAATGCATTACATCAATAATGACACAGCGGTAAAAAAGTAAAAGGAAATTTAGTAATAAGAATATACAACTAATGAACTATTATTTAAATAAAGAAGAGTTGTGGTCTGAGGTCTTCATCACAGATAGAGCGGAAGATAAATTTGATTTATTTTATAATACTCTCATATACTATTGCAGCATATACTATTACGATATATGTTTCCCATTGATGCTAAATCAAAAGAAATGTTATAAATCGAAAAACTGGGTGACTCCTGAAATTACAGTTGCAAAAGACAAACTATTATTTTTCCATAGATACTATAGGCAAAACCCTACTGTATAAAATAAAGTCACTTTAAAGTTTAAAAAGCAGTATAACTACTTATTAACAACCGCTAAACAATCATATTACCAAAATCGCCTAAATGAAACAGATAATTACGGTAAAACCGTATGGATTATCAACAATCTAGAAACTATGGGAGAGTAAGTAAATAAGATACATATCTTGAAACGTTATCAGCAGATAATCTCAATCACTTTTTCTTAAATAATGAACCGAAACCATCGTCCAAAATTTGCAGATACATGGGATAAATGATGTAAACACTTTCTCATGGATAAAAAATTACAAAACTATCACTCCACGTTTTTTATGGCCGTTATTCCTGACGATATCAGAATAATAATTGGAAAAATTAAAAACAGGAAAACGGAAGATGTAAATCGATGGAATATTTACATCATAAAAAAAATGTTCCTCTTATGTGACAGAACCTTTCGCAGATATTATAAATGCATGTCTTATGCAAGGTTATTTCCCTACTCAAATGCGGTCATACCAATATATAAAAAAAGGCGATATTACTCAACCAGAAAATTACAGACAAATTTCCATCTTACCAGCATTTTCCAAAATTTTAGAAATTCTAGTGTTTGTTGATCTAGTTGAATATTTAGACTGAATAAAATACTATGTCCAAATCAGTTTGGTTTCAAAAAAGGATTTTCAACTACTGATGCAATAGTGTCCCTAACAAACTGCATTAAGGATGCCTTCGAAGACAAAAAACAATACTTGGGGATATTCACAGATTGAGCAGCAGCATTTGATTGTATCGAATACAATATCTTGCGTAACAAACTTGAATTCTATGGAGTACGTGGCAATTGCCGTTTAAATTTGATCAAGTCCTACTCAGAAAAACAGATTTCATCAACTTGTTGAATGTGGTACTGATAAAAGCAAACTTATACAGATAAAAAGAGGAGGCCGCAAGGGTCAGTACTGGAACCTTTACCATTCCTGGTATATATCAATGACTTGCCAAACAGTATGAATAACTTAGAAGTACAAACAGTACCGTACGCAGACGATTCTACTTTTGGCATAGACACAAAAGATGGCAAGCAGTATATCCTCAACCATATACTTGAGCACGCCAAGGCCTGGTTGGCACCCACTAGACTCTTGTTGAACGAGAACAAAACTGTAGCAATAACATTTCGGTGTAAGTCAAATGTAAGTTTGAAACATACAGTATCTGCACGTACCACACAATTTCTAGGGGTCATCATTGACATACATTTAACTTGAGTTGATCATATTAACTTACTATGTAATAAATTGGCCAAGTCCGTTTTTGCAATTAAAAAAATAAAAAATAGCGTAAATGTACAAGCTGCGATAACAACTTATTATTCACTTTTTCCATTCACAACTGACCTACGGAATACTGGCATGGGGAAAAGCGGCCTACTGTCACTTGCAAAAAGTCTCCATACTACAAAAAATCGGCAATGAGAAGTATAGCTGGTGCTTAATGGGACGAAAGTTGTAGACCATTTTTTGCATCTTTAAAAATAATGTCTTTATTTTCTATGATGGCATTTTTTAATATTTTAATCGTTAAACGAAACTGGGATAAATATCATACGCTTGCTGAAGTCCATCAACATATGATATCAGAAATAAGAGCAACATAGTAACACCCCTAAACAGACTGCCGATTAGTAATAATGTCGGAGTTAAAATGCTAAATGTTCTACCAATGTCATTTCGTAATCTGCTACTCGACGTATTTAAAAAAAAATTAAAAAAAAAATTCTAAATGAAAATTGTTTGTACATACAACATCGTGGAATTTTACAAAGTTGTAAACGAAAATGGAAATATTTTCATAGTTGGTGATATGGTACCCTGAAAGAAATTATATGTGTATATACGAATGTATGTGTGTATTGCATTATTTGTTAATTTAGAAAGTTTGTTCATATTTTATATGTTTCTGTACTTTTTACGTGTAAGATATTTTAATTTTAGTTCATAAGTTTTATTATTTAGACTGGTGATAAACTATCCATCTGGACATACATATCTATAAAATGTATATTTTTTAAAGAACAATAAATTTATTATTATTTTTATTATAATTAAAATTATATAAATTGCGGCAATTTCACGTTATAAAAATAGAAATGAATAAGTCGTACGAGATTTCTGGCTCATTAATTAAAAAATAATTGAAGGAAATATCAAATATTATTAAGACTTTTTTCAATAGTATATCTGACGATTGCTTTACAAACTTGTAAGCGAGTCGTTTGTTTGTCAAAGTCAAACATAAATAAATACAAGAGCACCTGTTCTAACTCAGATGGTTCGTCCATTTTTAAGCGTTTTTCTTTTGCCAGTCGAGCTTGCTGTAGAACAACCTTAAAGTAAAAATTATTTTTACATATTCATTATAAAATTATTTACAATAATTATAAAACCTATTCGACAGTCAAGTATTCACATGTTAACGGCAAAAATGTATTACCGTTCGGTACAAAAATGTTTTTAAGTGAAATACTACGGTTCGTACTAGACACACGGAAACCACAGTTTTGCATTCCTTAGGAAAGATGGTGAACGGGAGCAGATCCGCTCATCCGTTAACATCAACGACATGGTCCGACGGTCCGGATTTGACTAATGAAAATTAAAAAATGGTCATACAGCCATCGGCTAATTTGTAGCAGGGAATGATCCTACATATGCGTCCGGGGTTGTCGCGTAAGGCATCAAGGCGCCGCCGCGCCGAATGTTTAATGAGATTTTGAACAAATAAAAAAAATGACCGCTACCTAGACTAAATAGAAAAGAGTCTTGCGTGTTCAGCGACACGGAATGAGATAGCATCACCATTAGATAACCCCCATAACCGCCGTATTACATAAAATAGTAATAAAATAATAAATAAAATTTGCAGCATTTCAGACATATGTTCTCGTGTGTTAAAGATCCCCTATAAATCCCAAAGAAATAAAAACCAAATTTTCCGCGACAGTTTTCGTTGCGAAGTACATAAAAAGCCTTTATTGTAATGCGGGCACTCAATAAACCAAGGGTTTTGTAGCGATTGTCAGGTATTTAAAATTTATTGGTATGAAAATCGAGAAAGAATGGAAAAAATGTTGCACTAAAGGCTTGCGAATAGGCTTTTCTGTAATTTTTCTTTTAAAATAATTTCGTGCGACGCATTTTAACTGAGGGGTAGGGGTTTGGGTTGGGTTCGGGGTTGCTGAAACAGGCCGGTGTAAATATATAAGAGGCTAATGTCTTTACGGACTGTGAAGGGTGCAATCAAAAATTTGCAAGTCTGATTTTTTTCAGTAGGGGCATGTTAGCTGATTATTCTTTAAAACAGTAGGTATTTTCCTCCCCCAGTCCTTACTTTGTTAAAAGTCGTAGTACAAGTCATCGAGTCAAAAGTACTTACATTAATTTGTAAGTGTCGCAACAGCTTGTACCATGAATTTATTTTCTAAACCCCTGCTTTATGTTCTCAAGCTTACTTTTAAATTTATGATCATAGGTGCCTAGGAAAAATTAATATCAACTTACAGTTTACTACATGGGAAAAATAAATAAATAAATAAATAAATAAAATATATATATATATATATATATATATATATATATATATATATATATATATATATATATATATATATATATATATATATATATATATATATATATATATATATATATATATATATATGTGTGTGTGTGTGTGTGTGTGTGTGTGTGTGTGTGTGTGTATATATATACAGGGTGTCTCTTTTAAGTGGCTTACTCAAAATATATTCGTTAATATTAGTATCAGCAAAAACTTCTAAACAGAAAATGAAGCCTGCCCACACAGCTAAATTTTTACAGCAAGAACATTCTAGTACATGGCTTACTGCCGAATATATATGGAAAAATATACTAGAAATTGATAATTTCAGAGCTTATATACGCGTACATTTTTTATGGATTCACTGAGGTAGTTTATTATACAATATAATGTGAATATACATAGATTTGTTCTATGCTATGAAGTGCTATAAATGAACCACATCGAGTTGGATATCGTTTCTTTAAAATTTTTCATATTTGTGTCTCACATACATATATTTCTAAATATACCGAGTGTCAACGAGATCATGTATCAGCCCGCCATTCCTTAAAAATTGGAATAAAACTTTCAAATTTAAAACTCACGTATAGGAAGTAAGTAAGTAAGTAAGTTTATTTCATGTTGAAATATACAAGTATTTACATACGTCAATAGAAGGTACTCCAATACAAATAAGAACACAACATACAAAAATACATTAACGTTACATATTAAAATTATTACTGCATATGAAAAATAAGAAAAATTTTATTTGCATTTTAAATATGCATACGTCAATAGAAGATACATAAAGGAAAACAATATTGTAAAGTATACAAACCTATAAGAAACAATTATACAATTTTCAAAGAAACGCCAAAAATACATCAAAAGTACATAATAAACTTTAAATTATAATACAAAATTTTCACAGTAATGGTAGTATTCCTTAATATTATAAAAAGCACTCTTAATAAGGAATCATTTTATTGAAGACTTGAATCTACACATAGGTAACTGTGCTACATGTTCAAGTAATAATTAAAAAAATATAGGACCAAAATAATTGTAAATGGGCCTATTTTGATGAACATATATTGTCAATAGTGTTGTCATCAATTTTGAATTTTTAAAATGAATATATTTCAACATATTTTGATAATGCATGAAATTTTCTATATAATAAATCAAAATATGACGGACTTATTTTTTTTATGAAATTCATAATTAATAATTGAAACTCTTTGTATAATGAAAATTTTCCTAGTAGATTGGATATCATAATATGGTTCATTTTTGATATTTGGGTGCAATATGAAGCGAATATTTTTCATTATAATGAAATTATTTGAAAAAAATTCAAAATAATTTTTTCCTGACTATTTTTTTTTTTCAATTAGTAACCCCTATTTTTTCCATCCCTATATGGATCGTCATAATTTAAGCTTTAAATTGGTATAAAGTGTAAGCCACAATTCATTTATAATGAAATCCGTTATACTTACACCAATTTAAAGCTTTATAAATTATGACGATTGCTATAGAGAAGGAAAAATAGGAGTTACTCTTTGAAAAAAAATTAGTAATTGTCTCTCAAAAAGTCAAGAATCAATCAAATTATTTTGATTTTTTTTAAATAATTAATGAAACATATTTGCCTCATATTGCACCCAAATATCAAAAATGAACCATATGATATCCAATGCCTATTTGGAAAATTTTCTTTATACAAAGAGTTTCGATTATTAATTTTGAATTTCATAAAAAAATGAAATAAGTCCGTCATATTTTGATTTATTATATAGAAAATTTCATGCATAATCAGAATGTCAAAATATACAGTGTGTTCCGTTTAAATATTCAAAATCGATGACGCTTCCGGTGAAACCGGAAGTGGTATTGATAATATATGTTAGTCAAAATAAGACCATTTACTTATGATACGTGAGTTTTAGATTTAAAAATTTTATTCCAATTTAAAAACACGGCGGGCTGATACATGATCTCGTTGACACCCGGTATATATAACAGATAAATGTACAGAGTGCACTTAAAATGGGATATTTTCATTGAACTGAAATGGAAGTGGAAATGCTTATATTTTGAAAACATATTTTTTTGTTAAGTAGGTATTCTTTGTGCCGAAAAAAATATATTACATAGCACTAAAAAATAGTTACTTCAAATTAAAGTTAAATTTTTTTATAATTAAGTCACTAATCGCAAACTAGGGAAATCACCAAAAAATATCTTGGAACACTTGCAAGACGGTAATTCTATTATTTTGTTGTGATTCCTGTTTTAGCATTTTTGATTGTGTACTTGCTTAAGAACATTCTATAACACACAAATATGGTTACGAATCTGTAGAAGGTAGATCAAATAATTTATCTGCTATATCTTTACAATAATAAACAAACGAAAAATGAGGTTACTGTCAAATAGCAAATCTGGTACAATAGTATACAATTGCAGATTATGAAATACCCTAAAATAGTTTGTCTTAATTTTGTTTCCAATTTAAATGAAACGAAAAAATAAAAGAAGAAACACGTGTCTTTTATTTTTATCTCTAGTTTTCGATGTTCAAATAAAAAAAAAAATGAGAAAATACCCCATTGAACGTTTTAAGATATACGGTTTACGAGAAACTCCAAATTTTAGTTTAAACATCATTAATTTGATTGCACTGCTCTTTATCCTAAGATACGTTACTGAAAATAAGTTTTCTAGTCTTATAAGGACAATTAAGAAATGGATGAGATCGAGATCCTAATCAACGATTGGATATACCTGTGTAATTAATACAATCTACATAAACGAACTGAAGTAAATATCGTGTTCCAGCCGCTCCAACATTGACGAATGGGAATAATAGCAATTGTTTGCATTGCACAATTTCCTTGAAGTGACATGTATGCGGAAATTGCTGCCAATCTCAGGGGAGGTGCACACGATTAGATATAGCACAAAAGGCGGAGACGGATTTAATAAACTACTTTTCGATTGTCCGATACCCGTCGATATCTCTTACTCTTGCTCCACTTGATCGGACCAACAACTTCTATTCTATTCTATTCTATTGATATGCATAGTCTATTGCAGGATTCTCACTACGATCGTTTTTGCTTCTCCCTCAATGCGTTCTGCTTTTCTTATCCGAGACTCCAGAGATCAGAGATACACCGTATTAAATTTGCGTCGATGCTCATATTCACTTCTGTTAACAACTTGCAGATCGATATTAAAACCATATTTTACTTTATCGCTCAATATATTAAAATATAATACCGTAGGTACATACATGGTAATTAACGGATGATGCTTTCCCACAATTTTGTAAATGTAAATTTCAATATAGGAATCGACATGCCCATACAGGTACTATAATCACCGTAACGTCGCAATATTCCATTATGAAATCATTTAAAGAATTTTAACAAATTACTGAATGAACTAGACCCTTAAAATTATTAATGAATTTGCGTATAGTCGTGTTAATCTCACGGTCATACGTCATACTAAGTTAATGGTGCTAATGCTGCAAAGAGGCGAGGGGCCAACATCAAATTAATAAAGGAGAGCAGTGTTAATTACAACACAGATTAATGTGTATACACTTGCTCGTAGCGGGTCATCCTATGTATGTAAAAATGTCATGAGAACTGTGTCCAGTCAACCTTCACCTCTGACTTCTTATACCGTCTACGCTCTCTGACTGTATGTATACACTTTAGTGTGCTCTCGCAGTGATAATCTCAGCAAAGTTGAGTTTACTATAAGCTATCTTTGCTGGACCAGCAAAGTACAGAGGGTATTGCACTTAGAGATTACATACTGACTTTATGTATGTTCAAATATTTTACGACATACTTTTACAAATTCTCATGGTTCACGGCATTTCTCAGTAGTATTTTTTTTTAATGAGTTGGTCCCCTATATTTGTAATTATATTATCAATTGTTCGTTATCTCTTGTATACTTTTTACCTAATTAAATCAAATCAAGATATATCCGATATTGTCAAAAATGTGTAAATTTTTAACGAATTTAATTTCAAAAATGGACACAAAACATGCAATGAATGCACACTATTATATATGTTATTTAAAATTTAATTGGGCACATATTATTAAATATGAGGGAAAAAATATTTGAACTGAGAGTCGTTTCACAATGTATTAAATTTAAAAATCGAACGATTTCGTTGTTCCATTTAATTTAACTTGAAACATCAACAACTGACATATTATGTAAAACTTTCGACTTTTTGTTTTTTAATGAATAATAATATTATTTGATAATTTCCTAAGTAACTAGGGTGATCCGAATTGTACCCTCGATAATTTGAGAATCAATAGAAAATGTGAAAATAACGTTAGTTTTCTTAATAAACTTATGTATGTCGGAAACTCAACCGTTTCAGAAATACAGGTCGTTGAAGTTACATATATATATTTTTTTTCTCTCGAACTGAATGATATATTTTATTGAAATTTGGTGAGTACACGTTCCTCAATAAGTACCATGTTCAATTGTCAGTTTCATCCCACTTAAACCGGAGGCGTAACCACGGGGGTGTGATTCCATCCTTTTAAAGAAAAAATAAAAATTACCCCAATGATCAACATTATTTTTATTTTCGAAATCTACAGTCAATTTACGAATAAAAAAGTCCTCTTGTAATTTTTCCATAAAATGTACCGTCTTATAATTTAACTTTATTTAGAACACGATTAAATAGTAGGTTGTCTAGCTAGATAATGTTAGTGAATATCTTTATCGCGAGATGGTGCGGAGAAAGGAAGCCACGAAATGAAGTAAGGGAGTTCAGCAGTACGCGGTCTTGGTAGGAGGCTGTTTAAGCAGCATGAGTGTGCTGATTTCTGATTTATCTTGTATCAATATTGTTTAGTTTTATTGTGTGCGAATTGGTAAGCTTAGTGAAGTGCTCGCACAAATCCTCAGTCTTTGGTGCCACGCATGTAAAACTTGTCTCCTGTGGAGAGGTCTATAAGGTGTACAAACATTTGTAAGTACAGCCAGTTTTTATCGCAATGCCGTGGATGCCTTTTACCGTTTAGTTTACAACCAGTATGTAATTTTGCAATATTTGGCTTTTGGTTAGATTTTGTTTGTAACATGAATGTTATAAAACATTCCACTTTGTTGTATTGATGTATTAGTTGTATTTTTATTAGTGAGCTGAGAACTCGAGCCAAACGGCGGTGAATGGAAGAAAATTTCTTCCACCACCATTTGGATCTGAGGCAGCGATGTTCTTAGGACCAACATGGGCTTGTTGAACTTCCTACGTACTGATTACCGATCACACTTCCTCTGGCTCTTCTAGGAATCTGTGCTAGATAGCCTCAAAGTATGCAATTACTGTGTGTCGCGGTTAAATGAACGCGTTGTTTCGTAGACTTCCTTCCAGAAGGTTTCGACATTCTCTACAATCGATGGATTATCAACACCACGCCGTGGCACTTAAAACAGGCGGGAAGGATTAATACGGAACAACGTGTTTTGTTCCTTACTTCGCACCAGTCTTTTCGACGATTTTTTTAAGGTCATAAGCTCTCGATTCCCATCCAGCCTGTGGTACTCGTCAAAAAAGTAAAAAAGTTCTTATAAATATGTCTTAAAATCCCTTAAGGTAGAGACACGAGGTGTCGAATATGTTTAGTTTTTCAAAATAGTGTTGAACGAATCCACTGTGGAATTTGAGGATGAATTTTGGCAATCCATAGGTTAGGTTAGGTTTGTTGTGAGTGGGTCTCAGTAGACCCTCCACTGCGGCCATCAGCAGGCCTATTGTGGCTCACGCCTAATTATATTTCACCCAATAAGTTCAGTCTCTTAATGAAACTGATAACTTTATTGGGTGAGAATGTGTCCAGATCCTCTGGCAGCAGTTGCCCTTTGCCAAATATTGAGAATCGGATCCTCTCCACAGCGGGACAGGTGCATAAGATGTGGTCTGCCTTCTCATCATCCTCCAGGCATAGACGGCACTCGGCGTTTTCCGCTAGGCCGAGTTTATGCAGATGATAGTTTAGTCGGCAGTGCCCGGTATATAGGCCTGTTAGAGTTTTCAGGTTTATCCTGTTTAACTCTAAAAGTTTCTTAGTTCTCGATTTCAAAGGGTATTTTATGAACGCCTTCGAATGAACTAATCCTGGTAACTCTTGCCAATACTGGAGAGTTTGCCTTTCAGCCCAGGTTGAGATAGCCATCTTGGCCGTACTTGAAGATATGCCAAGTATTGGTTCTGGTCCGATGAATCGTGATCCCGCTCCTTCTCTGGCTAAGGAGTCCGCTATTTCGTTACCTTCCATACCAGAGTGGCCGGGTATCCAGACCAGAGTCACTTTGTTGTTCTTGCCCAAATGATTTAGAGCTTTCTGACAATTCCATACCGTTTTGGAGTTGCACCGGTAGGAGCCAAGAGCTTTTATAGCTGCTTGGCTATCTAGAAAATTTTTATTGATCTGCGTGTAAGATGCATATATTCCAGCCTTCGTACACACAGTTCAATGGCATGAACCTCAGCCTGAAAAACAGTTGCATGAGTACCTAGGTTTGAGACTATCCTCACCCTTGGTCTGTAGCTGTGTACTCCGGCTCATGTTCCCTCGGGAGTTTTGGAGCCGTCTGTAAACCAACAACTGTCTGCCTTCAGTAGGTCGGCTTTATTCCGATCCCACTCATCTCTTTCTGGAGAAAGGATGTTGAAGGTCAGCTCGTAGTTGGTCATAGTAGGCATAGTATCCGAGGGCATTCCCAGGATGCTGTGATTCTCTATGTCATCCAACAACCTGTTCCGCTCCATGATACTAGCTTGGCAATCCATAACACACACATAGAATATCTTGAACACAATGTTGAATAAAATAATACAAAAAATTTTTACACTCAGAAATATACCAAATAATATATATATATATATATATATATATATATATATATATATATATATATATATATATATATATATATATATATATATATATATATATATATATATATATATATATATATATATATATATATATATATATATATATATATATATATATATATATATATATATATATATATATATATATATATATATATATATATATATATATATATTATTTGGTATATTTCTGAGTGTAAAATTTTTTGTATTATTTTAATCCATACAAAGTATTGACAAATTTGTATATATATATATACATACATACACACATATATGTTATATTTATATATATATATATATATATATATATATATATATATATATATATATAAATATAACATATATGTGTGTATGTATGTATATATATATATACAAATTTGTCAATACTTTGGTATGGATTCATAAGCTGGGATTAGCATTTAACGGCAGCGATATTGCAACACCGTCCAATATACTCAAAACTATATTTTGAAGACGATATACCAGAAAGCAAATACTTATCCAACCAACTTAAGTAAAAAGTAAACTTTGGAACATACAAAGTCTAACTATTCTAAAGGTAATAAAATGAATGCATAAAAACAATGAAAAAAATTTTACATACATAATTATACAACGTGCAAGAGCGCAAAATAAAACAAATAGTCTAGGAAAGACAAATACTTACACAAAGAACCCTTGGCCATTATTGACTAACTTTATAATAAAATTCCAACTGACATTAAGGAAATCAAAAAATACATATATAAGTATACCTGCAAAAAATGAAAATTTAAGAAAAAAAATGTGAATAAAGTTGTAGAACATTACATTATGATATCTAATTTATGTATTAATATATTATATATTCTATTTATTCATATTAGTCAGTATTAGCCTCGGTATTATCTATTTACACATTTAAATTTATTTAGTTTTTTTAATGTGTAGAGATATACGAAATGATAAAATATTCTTATGTACTATGCAATAAATCTGCTTTCTTTATGAAAATGGGAACAAAAAATGTAAGGTTTTTATGAAAATTATGAGTTAATTGAACTGCAAAAAACAATTATTACTTATTGACAGACGTGGCTCATTATTGCCGAGTGTCCAATAGCAATTCATAGATAGATACAGGCGAATCGCGTGTTTACGCCAACTGCCTTTTGTTGAAAATGAAAACATCAATGATTTCAAAGTTATTCGAATACACACTAAATATGTAGTATTTATAAAACGTCTTGTGAATAACAGTGCGAAATTAAAGACTTTTTTTAAAATGTTTCGTTCAATTTTTGCAAAAGTGTATTAGTGGACAGTATATCAATGTTCAGGTGTCATCGGCAATGACAATAAGAAAAAATGTATATTTATCAGAGATGTGACAGTATTAAACAAAAAAAAGAAAAATCTGAACTGAATGACAAATATGTCTGGATAAGCGTGGATGAAACCACCAAGGCCTGCGGCTGGAAGGTGGCAAATGTTTTATTTATATTAGTAATATACTATTACTCATTCTCACCTTCTTTGGGTATTAAGCCACTGTCCTATAATATATTTAAAAAAAAAGTTGGTAAATAAATCTCTGCACCAAAAGGATTAAACTTAAATGTCAATATTTTGGATGATTTAAAATTGACGTTTCGGAATTCTCTCTGATTCCGTTCTCAAAATTAGAAGAAACTTCTTCTTTGATAAAAGACCGTCTTTTTTAGTAATGTCAAACATGATGACAGTTCTCTCGCTATATATCTCCATAAGCTAATCCTTTTGGCGCAAACGTTTATTTAACAATTTTTTTTTTAATAATTTATAGGACAGTGGCAATACCCAAGGAAGGTGAGAAGAAACGTTATAGAATGTCGCAAATAAATAACTATAGACAATATACTTTTGTATTTTAGTTAGCAGTAACGTATAACAGATTTGTATATAAAAAATTTGGGTGATTACTGATTTGTGATTAGAAAGAAATTTGTTGGTTTTAAAATTTAAAGTAGCGAAGATATCTTTTGGTCTAGCCAAGCTTGTCTCCTTGATAGTTGCTGTATCGTTCTGCTCTCCTCTCGTCTAAACATAGCAGTCGGTCACGGCTGACTAAGAAATTTGTTAGATCAGCCAGTAAAAAAGTCATAGGTATCTAATTTGTTACATAAAAAATGGGCGTAGAACGAAAGTAACTAGTTTTTTCACGTAAAATATATACCACAGCACCTCTGTGGTAAGAGAGTGACTGGCTGAATATAATTGTGGAATATTTAGAATATACATATATATATATATATATATATATATATATATATATATATATATATATATATATATATATATATATATATATATATATATATATATATATATATATATATATATATATATATATATATATATATATATATATATATATATATATATATATATATATATATATATATATATATATATATATATATAATATATATATATACATATATATATATATATATATATATATATATATATATATATATATATATATATATATATATATATATATATATATATATATATATATATATATATATATATATATATATATATATATATATATATATATATATATATATATATATATATATATATATATATATATATATATATATATATATATATATATATATATATATTATATATATATATATATATATATATATATATATGTATATATATATATATATATATTATTTTTTTTTTTTTTTATACATACATATACACATATATATATACACATATATTTATACATATTATTATAATATATTATATATTTAGATGAGTTATTAAATAGAATTAACTTTACTTCAAAAAGGCTCTTTATTATTTATGTACATATATATATATATAAATATATATATATAAATATATATATATATATATATACATATATATATATATATATATATATATATATATATATATATATATATATATATATATATATATATATATATATATATATATATATATATATATATATATTATATATATTATATATATTATATATATTATATATATTATATATACATATACATACATATACATATACATACATATACACATATATATATACACATATATTTATACATATATATATACATATATATATATATATATATATTATATATAAGATGAGTTATTAAATAGAATTAACTTTACTTCAAAAAGGCTCTTTATTATTATTTTGTCGCCATTTTAGTAAGCAAAGTAATATTGTTTAAACATAAATATGCGATGTCCTTTGATTTTGTAAAAACAAATTGCAACTACTAAATTATTCAATTTTTATCCAGTTCTGGCACAATTTTCATCATAGTTAAAAAAATTGTACTATATTTGCTATTTTGGTCAAATTTATAAAACAAGAAAGTCAACTTCGGTTTTGATATTAACTACTTGACACCAGTAAGTTTCTGAAAGATTGAATATACGATAAATTTTTTATTCTAGTTAATGTATTCAAAAAATTTACAATGTAATCATTTTGTAGGGTATTATTATTTGGTTTATCACTACAATATATTCAGATTAAATTTCATAGTTAATCCCAATATTTGAATGCCACAATCAAAATATGAATTAGATTAGCATAATATATTCGGTCGGTTTAGTGAGTATCTAACGTATATGGTATACTTAGATAGGTATATGATATCATACAGTTTATTTATGAATTATGAAAGTAAAAAAAATTAGAAAACAAAAATTGAATAAACAGAGGCGCCTCGAAGGAGATGATAAAGCAAAAGATATTATCATTCTAGCCCTATCCTTTAGTAATTAGGGGTTTTCACATGAAAAAACTAGTGTTCAACCAATTTCTGGCATGGATGTCAAAATTGAATCGATAAACAGCAAGTCAGCCATCGAATCCCCAAGAATGCACGATTTAAAAAAAATAGTAAACAATTTATCAGTTTCTAATTTAATTACTAAATATGATGTAGCTCGAAGGGTAAACCTCAGAAGAAACTCAGTGTACACCTTTAAGGAAATACTGAAGAAAAGGTAATTTTCAAAGTATCAGGGTAATCCTAGACAATATTTGACCACTAGTAATAATGGAGATACTGTTACCTACGTAACATTAGGAAACAGTACAAATAAGGAAAGTAGTGTACGCCTTTTTGGTCGGCAGTTTACGCCTCGGCAAATGGTCGTACTGATTGACACAACAATTAAACAAAAATATTGGATATGTTTCTAGTTGGATTTTAAAATTTAATTGATAGGATTCCTAAAAGTACTCCAACAATGAGAGTGATAAATATACTGGGTCGTAACTAAAATTCATAGGTAATACCAATACATATGTGTAATTCGGTTTTTAGAACGAAACTAATGAGCTGTTAATATTATCTCCATCGATAAAGATAAAACACCAGCGTATGGTTTCCAATTAATTAATTAACAGTAGCACTTAACAACGAACTAATTATGCATAATAAGTCTAGCTATAAGAAATTAATGATTCGGTCAGGTATATAGGTTGACCCGCTGTAGATGGTGGTATAAAATACTGACTGACTCGACTCTTGTTTACAGATCTAAAATACTATATTTTATGCAGATGAATTCACGGTAATATCCCTAAACGTGTATCGAACTTGGAATGACTATTAAATCAAGAAAACCAGCATTTGGCGCTTGCGTGTTAGCCACCTTCTTGACATAATAATCAGCGCCTGCTATAAATCTGTGGCCTCATTATTAAATGTGTCCTTTAATTGAAATCTCTTGTTTTGTTAGGTAAAGCGGCAAAGATGGAGAACCCTACACTATCCACTAGAAGCGGTCAACTCCTGGCGCCTCTTTCAATGTAAAGTATCATACGAGTTATTAAACGGGATTTAAAAACACATTTCTATAAATATGTTGATTATAAACGATTTTCATTTAAACCTGTTAGGTATATTTAGATAATGTCTGCGAACTAAACGACTCCACAAAGAATCACTTTATCAAGTTTCCATGTTACAATAATAATAAACTAACCGCTATCTACGATTACACTGTTAAACATTTATCGGGCATTACCGTGTTGTGGATGAGTGTGTGTGTTTCCGAAAATGCTACGTCCGATAAAGCAAATGGGCAAAACACGAGGAAAGTGATAACGAATTAATCCAAAACGTCTCATATGAAACAGAATAAACTTTTTGTAAAAAAGTTCGAAAAATCTAAATAACTGCACTAGACCCGACTATGAATGTCTGTTTGAAGCATGGCTAGTAAGATATTTATAAAATAAAAAGACTGTTACAAAATGACCGATGACCATGACGTTTTAATATTAATGTTAATATCAAGTCTTTATTACAAGTGTCGAAAGTTAAGAGTTGCAAGGCTACACACACATAAACGCTTGCTTTATAGTACTTACAGATATGCAGATAAAAACTGCTGCTGCTTTAGCCTGATCATCACAGTGACATACATATATTTTTACGAAAATTCAGACATGTGACAAATGAATCATAACTACCGGGTGTGAGATAAACCGTTGCAATGTTGCACGTAAGTAAAAATCTAAACGAACATTTAATCGGGTCAGTCAACTTCGCCCCCTCCCCCCCCCAGTACTTTTTTTTCCTCAGTTTTTACTGGCACACAAATTCTACATCGAGCGCAGCCTAGCACAATTAGTTTCATGGCTAGCACATTCTTATTTAATAAATATAAAGGGTTAACAGTTTCTTCTCAGCAGTTCCCTCCTAATCACGCCCTATTTGTTTAAAATTTAGGAATACAATTCCCACTCCTAGCATACACTAGTACGAGACTGTCAACATTAAGAAATCGATACTTCAGCAGATAATGGACCAGTAATTTCGGTAGGGCTAGGTTCACGCTAGCCCCCCCTACTTCATACTGAATTTTCTGAACTCTGGTACAAATAGCCCACAGCGAGCATAGTCTAGCACAATCATTTCCAGAGCCAGCACATCCACAAGAGTGGTCATATAATGAGTTGAAATTTATTTTGAACAAAAAGGGCGTGCTTGGTGTGAGCTGTAAAGTAAATTTTAACTCTTTACATGACCACCCTTGTAAATGTGCTAGCTCTGGGAGTAATTGTGTCAAACTCAGCTTGCTATAGGCTGTTTCTTCCAGAGTTTCCAAAACTTAATATAAAATGGGGATGGGGGCTAGCGTAAATCTGCCCCCCAAATACAACCCTTCTTTATTTATTAAATAAAAGTGTGCCAGCCATAAAACTAATTGTGTTAGGCTGTGCTCGATGTAAAAATTATGTGCCAGCAAAACTGACTGACCCCATTTAATCAGTTAATGGTGTTTTGGTTATAACAAAATTTCGATAAGGTTGTATTGCTTATCTTTCATCAAGTGTATATTTTCTTAAATCAAGATAGGTAAAACTAGCCACAGAAGCAATAAACTAGAATTAGTGACCTTAGTACCAAAATTCTGTTTAATTTTATCTCCTAATTATGGAAACTCGCTATAGAGCAGCAAGCAGTAAGTTAGCAATATTTAAATGCTTGTATTGAGTAATTAATTAATTCATGGGAGGAGGCGGGGGTCAAATACTGACCTCTACCTTATGGGTAATAGTGTGTATATCGAAAAATTTACTTGCAGTCTTTCATAACGAGTTATTTTCTTCAAACTATATTTTATAGTCATAACATACAACTAAAGTGGAGAACGGTAATTAAAACCCAAACCTTTGCACAGCTCTAGCGAACACGCTGTATAACGTATCTGGAAGAATTGTATATTGCCGTTTGGGTAATATAATGTGCTTTTTACTGGCAAAAATTTATATCCAACAAAGGATAAAGAATTTGAGCAATCACGTCACATGCACATTGGTGACATAAATAACTGTCTTGAAAGTCGTAAAATGTCTCATCGTCGTATTTTAATATCTACAATTACATTTACATGAGTTAATCTTGAATAGTTCATTGATTTTCCAACTAAAAACGGAAACATTATTCGGTTTTTATAAATAATAAATAAACAATAAAGTTAAAAACGCGGAATTTTGCTATATAAAATAAATTCCGTTAAATAGTTTTACATCTTTTTCATTTTTATTTCTGCACTACAGTTTCAGACACCTCCTACTCTAGACGTTAATTGTGAAAATAAAAAAAAAAAAAACAATAAAATGTAAATATTATTTTACTTACAATAACGTACATTACAACTGTTGTGTTATTTTATTTACATAATGTGTGTTTTTTTCAGACATGGAATTTATTTCAACAATTTCAAAAACAAAATTACTACGGAATACGCAATTAACTTTTTTGCCCACTTGAATGACTATGCAAGAAAACCTTAAGCTATTTCTTTACAGTTGTAAAACAACTTTTATATTAACTACATAATTTAACACGATAGATGAAGATTTGTTCTGAATTAGATTCAGTATAAACTTATATGCAAAACTTAATAGAAAAATTAAGGTTATTAGATTAAATTCAAATTAAAATTTGCTCTCTTCTGCTGTTTTATCATTAAAAATATAAAGCAATGCAAGTATTTGAACCACTAACTTATTAACGAGAGATTGTTTGTGTAAGAGAGAGGGGCATAATGGAAGACAAACACTAAGGAAATGATAATAAACATAACATCTCATCTCCTCACCGTCTACAATAAATTCACTTGTAGATCCATGTCAGATAATATTCATAAGTTACTTTATTAAATAAACGACCAGGGACTAACTGACTTCAATATCAAATGTACGATAATAAACAAGAGTCTTCCGTTTTATTTTTGAATTTTAACTATTTAGACGTCTAAGGAATCTACAAAAGATGATAGGAATACAACGTAAAATTTAAATTCTTTTTAGACTTAAAAATCGTAAAATACTGCCCGTCCAAAAAATCTGTTTTGATAATCTGAAATCAGGATTTCAGATCAAGAAAATCATTTTTAAACAGAAAGTAAGGGTATTTAAAAAAATGCGACGATTTACACGTGAAAGCTGGAAAATTTGCTTGATTTCAAAATTTCTATTCCTTCCGTACCTACTAAACTATAGCCTGCATGCTCAGCCAATTTCTCCTTGTACATTTTATGCTTTTAGAAATAAAGAGCATACTACTGTAGTAGTTTTATTTTTCAAAATGTGCGTTTGTTCGATTTACGTCAAAATCTAAAAGTGATTTTACTTTTTATGTGAAGATCACTAGGTACTAAGCGGTTTAGAGCGAGTTATACATTATGTGAAAATATTGCCTTAAATTTTTGTAATGGCAATTGAGAACACTGACTATCCTCATAGTCGTAATAGTGATAAATTATTATTAATATCACACAGGTATCAAGAAAGCCAAATTAAACAGTTTTGTACATGGAATTCTATAGTATAAACTTGAGAAAAATTAAAATAGTCAGTTACCTACATGGAGAAAATGTACGTAACTTTTTTCAGGTATAAAGTAACGCGACCTTAACAGAAGTGTTCAGGCGCTTGTCTCTCGATAAAATCGAAAATTACGACTCTTCTGATCGGTCGAGATGAAAGATATAGCCGAAAATGTGAAAAAAATTGTGAAATGATTAACCAGTTATTTTTTCGTTTGACTCGCTCTAACACAAAGACGGAACAACGAACTGGTCTCAAATTTTACCGTGTTATCACTACATATTTGTTAACGAAATATATTAATATGAAGGAAACATTTTAATAAGTGTAGAAAATATGGATTTTTTTTCGATGTCGATAGACTGTAAGAATTGGCAGGGGTAGCATAGCAAGCGGAAAACTTTTTATCTTTAAAATAAGATATCAACTATATTGAGGAGAATTAAAGATAATGGGCGGAAGCAATTTTTATATTTGAAATTTCTTTTCTAGGATTAGCAGTTTTCGAGAAAATCGCGGGTGAACATACGGAACGCCCACGCGGACAAGACGGCGCGGCGACGCAGAGAACGGTGTAAAAGTTAATAGACATTCAAAGTAAACTTGTATACTTAACTCGCTTTGACTTCCAAACGTGACAAGTTGATGGCAATTTTTTTATATATAATTAGTAATTGTAATTTTACATATGTATTTACTAACAACAGGTAGAAATGGAAAGGTGTAATTTTAACAAACCTATAAAATATTGTTTTTTCTTTCATTAGTAAATCTTATCCAGGGTATTTCTAAATATATCGTACATAAGGATATTTAATCCTCCATTATTTACGTGTTGTATAAAACGGTAGTTGGTGGTGGTCGTATGGATATTAGTGTTTTAATTTTGATTTAAAAAATTTGTTCAATCTCTTATTGTCTAGGACAGGGGAATACGTTGTCGCTATCGCGTATTATCAAAAGTTTTTTTGTGTGAATATCTTTATGTAATATGTAAGTTTAATATTTCGTATTGTTATAGTATAACTATATTTGATTTCCCTTTAATTTTGGAAGTCAAAGCGAGTCAAGTATATGTACAAGTTTACGTTTAATGTATATAAACTTACACGGTTCTCTTCGCCACGTTTAGTCCGCGTGAGAGTTCCGTATTTTCACCTACGTTTTTCGAAAATTGATAATCTTAGAAAAACAGTTGCCTCCATCCTTTATCTTTATTTCTTCTCGATATACTTGGTATGCATTTCGAAAGATAAAAAAAGTGTTCCCGCTTACTATCCTTACCCTTGTAAATTCTCACCGTCTATCGACATAGCCCTAGAAGAAAATCAATATTTTCTACACTTATTAAAATTCGACCTTCATATTAACACATTCTGTTAACAAATATGTAGTGATAACACGGTAAAGACACCGGTTCGCTGTTCCGTTTTTGAGTTAGTGCGAGCGAGTTAAACGAAAAAATAACAAGTAAATAAAAAAAAAATGTATAGTCAAATTGCTAATAGGAAAAAATTACGAATTTTTTTGCTAATAATGCTGTTTAATTCGCATGTAGCAATGAAGCGATGATATAATCGGCTGGCAAAAAGAACATTAGCATATATAATAATTGACCATTAGAGATTACTTAGTATCAGTTGCGTGCCGGTGTCTCAGCAGTCCAAAGTGAAACACTTGTTTTCTGTTCGCGTGAGTTCCACAGGTCGATTAAGTGATTTATGAGGAGCATATTTAAGTGCTCTAGTTATACGCTCATCGCACATAACTTATGCTACTCTCGCAATGAAGCAAAGTGTTCACTTTACCGCCCAACACATGCCACGTGGAGGAATGTAATTACAAACACGTTTGCGTATATTTATGAACACCTTTTACACTAAATTACTTTTCTTATATTTCCTTTCCAACCACTAGTTTTAATTAGAATGCAATCTTTTGTTAACGATAATAACATTTGTTTTATAAACAAATACCATTTTCTCCATCTATTCCAAAACATTATGTGCAATATCATATCTGATGAAATTTTGAATAATTCCTATTGCACAAAATTGCCCTAGAAAAAAGGAACATTTGAATGCAGTACGAAAAATCAAGTAAATTTCATCCCATATGTGAAAACCACTGGGCGAAAGATCGACATCAAAAACACAAAAATAGTAAGTAGCCAGTAATGAACATTACAAGTCAAAAGTCAAAACTCACCAGAGACATAGCCGAAACCAAGCATGCGCGACACAATGAGTACGGAGCAGCCCTATCCAGAGAGCGACGAGAAACCGCAGTTATGCACAAGAACCTGAAGATGGTAAATGTGGCTTGGCCGAAACGTCGTTTAATCAACTCCCTCTGGGGGAACCTATTAGCTACGCGGGAGTACAGCCGGAAATCCAACACATCGTGATGCGAGCGTGCGTGCGCGCGTGTGTGTAAAATTATATATAAAATTTTTATTTTCTTTTGTATTTTTTAGATTTTTCAATTTATTTGAATTGAATTGGAATTAGTTGAAATTGACTGAAAATTTAATTCAGTTATTTGAGTTGAATTTGAACTAGATTTGATTTGAATTTTAAGCGAATTTAATTTGAATTGAATTTTAAATAAATTAAAAATGAATTTGATTTGAATTCGAATTGTATTCAAATTGTATTTGAACTGGATTTTAATTGTATTTGAACTGGATTTGAATTGAATTTGAATTGATTTGAATTGAATTTGAATTGAATTTAAATTGAATTTGAATTGAATTGAACTGAATTGAACTGAACTGATCAGAATTTAATTAAATTGACCTAAACTGACTAGTACTGAATTGAATTGAAATGAAATTGAATTGAAATTGAAATTGGATTGGATTTCAATTGAAATTGAATTGATTGAAATTGATTCAAAATGCAATTCAACTATATGAGTTGAATTTGAATTTCAATTGAATTGACTAACATTGACTAAAATTGATTGAAATTGACTGAAAATTCAATTAAATTATTTGTGCTGAATTTGAATTGGATTTATTGCATCATCATCGATAAATTTCTGAAAACCAAATGTTACCCTATTTTTAAAAATTCCATTTTCATAGTTCCATTAAGATTAGTTCCATGTCGGTTTTTTAGATTAATATGACTGACAACTAGATCGGAATTGGAAAGATGTATCGGTATGTCTGAGAGCTGCAATTTTGTAATATTTAAAGTTTTAAGTGTTTTTCATAATTCTTTACTACTTTTATAATTCTGAACATGCAGAAGATATGCTTTCTTTTCACGCCTCATTGCATGAGGTTGTATAATTAATTACGAATCATTTTATTATATGTCATATCTAGATCAGAGCTTTATCTCTGTTAATTATTTACTACTAATAATAATAATAATAATGAAATAATAATGATAATAATAATAATAATACGAACCCTTCCCGCCTCTTTCAAGAGCCACAGCGTGTTATCGAGAATCCGCCGACTGTAGAAGATGTCGAAACCTGGAAGGAAATCTACGAAACGACGCGTCCATTCAATAGCGACACTCCATCAATTGCACACTTCGAGGCTCTGTGTCACAGACATCTTGAAGAGCCAGAAGAAGTGTGCCCGGCAATCAGTACGGAGGAAGTCCAACAAGCACTTGTTGGTACCAAGAACTTCGCTGCCCCGGGTCCAGACGGCATTAACAACTGGTGGTGGAAGAAATTTCCTACCACTCACCGCCGTCTGGCGCGAGTTTTCAACTCATGATTGAACGAGGGGCAGCAGATTCCGTACTGGTTTGTCGAGGGACGTACTGTGCTTATCCCCAAAAAGGGGGATCTTTCCGACCCGAGGAATTATAGGCCGATCACTTGCCTTAACTCCTGCTACAAGATATTTACACGTATCTTGTATGCTAGGACACTGAGGTCTGTTGATCCAGTCGTCCAGCAGATACACGAACAGCGTGGTGCCAAGAAGGGCATGGCAGGTTGCAAGGACAGCCTGCTGATAGACCGCTGTATTACACAGGATTCTGTACAATACAAGCGGAATCTATCGATGGCCTGGATTGATTACCGCAAGGCATTTGATACAACATCACATGAGCTATTGTTGTACTTGCTCGAATGTCTTGCGGTACCAGCACCACTAGTGAGATGCATAGAACAACTGCTGCCGCTCTGGAAGACCCGCTTCACCATAACATCAGGCGCACAGCGGGTCACGAAAGAGCAGGTGGCATTTAGGAGAGGAGTTTTCCAGGGTGACTCCCTGAGTCCTTTCCTCTTTTGCATCTCACTGCTACCGTTGTCTGTTGGGCTCCGCCAAACCCGCGGATATCAATGTGGGCCACCCAGCGACCGGAGGCATAAGGTCACCCATCTATTTTATATGGATGACCTTAAACTTTATGCCTCCGGAGAGCGCGAACTACAAAACGCTCTTAGGGTGGTCGAGGAATATACGCGGGCAATTGGTATGGAGTTCGGGTTGGATAAATGTGCAGTCGTCTACCTCAAGAGAGGACGATGCGGGGAATTCCCTGAAGATGCGCAGCTCGCAAACGGAAGCATCCTAAGACATCTGGATGCCGGAGAGACGTATACATATCTGGGTGTGCAACAAAGGCACATCCAAGATGTATCACAAATAAAAGATTCTCTCCGCGACAAGTACAGACACCGCCTCCGAAAGATTTGGTCTTCCGAACTTTCGGGGAAGAACAAGGTGTCTGCAACTAATATGCTTGCCGTTCCGGTTCTGCTCTACTCCTTCGGAGTAGTAAAGTGGACAGTAGAGGAGCTGCGCCAATTAGATAGGGATACCCGCAAGATGATGAATATTTACAGAAGTATTCATCCTAGATCGTCCGTTCCTCGTGTGTACCTCCCACGTCAACGGGGGGGCCGAGGACTTTTGAGCCTGGAGTGTACGCATGGCAGAGTAGTACTGAGTATGGCATGTAACATACTCAGGAGCTCAGATCCCCCTCTTGCGGTTCATAAAACATCACGAAACTGTAGGAGTGGGAGCAGGAATGTTCAAGGCAGCAAAAAGAGCCGCAGATGAACTCGGTCTCGCATTTGACATCAGGCGAGGAGGCCGGCGAGGTGCTGATGTAGAGTCAGTCACCGAACTTCAGCCAAATCGTCTGAAAGCACGAATCATAGCTGCCGAACATGAAAATATGTTTCGGCAGCACGTCGATAAACCCCAGCACGGTGTCTTCTATAAGAACATAGAAACACTGGGTTTATCGACCAGGCTGACCTTCGCCTTTCTAAGGTCGGCAGGGCTTAAGTCGGAGACCGAGGGATTCATTATGGCATGCCAAGATGGTGATATCAACACCATGGTCTACCGTAGCCGCCTGTGGCATGTAGAGGTTCCTGATATCAACTACAGGACCTGCCATCAGGCGCCGGAATCTCTCATGCACTTACTATCTGCATGCCCCATATATGCGATTTCGGCCTACATACACCGACATAACGCGGCGTTACGAGTGCTATACTACCATCTAAGGCACCCGTACGGGGTAGACCAGACACCAGTGCTGCCTTAAGTCCCCGGAGATATTGAGTCCGTTGTCGAGAACGAGAAATGCCGGATTTACTGGAACTACTCGTTCCCGACTGTCAGGCTAATCCAAGCCAACAAGCCTGACATAGTCCTCCTCGACCATCAACTCAAGGTGATGTATGTCATCGAGTTCTCGGCACCTGCGGAGAAAAACATCACCTTGAAGGAGGAGGAGAAACGGACCAAATATCGCGATCTCCGGTACGAGCTCCTAGTGCTGTACCCAGGCTACTCGGTAAAAATGGTCGTCCTTATAATCGGTGTACTCGGAGGGATAAAGCCTACGCTGCTCTCGGAACTGTAGATCATACCGGCCTGCCAAAACTCAGCCGAGTGGCTGGCAGTCCAAATGCAGAAGGCAGTCATTCTGGGTTCTCTCCGTCCGCTTAGGGCACACAATTCTGGTAAAGAAAAATAATAATAATAATAACAATAATATTAAATACCGATACAATGAAGGTTTGGCTCCACACACAACTTTTTTCTGAACTCTCACAATACGTGAAGATCTCATCCTGAGGAGTAGACCATTTCATACAAAATATGACGTGCCACAGGTTTCACTTGTACAAGTACATATAAGGCATTTTTATGATATAGAGTGGCCTATTTCCGTTACCAAGGACAATCACGTTGTCAGGAGAAAAGTTGACCCCTGACCAGAATCTAAAATGAATAATGTATAGTTTTATAGCCGATTTATAAAAATGAAAAACATCTCTTTAGACTTGAATATTACGTTGCCAAATTTTTAAAATTCGAACAAAAATAAAGCCAGTTTCTAGGTCATATGATGAACTGCCTGGCTAATTAATTCACAGATTTTTTAAATTTACATTCCCTATAGTTGAATACTGTAGACATAACACTTGAGCTAATGAGCAATCTACGCGACTTATTTAAAATTACATACAGCACGTTGTCAGATAAAAAGTAATTAGATATTCAGTTATTTGTAAGCCGCATCTTTAAAGAAAAAATCAGTTACATTTGGTATAATGTTTTCGATTGCAGTTTTAAAATTGAACATTGTTATTTTATGTATGTGCAATGTGCATGTACTCATCTTAACTGTTCTGTATTATCTCGAATTAGGTTTGTTTTTATGTGTAATAAACTTGTTAAAATTTGCGTGTAAGGGAAAATAATCTACGTCAGTTTTATGTTTCACATCGCAATATTAGGTGTTGTAGACGCTATACGGTACAAATATAACATCTGTTTGCTATTACCTTCTAGCATCCACTGTAAAATTTTGTACGCGTATTTTTGCTGGGGTGCAAAGTGATGCTAACTGTAATAAAACATGGTATTCGAAAAGACAGCGGCCTCGGTTTATGACCAAATCTGCAGCGAACAATATTAGTACAGGGACTTTCAAATCTGTAGAGAAGCGAAATAATAAAGGCCGTTTGAAATTATTTATTAGCTCTATATATACATATATATATATATATATATATATATATATATATATATATATATATATATATATATATATATATATATATATATATATATATATATATATATATATATATATATATATATATATATATATATATATATATATATATATATATATATATATATATATATATATTATTAGTATATTATATGTTTCGTAAATGTTTCGGCCACATATGCCTCTCTTATCAATTATCATACATTTGAGAGAATTATTTCGCCAAAAAGATATTTACCAAACTAGTCGAGAATTAAAAATAGATTGAATAACGGGGCAAGATATCGTACTTAATAGCAATTAAATTTTTTGGTAGATAACAAAATATTCGCAGTGTAATTTTTTATTTAAAACTGTGACCATGACAAGATAAGTATTTTACTATAGTACTCCGTATACTTTTTGAATTAACTATTGTACTTAAAATTCCCGTTGAATTTTATGAATTTTTATAAATGCAATTTCTTCAGATTAAAAAAAGCGTCTTAAAAAATCCAGAATTTGCCAAATCTATCTAGGTAATGAATGTAACGCTCACGAGGCCCAACTAATTTAGAGTAAAGACATGTTTCATGTCTCGATAGCATGCAAAGAGGAAGAGGGACGTTATGTCATGTAGTAGGCATAAAGCAGCAACCCAAAGTGTAACATGTGGTTTGAAGTGGTGCTCCTCGTAAAGTTGTCAGTGGGCATGTGGTGGTAACGGCCCCTACTCGTACCGAATTACAAATGAGCGACCTTTCGAACACGTAATGACAATGTGATGAGCCTGCCGCTCCTGCACACTCCTGTCGATTTTCTCTCAACTGGACACTGCAGAAGAATCAGTATCCCGACTGCTTACAAGATTAATTCGTATTATCATCTACTTATCTGAAAATCAGATATATGTATATTTTGTTTTCTTACTCCACTCTCAAGGTTTCCGCAAGTTCCAACTTTAATTTGGTTTATAGGTATATAAATAATTTTCCTTGGCAAAATAATAAAGGGACACAAAAGTTTTCAATTTAATAAATTTATTTATCAAACAACACAAAATCACCAATTAACCAGACAACAAAAAATACCTTTTCCCTACTTCCTGTAAAAACCAGCTAACTTACTTAATACAACAAATATCTAGATGTGTCCGTAAAATACGGAATAAATTTATTATTTCTTAAACCAAAAATATTTAGAAAAAATCCACGTCGATTTTTAATTTCAGTTGAGCACCTTATCTTTTATTTTTTGGTTATGACGTCATCACTGTTTCCGTTGTGGTTTACCGATACTTTTTTAAATTTTTGGAATCTGCTTCAACAGCTGATTCCAAATATGTCATACTTAAGGTCTAAAATTGATAAGTTGGAAAATACGGCCATTAAAAAAAAACAAGTAAAAAGTAAAATAAACACGTTTTTTGTTAATTTTTGAAGTATGCTAGTTTTTGCTTGTTTTTTTGTTCTATCATTATCGTATTTGACAGTGAATCACTTAATAATACTTTACCCCAGTAGCGGTTTCTCAATAATTGTTGTCGATTCATTTTAATTTATAACATGAGTATCTGTAAAGTAGATAATTAATTGAAAGTTTTACGATAATTGGGTATGACGATAGGATGCGAACTCAACAAGAAGTATGTAACTTATTTAATACTGAATATCCAGAACGACCCATGACTCAATCGACAGTAAGTAAAATTGAAAAAAATTAGAGAGACTTGTACGGTGGAAGATTTACCCAAAATAAGGCGCCCAGGGGTTGACGAGAATACAAAATGGTGAAGTGAATCGTCAGATACTGGGCGAGGGAAAACCCTCGATGGATGCGGGAGCAGCACACACAGCATCCACAAAAGGTAAATGTGTGGGCGGGAATTGTAAGAAATAGAATCATTGGACCCTATTTTTTCGAAGGGACTTTAAACGGACCGACATATCTCCAATTTTTATTGGGCCATCTCATCCCAACGTTACTAAATTTATTCTCCAGTAGAATTAATCCTGGAAATGTTGACGAAAACCTGTAGTATCAACAGGATTGTACCCCTCCCCATTATGCAGCAAATATTTCTGAACAGGTGGATTGATAGAAGTGGACCCATCGAATGGCCACCAAGGCCACCGGACCTTAAGCCATTAGATTATTTTCTGTGGGGGGGGCATCTTAGTTCCTAAAACCAAACCGGAAAACATTGTTGAATTAAAAGATAGAATTAGAACAGAAATAAACAACATTTCTCAGGAAACTATAGACAAGGTTCAGCAACACTTTATTCATCGTTTAGGGTACTGTCAGTTACAAACAACAAGGAGTACAGTTCGAACATTTACTATAAATTGTTTTTATTATTAACTAACCATTAGTTCTATTGATTATTATTTGTTCAAACGAAACATGAAAAATTAGTAAATCCTTATATTCAAAATGGCCCCGTATCTTTCAACTTATCAATTTTAGACCCTAAGTGTGATACATTTTTTGAATCAGCTGTTCCATTTAAAGAAATTTAATGACGTCATAACGGAAACAGTGATGACGTCATAATCAAAAAAATAAACAAATAAATAAAAGATAAGTGCGCAATTGAAATTAAAAATCGACGTGTCCAAGGATATTTTCTAAATATTTTTGGTTTAAGATATAATGAATTTATTCCACACTTTACAGACAGACAGTATATCTCTTACTACTATTATACTTCTTCTTTCAAATTAATTAATCTCCATTTTTTGTTTACAACAAACTTTCCATCATGTCTCAAAATTGTATAATTCAATTCTCCGTTATTTATTTTTTTCCTTGACGACCTCCTGTCTTTTCCTTTTTTCCAAAAGTTACCTTGATAAATTATTCATTTAATCTATCATAAATTCTGACTTTGACTTTTATTTTAACTTCACATCGACTTCCGTCATTCTGACATTGACATTTCTTTTAACCTCACATTGACTTCTGATGTCATTCTGACATTGTCTCTTATTTCTAATCACATTTAGTTCTGTCACTTTGACGCTGACTTTTTTAAAATTGCATTTCGCCATAACCTTACATTTTCGAACACTAATATTTTCATATATACTATCCAAACTTGCTTAAAATTAACAAACTTAAATAATTATTCTATTAGGTACTTTTATTGTCTTTAACATATAACTTTTGCCTTCCTTAATGCAATAGGAACTCCTAAAAATCCAATATAACATATGTACATAACATACTTATGTAATGATTCACATTATGTTTTACATGTTCTCTTATTCTTATTTTCATTAAACATTTGGCCACTCCAATTTCCGATTCACGAGACGCCAATATAAATTAGTACCAAACTCGATCATTCATTTTCATACATTCGGGGATCGTTAATGGAACATATTTTAAAGAACTACCGCCAACAGAAACTTCTGAATCATTATTAACCAAACGTATGTACACATAAAATGTAAAAACTAGAACAATACATTTTAAATATAAACACGATAACAATACAAATCGAATCCACTTACAAAAATAAAAATGATTTTAGGAGCGAATTAGCCTTTTTTATTGGGTGGTAAATGACCGGAACGTATTGGGATTTGGAATAGAGGGGTAACGGTGAGGTATTAGAGAGTTTTTCTCCCGTTCCTTCGTTCTCCTATTGTAAAGCTCCTCCGCCCTCTGTTAAATATGATGCCGTGATATAAACTTGAAGGGAGGAACGAGCTTTTCAAACTCAACAGACCCTTAGAATGAGCATGTAAAGTAGGCTTTATTATAAGAAAATTCCGTTTAAGCACAAATGACGGAAATTTAAAACGTACGTTTGACACAGACTGTTCCGTACCAATAATTCAATTCAGAAGTGACATGTAGAACCGAAATTACAAATATGTTAAGATCCCCCTCTGTTCAACGTCGACGGCTTCGTTTAAAACAGTATAGATTATAAATTTGGTTATTTATAACCCCAATAATAATGAACAACATTGTCAGTGTTTCGATCGAGACGACCTCTGCCTTAATTATGCTATTTGTACAAGTCGTATAACTATACACTACTGGACACTGGAGAAAAAGTCTGCGCATAAGTCTGTTTCAGAATACCTTGAATTCAAATGTCGAAACGTTTGTCTGTATGTAGGTACGTGCTTTGCAATTGTAGTCCCTCGACCATTCCTTGTGGTCACGAAACCTTTGTAAAAACGTAAAATGTTGACCGTTTGTTAGATACACAGGGTGTGAATACACCGATTGGGATACTTATGTCGGTACAATTTTTTTCGCAGCGTTGGTGTTACCACGACACACGCCATAAATGAAATGCATTTTTTGTATATTCTTCGTTACTAAATTCACCATTTGTAAAATTGTGATAATCACTTCAGTAATCAATTTAATTCACCCGTTTCAACGCTTCGATAATAACAAAAGTGACATTTGTCAATCCGAATAAAATTAAGAGAATCCCTCGATGCATCTACAAACAACTGGTGTACTCAAATATTGGTGAGAACTGTCTGTCCAAGGTATTGTATTTTATTTTTTTAATTAAATACGATTGAGTATACAAAAATTTAGTAAGAGGCACATTTTTTTTAAAATAGGTTTTACCAAAAACGTAAGAGGTAGTTTGTTTCACTCCCTTAAGGAAAAACGATGAAAATATCTTCAGACAATGGTCTTCTATGAATAGAATATGTACATGAAATTTTATCTTTATAGGTTATGTTGTTAAAGTAAGACAATAACATCGCTTGAAAGATTACATTATTAGTATTTTTTAGTTATATGGTTGGTATAACTGCCTTCTACATGTATGTTGATATGACCATATGTTTTTAGATTTTGTCCTGTCAGCTGTTAGTTAGTTGAATAATGTCAAACGATCGAAAGCAGAAGCTGTTAGTTAATGTATTGCGTGTAACTACTTTAATAAAATCTTATATACACATCTCGTACGTATATCGGTTTCTGTGTAACTATTCTAATTAAAGCACATTGAGATTATTCTGCACATGCGAAATCGCACAATCTCAACAGGTTAAGTCGCTTTGGAGAAAAGAATATAAACTAGCTCTTGGTGCAACTCTCCAAAGGGTGCTAATTATAAAAAGTTTACATAATTTTCGTCAAAGAATTTACCTGTCACGCACTTCCGGGACACCCTGTACAAAACGGCCCTTCAGATAAGCCCTAATTAATTTTGATCACACATGTTACATAATAGATTCCAAACAGTTGTGCAAAACTTTTATAAACTATAAAGTTATATAATTATTTTAAAGTAATAATATGCTGTTTTTTGCTAAAGCCAATCAAAATTGTATGTAATGGTATATATGTTATGGCATATAAGAAAAAAATGCGAGTCGAATAAATATTGGCAATCGGCAACGCGCAACTTCAGTATGCCATTTTTAATGAGGATAAAAGTAAACAACTAAAACAATAATTTAATAAAGGTTCGTTAATAATATCTCATTATAAAATATTTTTCCGCGTAATAAAACTAATAATTAGTATAAAATCGAGTAGTATGTTGATATTTAGCGTTATTAAATACAAATTATTCATAAAATATATCTAACTATGTTGGCTGGTGTGTAAAACGTGTAGGGGACGGTTTTTCTTTCGGTTTGGATCTCTATCTTTGCCAACAGAACAACTTATTTTTCTAACTTGGAGAAACTACTTTTTACTCGAAAACCAACTAAAACGAGAATGCAGCTGTATGGAGGAAAAAGTTTCTGTAGAGCCGACAATCGGGGGTAAGTTCATAGACTGTCCAGCCGCGGTATAACCAGACATGTCCATCTTTGGGATCAAGGTGATTGAGACTGTGTGCTGCTGTACCTCACCGCATACTGCCTTTTTCACCGTCGTCGGTCGTCGTTCTTTGGCTTTCTTCCAGCTATTGATGATATTGACGGACGACGGACGACATTCAACCATCGCACCAGCACTACACAATGTAATTTTTATACGCACAACCTCGTTTATTCAAAGCTGAAGATAAATAAATTTTATTCTACAATGGGATTAAAGAAGTCGATTTCTTTTAACATGTCTGCTTAAAGCTACCTCAATACTTCGAGTATAAATTAACGTTCGACTTTTTTTCGTTGTACCTACATACCTTTATATTTTTAAAACAAATATAACTCCATATACAAACATAAAATACTGAACTTTTTTTTTTGAATTTCTATCAGATTTATTTAACAACTACCGACCTCTTATGAAAATTGAAAATATCATTTATACATACCTTACGATGCGCTATATATTTTAAATAACAACTACAAAACCAATTAACTCCATCACTTCATTTTATTTTTTTTATCTATTCACAATTTTCACAATAAATTCTAGTCAATCAAGTCCAGGCTAGTCATTATGCGAATACTTTTTTCTAAGAGCTCTGTATACTTATGTATAACTAAAATTTAATCAAAATTGACGTTTCTGAGGTTCATTATTCTCACTGAGATACGAAAATGTATCTAATAATAATTGTCGAAAAGTTGGTCCGTATATTATAACATAAAATAACTACAAATAATCACCTCGCAAATATTTACTTGGCCATCCTTTAAAATCGTTACTCCCAATTATTTTACACAGTATTGATTCGAAGTGTTACAAATTGGTCTTTTAAACAACCCTCAACATCGTTCAAACATTTTTTAGATTCCCAATGTGCCATCAAAAAAAAAAAAGATAGCCATGGAAATAAATCGGCTAATTAATCTGTCACTAATTTGAATTCATTTTTGAGTTGTCAATCAAAAACTAAGATATGCCGTTGAATTTCCACGATTAACTACATAGCGGAGAAATTTCTTCGGTGACTCTTTGTTATGACCACGGCCAGGCTTTGTGGTTTTCCATGGCAAAAATTTCGGGTATATCTCGTTTATTAAACGAAATAGGAATATAATTTGAAATCTTAGGTGTTCCTCGACAAAGATTAACTTTGACGTAAGTAGGTAGATATTTCGTAACCTTCAAAGACGCAAAAACTTAATATATTATAGAGTCTGTGCCGCCTTCATGAGGAACCACGGGAGGGTCTTAGAATTACACGATAATTCACACAGTACAGTAAAATATGCAGAATAAAATTACTTACATCAAATTCAAATTCAAAATGCTTGATAAATTAAAATTAAAGGGTCGAAATGTATTAACACATGTGTCTTTTCCTTTTGAAGTTTTCTAGAGCAATAGAAATAAAATCGAAACACAAAACCTTTTTATAGAAAACCTTGAACACTATGTAGAACGCATACTGCGTAATGCTTTTAAAAAGTAGATTGGTCAAGAAAGTTATCTATATTTCCGTAAAAGAAGAAATTTTAATCGGTCTGTATTTAACAATGTCGCAAGTTCTTTGAAAATGAGCGCGAAATTTCGGAGCATTTTAATTTTTGTTAAATAACTTTATATAGCTAAATCGTGAGAAATCGTTATGTTAGTTCTTCATGACTTCTTTGGAGTCTAAGTATTTGGGAAGGTAACTGGTTCCATGGTGTCGATTCCCAGTGACTTTTTAAATTTATATTTATAATAATCGAACAGAGTAAAGCTATAGCTAGTTGTCGTGAAATTACAGATTAAACATTAACGTGTAGGACTACTGAGCCGACAAATTGTATACCAGATTCGTAATATATGGAGAAAATTATATAAAACGCGCTTATACTAAATTAAAATATGTTAATGAAATAGTATAATACTCTTAGAGATCATGAAAATGATGTTAATGTTTATATTTTTACATTTGTTACAGGTATAGGGATGATGCTCTCTGCTGGACTGATAGGTAAGTACTCACTTCACGTTATACAGTAGGTGGATGTTGTAGGAAATAATATCATCGATGGCGTCTTACGCCTTAAACGAAAATAGAAACCGGGACAGGTTAATGATTCTCGCTGCCACTACAATAATTTCAGGGTAAGTGAAAAAATACCGCATAAGGCCGACATTTAAATTTGCAAATTCTTCTGTCTTTATTTAGGCATATAAATTATATGGAATTGTAAGTTAAGTGAGCTGCCGTGGAATTTTAAGAAAAAAATTGGTTAGACATAACAAATATCTGACAAAAAGGACTTCTTGAACGAATGAATAGGTATGAATCAAGTTAATTCTGAAGTCGTTGGTATAAATAAAATATCCCAAAAATCACAGTCGGAGGTCAATAAAGAAAATGCCTCTGACTTGGCGTCTCGACCTGACTCCCGACCGGAACGGGTCGTGGACCGTCACTTATTCAGGCAAATTATCTGCCAGGATCGGTGGAGTAATCATGTCGGGTAATTTCATAACAGGTTTGAATTTAACGTTGATAGACTCGGGCTAATCGACTTGGAGATAATTTATAACCGTTTTGTTTTATTTGCCACCCTCATTAGTTGAGGCACTGCGAAACCGAGACCGACCAGAAAAAGCTAGAACGACTATCGATAGCTGTCTATATAATGCCTGTGACAAAATAAAAACTTGACCAACCGCTGTCTTCAAATGAAATTGATCTAAAATTCGAACAGTTCCAACGCAAACCGACAAGCAATTTTAACTATCGCAACAAAACAAAACAAAAAAAAAATTCATTTTCCGAAAACTAGCGAGACACTGTGAAGAATGGCATTGTAGAAAATGAGGAACCTTCGAATTACTTTTAATTATTATGTCGGAGTAAGATATACAGGGGCAATAGTGCGTCTGACTTCGATATCTCAATTTCTATGATACCTAGGAACTTGATTTAGAAACATAAGTAAACTAGACAAAAAAAGGTCTATAACCGGAAATTATTTTCGAATATGCAGGGTGAGCCAAGACGATTCTACAGGGTCAACTAACATTTTTTTTTAAATGGAATGCCATGTATAGCAGAAAATTTTTTGAAACGTCTTTGTGGCCTCCTTTCACTCATGTATTATTATTGACTCTCTCCCAACCACTTGGATGTAATGATTTTTTTTTGTTGAAATTACGCCATTTGCACGTGTACAATAAGAAACCACTAAAGTCACAATTATCGATTTTAAGAAAAAAATATGCTAGTACCAGTTATGAGACATCTGTGCGATGACACTCAGCCATTTTTATTTCCTAAAAGTATACAGGGTGGCCAAAATGGATTTTTAAATTTACAACTCTTTGAACTGAATTTTCTCAATTTTTTCAAACGGAACACCCTGTATATTTTTGGACGATCTGCAAAATTCAGCAATAAAACTTAAAAATGAGGGTTTTTTTAAATAATTCAAGAGAAGTTATTATAATATGCGTGTTACATGATACCCATAAAAACATCACAACAACAATAATCCAAAATTTAAAGGAATGGATAATAAATACTTTTTAGAAGTATTGCTCCGGCAATTTTATAAACAGTACAAACCCCATTCCACAGACGCATAGAAAAATGTGTGCCAATCAAAATGGGCAACATGTGAGCACTTTTTATATCTTCTCTTGAATTACAATATATATATATATATATATATATATATATATATATATATATATATATATATATATATATATATATATATATATATATATATATATATATATATATATATATATATATATATATATATATATATATATATATATATATATATATATATATATATACATATATATACATATACATATATATACATATATATATATATATATATACATATATATATATATATATACATATACATATATATATATACATATATACATATATACATATACATATATACATATACATATACATATATACATATATATATATATATATATACATATACATATATATATACATATACATATATATATATATATATATATATATATATATATATATATATATATATATATATATATATATATATATATATATATATATATATATATATATATATATATATATATATATATATATATATATATATATATATATATATATATATATATATATATATATATATATATATATATATATATATATATATATATATATATATATATATATATATATATATATATATATATATATATATATATATATATATATATATATATATATATATATATATATATATATATATATATATATATATATATATATATATATATATATATATATATATACATATACATATATATATATACATATATATATATATATATATATATATATATATACATATATATATATATATACATATATATATATATATATAATATACATATATGTATATATATATATATATATATATATATATATATATATATATATATATATATATATATATATATATATATATATATATATATATATATATATATATATATATATATATATATATATATATATATATATATATATATATATGTATAAAATTTAAATTAAACTGCTACTCTACTTTTAAATTATTTCTCACTGTATGTACCTATTTATAAAAAAACTCTACGTTTTGCCAAATATTGTATCTGGTTTGCTAAATGAAATCTATGGGTTTTCTGTACTCTGTTGTTGCTTGCAAATAACTAATTACCTACTTTGTACTTCATAGTGTTCATCGATCGAGGGTTCAAACTTCGAAACCCAGAAATTTCTCGAATCCGACGCCGCCGCATTAATTGTGCAATAATTGTGTACACTTAATATTATCTCGAGACATTTAAACAAACGACTAATTCGTAATCGTATTGTATCTCCATTATTTCCATCACTACTGACTGCCCATGTGAACTATTTAAAATTTGCACCACTAAACTCAGTAGATGTGGAACATAGTTTTTTTTATTCAGAAACCACAGAAAGCAAAGTTTTGAATTTTTGGTTGTTAACCAAGAAAAGTCTCGGTTTCTCCGCACGTATTAGTTGTGACCATGTATGCTAATGCGATGGCAGACTTCAGTCAGTCTGATTAATACATTATAATTTTCTACTTTTGCTTTTATTTGTCTACGTATGTCCTTCTGTCAACAATGAAGTAGTAGTAGCTACCGGTCCTGAACTCTGGTTCAGTTTCCTCTCCCTCTTAATTAATGATAATAATAATAAAAACAATAATAATAATAAGGTTGCCCAGGTTGCCTCTGGACAAGCAGGGGCAACTCTGCCTGACGAATGTCGGCCGGGGGTACCAAGGCTAACCACCTAGTACCCCTAAACCTCTGGTTCCATATGACCTTAGAAGAAGGGCCCCTCACGACCGACCCCAGATGGATGGGGGTCAGTGACAAATTGTAGGGGCCTCACCGGGACGTCTCAATGGTAAAGACCGCAACGGACAAGGACGCTTTAGGTGGTCGAGGGAACTACGGGATGACTTGCTGACCTGCCGCGAGAATAGCGAACCTGAGCGAAGGGGACACATGGCGCGATTGCATGCACTTTGGTGCAAAATGCATCCAGAGCATCGCGCCTTCTCTCAACAACAGCTGAGAGATCAAGTATCCTTCTTGCGCAGGACAGGTTACGTAAGGGAACTCCGTCAGCTGGAAGAACTGCCAGCCGCAGTTTCACCGGGACAATTAGCAGCTGATGGGGAACATCCTCTAAAGTTCACCGATGTAGACTTAAGGACGAGATTTAGCCTTAACACCAGGGCAACCTAAATCCACAAGACCTGGCCAGAATGGACGCGGTCATCGATGAGGAACTTCCAGAAGATGCACACATCTGGCAAATCGACTGTGTCGTGTACAATGCCGCGAAGCAACTCCCCCGTGAGAGTCAACGAATCACGGTGTCGAGAAAGCCAAGCGGCGTGTACAAAAAGTCGAAGGCAAGATACAGTCGGCCAGACAACACGCTTCTCGAATCTGGAGTGTGGTGGAATACAATACGAGTGGTAGAGTTTTCACTCCCAGAATCTGGCGCATAGCGGCCGGATTAAGACGTCAACACCACACTCTAAATCTGACAGTGATGCTTACCATCAAGGAGCACTGCCTAGATAGGATCCGAGCGCTCATGGCTGTAAAGAAAACGTTGAGGAGGCAAGTAAGGTGTATGGCGCAGAACAATTTGTTCCGTACAAATCCTTCCCGCCTCTTTCAAAAGCTACAGCGTGTTATAGATAATCCGCCGACTGTAGAAGGTGTCGAAACCTTCTGGAAAGGAATCTGTGAAACGACGCGTCCATTCAATAGCGACACTCCAGCAATTGCACACTTCGAGGCTCTGTGCCCCGGACATCTTGAAGAGTCAGACGAAGTATGCTCGGCAATCAGTACGGAAGAAGTCTAACAGGCACTTGTTGGTACCAAGAACTTTGCTGCTCCGAGCCCAGACGGCATTAACAACTGGTGGTGGAAGAAATTTCCTTCCACTCACTTTCAACTCATGGTTGAACGAGGAGCAGCAGATTCTGGACTGGTTTGTCGAGGGACGTATCGTGCTTATCCCCAAAAAGAGCGATCTTTCCGACCCGAAGAATTATAGGCCGATCGCTTGCCTCAACTCCTGCTACAAGATATTTACACGTATCTTGTATGCTAGGACACTGAGGTCTGTTGATCCTGTCTTTCAGCAGATACACGAACAGCGTGGTGCCAAGAAGGGCATGGCAGGTTGCAAGGACAGCTTGCTGATAGACCGTTGTATTACACAGTATTCTGTGCAATAGAATCCGAATCTATCGATGACCTGGATTGATTACCGTAAGGCATTTGATACAACATCACACGAGCTACTGTTGCACTTGATCGAATGTCTTGCGGTACCAGCACCACTAGTGAGATGCACAGGACAGCTGCTGCCGCTCTAGAAGACTCGCTTCACCATAACATCAGGTGCACTATAGAGCAGGTGGCATTTAGAAGAGGAGTTTTCCAAGGTGACTCCCTGACTCCTCTCCTCTTCTGCATCTCACTGCTGCCGTTGTATGTTGGGCTCCGCCAAACCCGTGGATATCGATGTGGACCATCCAGCGACCGGAGGCATAAGGTCACCCATTTATTTTATATGGATGACCTTAAACTTTATGCCTCTGGAGAGCTCGAACTACAAAACGCTCTTAGGGTGGTCGAAGAATACACGCGGGCCATTGGTGTGGAGTTCGGTTTGGACAAATGTGCAGTCGTCCACCTCAAGAGAGAACGATGCAGAGAATTCTCTGAAGATGCGCAGCTCACAGACGGAAGCATCCTAAGACATCTGGATGCCGGAGAGACCTATACATATCTGGGTGTGCAACAAAGACACATCCAGGATGTGACACAAATAAAGGATTCTCTCCCCAGCAAGGCCAGACACCGCCTCCGAAAGATTTGGTCTTCCGAACTTTCGGGGAAGAACAAGGTGTCTGCAACTAACATGATTGCCGTTCCGGTTCTGCTCTACTCCTTCGGAGTAGTAAAGTGGACTGTGAATGAGCTGCGCCTATTAGACAGAGATACCCGCAAGATGATGAATATTCTTAGAAGTATTCATCCTAGATCGTCCGTTCCTGGTGTGTACCTCCCACGTCAACGGGGGGGCCGAGGACTCTTGAGCCTGGAGTGTACGCATGGCAGAATAGTACTGAGTATGGCATTTAACATCCTCAGGGAGCTCAGATCCCCTCTTGCGGTTTGTGAAACATCACGAAACTGTAGGAGTGGGAGCAGGATTGTTCAAGGCAGCAAAAAGAGCCGCAGATGAATTCGGTCTCGCATTTGACATCAGGCGAGGAGGCCGGCGAGGTGCTGATGTAGAGTCAGTCACCGAACTCCAGCCAAATCGTCTGAAAGACCGAATCAGAGCTGCTGAACAGGATAAACTGTTTCGGCAGCATGTCGATAAACCCCAGCATGGTGTCTTCTATAAGAACATAGAAACGCTGGGTTCATCAACCAGGCTAACATTCGCCTTTTTAAGGTCAGCCGGGCTTAAGTCAGAGACCGAGGGATTCATTATGGCCTGCCAAGATGGTGTTTTCAACACCTTGGTCTACCGTAGCCGCGCGTGGCGTGTAGAGGTTCATGACATTAACTGCAGGACCTGCCGTCAGGCGCCGGAATCGTTCATGCACTTACTTAGACTAATCCAAGCCAACAAGCCTGACATAGTCCTCCTCGACCATCAACTCAAGGTGATGTATTTCCTCGAGTTCTCGGCACCTGCGGAGAAAAACATCACCTTGAAGGAGGAGGAGAAACTGACCAAATACCGCGATCTCCGGTACGAGCTACAAGTGCTGTACCCAGGCTACTCAGTCAAAATGGTCGTCCTAATAATCGGTGTACTCGGAGGGATTAATCCTACGCTTCTCTCGGAACTGAAGATCATACCAGCCTGCCAAAAATCAGCCGAGTGGCTGGCAGGCCAAATGCAGAAGGCGGTCATTCTGGGTTCTCTCCGTCTGCTTAGGGCACACGATTCTGGTATCTACAGTCACTAACACTGCGGGATGTGGGGAGTGGCTGTAGTAATGTGCCGGCGCGACTCCCGTGAGGCGTCGAAGACCACGGGAGGACTATCCGGCTTCGGATAATCCGGAAAAAAAAAATAATAATAATAACGCAACGTGTACGGATGGCAGAGTAGTACTGAGTATGGCATGTAACATCCTTAGAAGCTCAGATCCCCTCTTGCGGTTTGTGAAACATCACGAAACTGTAGAAGTGAGAGCAGGATTGTTCGAGGTGGCAAAAGGAGCCGCAGATGAACTTGATCTCGCATTTGACATCAGGCGAGGAGGCCAGCGAGGTGCTGATGTAGAGTCAGTCACCGATCTCCAGCCAAATCGTCTGAAAGCCCGAATCAAAGCTGCTGAACAGAAAAAACTGTTTCGGCAGCATGTCTATAAACCCCAGCATGGTGTCTTCTATAAGAACATAGACACTGGGTTTATCGATCAGGCTGACATTCGCCTTTCTCAAGTCGGCCGGGATTAAGTCAGAGACTGAGGGATTCATTATGGCCTGCCAAGATGGTGTTATCAACATGTTGGTCTATCGTAGCCGCGTATGGCGTGTAGAGGTTCCTGATATCAACTGCAGGACCTGCCATCAGGCGCCGGAATCGCTCATGCACTTACTTTCTGCATGCCCTATATATGCGATTTCGGCCTACATCCACCGACATAACGCAGCGTTACGGGTGCTATACTACGATCTAAGGTACTCGTACGGGGTAGAACAGACACCAGTGCTGCCTTATGTCCCCGGAGATATTGAGCCCGTGGTCAAGAACGAGAAATGCCTGATTTACAGAAACTACTCGTTCCCGACGGTCAGGCTAATCCAAGCCAACAAATCTGACACTCATGGTGATGTATGTCATCGAGTTCTCGGCACCTGCGGAAAAAACATCACCTTGAAGGAGGAGGAGAAACGGGCCAAATATCGCGATCTCCGGTACGAGCTCCAAGTGCTGTACTCAGGCTACTCGATCAAACCTACGCTGCTCTTGGAACTGAATACCATACCGGCCGGCCAAAAATCAGCTCAGTGGCTGGCAGACCAAATGTAGAAGGCGGTCATGTGGGGAGTGGCTGTAGTCCGGCATCGGATATTCCGAAAAAAAAATAAATAAATAACAATAATAATGTGTACAATTTTATGATACAAATTTTATTTTATTTTACAGTAAGCATATACATTTATAAATATATTTATAAACAAATATAATTAAAACGTGTGTTCTAAAATTATTTATGACACTAGGACGAAATATGCAGTTTTTCGTACGATTGCGAAAAATTGCCGGACGAGGCGACCGGCCGAGTTCGGCAACCGTAAACATTGGTGGAAGGTGGTCGGTATACAATTACTAGTATAAATTAATTTAAAGAATAATTAAATAGTTTTAATTACTTTTAACATTACTTTAAACAACTATCTAACAAATATCGAAGCGTATCCTCGTATCCTGTGAACACGTAATTAAAAAAATGAAAATGTGCAAAATTCTGTATGTGAAGAAACATTGTGGCTTTTTAGTCTTATAGTTGTTGAGTAAATCCTTATTTATGTTCGAAGATTTTTGGTAAAACGAGGAGCTTAATTTTGATACAGATTATAGTATGCCTAATCGTGAACAATACCAAATATTTCTGATTGAACAGCGTTAATTGTAAGTCTGTGACTACAATCAGAAGCTATTTTTTTTAAGATGTCAACAGACTCTCATATCTTTTTTATATTATCGGCTGAGCCAAATTTTACTAATATTCCCAAATTGCCTGGATCAAAAATTAACTTACGATTTATTGACAAGTCATAAGATAAAAGAATGATAAAGTTTCATGATTTTTCATTATTGTTTCCACCAGGCCCTAAATGTCTCGATGGCAAGTCAAAGCCGAAAAATCGCGCGGACATTTCCGCATTGCTGGCTCATATATCCGTGATTAACAAACATTTTTGCAAAATTTTATCCGTTGTGAATTATTTTAACAATTCTTCGTAATTTATTTTCCAGCTACGGCTACATTTTTTTGTAACTTTCTTAAAGTCAATTATTTTAAAAACTAGCAGAAAATGTTATTGAAATTGTAACTAATTGCTTTTAAAATGATTTTCAAACAACAGACCTGGGTAGAACGGTAGAAGTAAACGCAAATACTCACCAAATTAACTGACTGGTGCTCTTTTTGCAAAAGGTTAAAGAAAAAACAAAACGTTCAATATAACCAACTGTACTTTGTAAAAGTGTTCTGCAAAAGTTCCGAACCGCAGGACAATTTACGTTATTTGCAATACAAAATGTTAAAATTCTGAAAATAGATATGACATTTAACGTATTTTTATTAATTTTATATCTGCCTTACGATGGATGTTCTCTCACAATCAGTTTAGTGCGAAATAAGCTGTTATAGTGTATTTCCGTTCACGTACGAATTTGACGATAAGTAGAGTTGTAGGGAAAGTATTATTTTAAAAGTGAGTAGTTATCCGGAAGCCTACGTCTGTTCGAGCCAAAAATATGGCGGGCGGCAAATTTTACAAGCATACCCAAAAAATATATCCATTGTTTGGATGTATATAGTCCCTTATTAGGAACAGCATAAATTAAAGCATTGCAACACGGGAATTGCCGGTGACAGAGGGGACTAAAAGAGGAAGGCTGTGTGTTCGAAGTTCAGGTTGCTATCGAGTTCGTCACAATAACAATCTGTATCGAATTGATGCGCCTTTAGATATTTGTCGGAATAAATCCTCTCTTCCAAAACAGAGAATATTTTTTGTGCGAAAATATACTGTGGAGTTGTATTGTTGACTAGATAGATGCAATATTTATTGTGTCCAGCAGGCAGCCAGAATGCGACGGCAGCGACTCGAGTTGCATTTCCACATTCTCGACATACATGGGTTTTAATGAGCAAATCCTACTAGCTCGGTCGTATGCTCGCTCGGAGTATCAGATACACTCCCCGCTTTTTGTATCAATGAGTGAGATCAAGAGCCCAGACATCACGGGAGAGACATCAGCGGCCTTCTTTAAACTTGGATATTCTGCAACTCTACACAGCTCTGCCATGGTACAAAATGATTCAAATTATTTTTATTAGCATTTCCTTTCCATATAAATTTGTATTCAATCTATCTGTTTTTATACACATGGCTTATATTAAGTAGGTATTTAAGAAAATAATAATAAAAAATGTATGACAATGAGCAGCAAGAAAGAATGTACAGCTTCGTCGCTTCTAAATGACCAGAGGGCGCTGATATCCATGCGTCAATTGTGGCGCTGTGGTACTAAGCTTATTATTGAAACATGATAGTTCATTGGTATTAAAATGTATCACTTTAATACTTTTTGAGCTAACCTGTTTCAATAATACGCTTGCTCCGTCACCGAAAGCAGACATGGATATCAGCGCCCTCTGCCAGCTGTACGCGAATGATAAAGAACAGTGACCCATTACATGCATCCACACGCATTGAACTTAACTGTAATGGTCTATGTTTAACTAAGAACGTGTACTTAAGAAAATATAAAGGTATAGTTTATTTCAATCCTATTGGCAACATAAAAAACGTCAGCTATTTTGACGGCGATAAAGTGATCAAAGAAGCCGACGTTATTTATGTTGAAAATAAATTTTAAATAAACTGTAAATGCCTTACTAAATTTACCTCTGTTTAGAAAATGGAAGCATTATTACGAGCATATACAAAAGCATACGTATAGTTAAAAGCCATTGATTTCCTAATTTGTGTAAATGGAAAATGTATTTTTGCAAAAGGCTATCTTTTTAATCACGTACTTAACGCCGGCCTATTTTGACTACCAAGGCCATTCGCGGCGACGCGACGCCAGAAGACAAGCTCAGCAGTGGCCTGTGTAAATATTGGAACCCCTAACCTGGATAATTTGCCGAACCCCCACCTTGTCGTGAGAATAGTATCCCTATTCTAACGTGCTCGCATCGCATATACGCGAAACCCACAGTTTTACATCATTTTCGAAATATGGTGGCGCGAGCAGATTCGCTCACCCACAATGAATAACAGTGTAATTTGAACGAAGTGTCTTTAGTGAGGCAATCATAAAGTTCACCGTTAACAGCCCTTTATATTCTAACGGGTTATAGCGGGCTGTTGTTCGTCTTTTCAATTAACGACACGTTTAAACAATTTCCCTTGCAAGTTTTTTTTGTTAGTTACACAGACATATGTTCTGTATATTTTTATCTTTTTTTAAATATGATAGAAACTATAACATTAATTTTATTAATTTCCACAGAAAGAAAATGACATTATAAACCATAATGATATATTATCTAAAGAAAGTCGACAATCTGTTGGCACCGTAAGTAATCAGGTTTATGTCTATAATCAGATATTTGATGAGTATCTTCTAGTTCTAAATTTGAACATTTATAACGCGTTTTGTTCGCGTGCCAGAAACGAGGTTGGGCTTAAACATCAAGTTTCTTTGCAAACGGACAGAGCATTGCGGCCTCGGGTCTCGGGTCCGGCTTGGCCGTCTTTGATACTCTCTTGCTTGTCCGCTATGTCGGTCTTTGGTCTTCGGCTGCTTCTGCAGATAATATCATATAGACCACCGTTCAATCGTTTCTCGAAACAAATGCAACTCCATATATGTCACTAACCTTCAGCAATCTGCAACTACCAATTATGGTCTAATTGGTTTTGAGAAAGAACATTGATTTTCTGAACTCTTATTTATTGCTTTTAATAAATGTGGCTTTAATTGGGATAGGCGGGAACCGTTTTGCAGATTTATGTTACCATTATTTAAGGTGGATATAATCATTCATATGATTTTAATGAGTCTACATAGATTACTTGTTTCATATGATTTTCCTTCGAATTTCGAGCACTCAAATGTAGATTTTTCATAACATCATAACTCTTTCAATAAAAACAAAATTGCGACTAATATTTATATCGTTTACTTTCAACAATGTCAAACTGTGCCACACAATAAGAATTTTTTTACTGATTAAATACAGGATAATGACTTTCGTTTATGTTCGATATAAAAAATATATTATTGTGGAAATTTTACTATCGTTCGTACAACATACAGAGAATTTGAAGAGCAAAATTTCAAAAGGGCTTTTATCCGTTTGACATAATATTACAGGACAGCAAGAAATTGTATATTCTTTGTTATTTGCTTTTAGTTGATAATTTTTGTATTTGGTCTCCTTCAGAAAGATCATTAAATAGTATTTTTAACATAATATATAGTTGTACAAATCGACCACGTTAATTAATAACTAAGATTATCACGCCATAATTTTGGATAAAGCAGTAACTAAGATTATCACGCCATAATTTTGGATAAAGCAGTATTAAAAAAAATGCTTGGATTCAAGCTGTTTTGAAACGAAAATTATTAATAAAAGTCATATATTTTCAATGCATAATTTTATTAATCATTTCTATGCAAAAAGAATCCCCTTTTGTTTGATTAACAGGTCTATAAAAACACTAAACGTATATTCCGCAACGCCCTTCGATACAGTCACATTCAGTTTCGGCAATATTTTCTTCGGTTTGATCCTCGTTCACCAACACTGGATATAAGGTATTTTGAAACAGAGTACATATGTGGATGAAAATCGCTTTGAATAAATAAACTTAAGTGGGATGGAGGCTCATTTTAAACCTCAGTGGTACCTTTGGAAATTTCTTAAAGCACAAGAAGCGAGTGGTACGTCATATGAGAGGGAAAAAATCTGTTCATTTTTAACTAGCACACGGAAACGCCTGCCAAAAATTGAAACGTTCATTGAAAACGTTATATTGAAAATCACCCATCACATGCGAGGCTCGTGAATGACATGACATGACATGCCATACCATACCTCTACATTCCACACCACAAACGTAAAAAACGATTTATCGAGGTTTCGAACTCCTATTCCATTGAGATTGCACTAGAGAATATTTCTGACAGAACTCCAGTGCAGGGTCAGTGCCGCCCGAGTGCAGCCCCGGTTCGGCCAATAGAAAACGGTTAAAAGCCGTCTTGAAATATTTCTTCTCATTTGTTAGTGTCGAGTTTTATGTTAATAAATAAGGACAACGTTAATAGAAAATTTTAACAAACTTCTTTTCGTAATGTCTCGGGCGTGTACTTAAAATTCGAGGTACATATATCGAGAACCTAAATTTCTATTTGATCATGATATTGTAATGGCTGTTTTAGACGATGATTTAACATAAAATTTAACTTTACAAAACTTGATTAAAGCTCCCTACGTCTCAACCATATTTTACGACAATCTAATAATCAGAAATTTTTTAAAAAAATTATTTTTATAAAACGAAGAAGAAAAATATTTATTCGCCCACGGTCAGCTTATGAGTTTTAATCGAATACCTTTTCTCAACAGATTTTTTATGATAATTATCATAGAGAAATTAGTAATACCATTAGTGGAATCATATAAGGTAAACAGAAGCATGTATCGGCTTGATCTTATATATTCCTCAGTGACTGATCCATATAGATGCTATGAGACGTCCAGTGAACGCACTATGCAATACAAGTCAGTGGTGCACATTAATCTCCCATCTGAATAATGCATGTTGCCATTCCGTTACCGTATGGCGATTGAACTAAACCAAGTTATATCACAAGATAACAATACTATAGCACGTGCTGCATAAACACTATTATTCCTTAACTGGTACTATGTGCACCGTCTTCATAACCAAGTCAAAACTCATATATTAATTAGGTATAAAAGAAATATGATAGACGCACGCAATTTTAACTGTTAATATGAGAAAAATTTATTTAAATTTTGCAACTATATTGTTGTAAAATTTCGTTTCCTAAACTTTCGGAAATGTTCCGAAATTTTGATACTAGATATTCTTGATGATTGATGAAATGCGACAAAAATAGAACACGAAAATTTAATACGTACCATGATTGTTTCGATACAATAATTTTATAATAAAATTATTTATAGTTATTAAGCATATGGAATTTTTTCAGGCAATACAGGTATTGAAATTTAACATGAACAACAAACAAGAAAAAAAGCATTGGCGTATTTACATTACGAAAGTTTTTTGAAGTTTAAGTGGTCCGGGTCAGGTGAAAACTACCTTTCGGTTTATCTTCCTCTGGTTTAGGAACATATATTCGTTGCAAAAAAATGCCTATACTAGATTAATATAAAGTCTTGCGACCCACATGGGGACGCGCGTGGAACATGACTATAATTAACTTAAAATAAAAATTTTTAAATGAGATAAATCATAATAATAATGATAATAGGAGATTTTATATAAAATAAGGAATCACAAGATTTCTAATGTGTGTTTGAGTGTAGACTCGATTCGTAAAAAAAGGAATCACGAAAATTCCTATATGTAAGATAAATATGTATAGTTAGACTGTAGATCGATATAAAAAAATGAATCACAAGGATTCCAGATGATAAGTGAATGAAGTATTGGATTGATGTTATCCGTTGAATATAAGGACGTGTCCAGTGGGATGTAGAACTGCATCGGATAGTGTTAAGTGAGGAATCCCCAATTCTGTTTGTGGAATTACAATGGGCGCAGGAGAAATCGCCATCGACGCACGACATAGAAAAAGATCAAATATTGAGTTTTACGTGGAACGGTACAGCATTTATTCGAGAGCTTACAACGTGGGATGCAATCGCATATAAGAACAGGTCACCTAGAAGGGAACATTAATGCACAAGAATACATTCACATGATTTTGGAACCGGTTGCGTTATAGTACCTTTGGAGGTTCGAACCCCTTTTTTTTCAGCAGGCTATTGTCAGGCCCAATACTGCCAGGAGGTTCCTACAAGTTACTGATGATGTGAACGTTCTCCCTTTGCCCATAAGATGGGTGACTTTTTGCCAATCGAACATGTATGGGTATGATCGACTGACGGCTAGGTTGATTACCACCGGTTTATTTGATGCAATTTCAGCGCCTACGACAGAAGATTCAGATAGCCGGGGGCACAATATTTCATGAGAACTAAACGACCACCTAATTCGAAGTGTGCCTCGCAGAGTTGAAGAGTTTGTACGATTGTATGAAAGCAGCAACTCGCTATTAAGTTTTGTCTAATTATAGTCATTTGGTACTCTTTTTTAAAGTCAATTGTTTAACAACAAATAGTTAATTTATTTTAACGATTATTAGGTATTGCATTTTCTATGGCATATAGTATATAAAGTTCAAGATTTCTGACGTACATAATAAAGTTTCAGCCGTAAGGTGGTTGGTTACCTACTCGTAACACGATATGACAATCAATAAAATTTAATAAAACTGTCGTAAATCAAAAACAAATAATGAAACTCGAATTTTATCTGTTTATCATATAAATATCTTTTACGTGCGTTATGGCAAATCCAACCAATATTTACCGGTTAATTAGTCGAACAGAAAGCAGTGATCCCCAGAACGGCGCTACTCCGCGGTGGATTGACTGCGCCCTTAATTACACGGGTTTGCAGTAGGGTGTTGATTTATAGGGCAGTTATATATCTCATAAACAGCACATGAGCCTGCTGGAATGCTCGCTGTCATATTTGATGGGACCATCGCACATTCTTTGCCGTCGTTTATCGCGAATCAACACACTTTTCTTGTTTGTCTGGTTAACTTCTTGGCCCAACATGTGGTTTTCCATTTTTTTTATTTCTTAATCTAGTTTTATTAAAAAGTTCATTAATTTCTAAGTGGTTCATGTACACGTTTTAATTTATTTAATACTCGTTACGTTACGTACAAAATGTCTTATATTATATTATATTATATTATATTATATTTTTTTTACTGCAACGGCTACCACAAGATTACTAACACCAAATGAACGCACATTATTCTTAAACGCGCGTCCCTTCACCAAACTGGGGCATCATCTGGAAATGTTTACCACTTCTAAACAGGTTCAATTACCTGCCGATTATGACGATTTAGTTACTAAAATATGCATGATGTGCAATGCTTTGATGTCCGCGAAAGTCACTTTGGTGTCAGTGTGATATAATTTATAGGATGACTTCGTATCCATCCAGTCAATCTAATCACAGCTTATTATTCTTTTATCTTCCAGAAAAAACGAAACTGTGTCAAAATGCATGTCGAAAATTGTATTTCGACGTCGTGCTGAACGATAAAATTCAGACAATTTTTTTCATAAATAAAAATCCACTTGCCAGTATACAGGGTGTTACATTTTTTATCCCCAAACGTACCGGATGGGTTCTGGGTCTAAAATTAACAAAAAAAAAAAAAAAAAAAAAGTTCGTATAAACTTATATCCTAATTTTCCGTTTCAGACATACAGGGAGTAGGCTTTTTTGGAACTTACAAACGGATCTAGTTATTTTTAAAAAAATTCTGTATTTAACAGCCAAGTATAAAAATATGTAGTAAGTAGTAGTAGTAGTAGTTGTTGTTGTTGTAGAAGTTAATAGTAGCTACTTATTTTACTAGGCAAGTGGGCCACAATTGGCCTTTTTGCCTAGGGACCTACAGTTTAGCGTGGACTCCGAACCACGGTCCTCGGCTGTCAACTAACCCACCGCCTGCCAGTGCCCACCTGCACCTGCATCGCTAGCAGGATGGCAAGCCTCTTAGTTAGGTCTCTTCCACCTTCCACATGGGCTCGCCTCTCCGCCTGTATCAGGCTAGAGGCCTTCACTAATCAAATATCGGAAATTATACGGATGAACCATATCTCATCCCAAGGATGTTCAATACATTGAAAAGAGCTATATCTCGTATCGACCAAAAGTTTCCGGTTGGGTACAATATCGAACGGAGAAGTACGGATACACGAAGTATCGGTTCATTTCCGATCCGGCATTTATTGAAAGGGTTTTTTTAATTTTCTTTATTGCCAACAATACAAAATAAAAAACCTTGCCACCAATATGAAAGTATTAACACATACAAAACGTAAAAACACAACAAGACCAATGCTCTTTCAACATAAATAAACGTATACACTATTGGTCTCGATTTCATACGAAACCTGCGTTAAATGCGATAGAAAGTATAAGATGGTTAGAGTTTAAATATGCGAAAGAGAATTGACTGTATCTGCTTCGTTGCCACTAAGGCCGTCCGGCGCGATTCATTGCGCAAGTGAATTTCGAAAATTCGGCCGGATACGAGAGCCGAAGGAGACGCCACAATAAATAACATCCATTCTTCTTGTTCTGTGCCGATGTGGCAGTTGCGCAGAGTAAGTGTCTTTGTCGTCCACCAGTTTTCCATTAGTCCGTCACTGTCTGCTACATTAAACGCAGGTTTTGCATGAAATCAAGACCAATAGTGTAGATATCACATACAAACACTCTTTGCTCTACATTAGGTAGTACGGCCACATCCCATGAGCATCCGGTCGATTTCACTAAAATGCTTGTCGGTACTTGATGGACTAGGTAGTGGCCAAAAATATACCGTAAACTGTAATACCGGTGCAAAATGTCGAGGATCGGAAAGAAAAGAACCGGTACCCGAAAATATCGTACCGTACCGCACATCCCCACCTCACCCCCTATAGAAATGTTTTACTTACCATTGCCGTTTTTTTGCTATCTACTGGCGCAAGAAAAGGAGTCCGATGTCTATTTTCATCAATATTTGCTTCGGCACTGAATAAAAGACAGACAATTTTACACTTTTTATATTCTGCATTCAATTATTGAAAAAAGTGGAAATATTTAAGAAGGCGAACATTATCTCTCCATGAAACATAACATGTTTAAAAGTATTAAATAGCTGGGGACCAAAAAAATTTCGAGGGGAATTGGGTGATGTTTTGAAGGAAGTTTAGAGAAGCTAGCGAGATCTGATTGAACGATTGAGCACAGCACATATGACGTATCTTACAAAAATAAGGCTTCGTTAAAAAATAAATGAGATAATAGACTAGAATTTTCCTTATATCATGTCTTCTTGCATTTTAAACGATTATTCATACAAACATTTCTAAAGTATAGTTTTCTTTTTAAAATTGAAAAAGTTTAAATGTTAAATTTTATTATTTAATCGGTGGCATAGCAAATATTGGTAAAAAATGGGGACACCGGTTCCAATTTTTGGAGCTGATGAATAATCGGTCATGATGGAGATTATGATTTTTATGTTTTTTAGTTGTTAAATACAAAATAAAAAAAAATACCTAAAGCTGTTTATAAAACAAATACAGAAAAAAAGGTCAATTTTGAATTTCCCGTACCGAAGTATTTCAGGGCGTACATTTAAAAGGATATTTTTCTTAATTTCAGCCCCCAAATCAATCCTGTACGTTTAGGTATTAAAGCTGAATCGTGTAGAAGTGGGTATTTCACATTTAAAAAAATCTTTTAATTTTACTTAGTTAATCAATCAATAATCATTTGTAACATGTGGCTTTTGGATAAATATATTTGTATTATTAATAAAAAATATTCTTTCAATATCAAAATATATAAGTATTTCAGTACTAGCGATATGTATGTATTATAATGTGTGTATACGAGTATATATATATATATATATATATATATATATATATATATATATATATATATATATATATATATATATATATATATATATATATATATATATATATATATATATATATATATATATATATATATATATATATATATATATATATATATATATATATATATATATATATATATATATATATATAAACATATTTAGTTTTTTAAGAAATTGCCGCCAAGATAATTTTAACATCTAATTAAGTAAATGTCTTATACGATTCAGAACTGAGTAGATATATTTTCTGATGATTCTACTTTATTTCAAAGAACCGATAGGTAATAAAAAGCGCCCGGGAAAGTAATTTTACACGAAGAAGTGTAAATGTGAGTATAAAAAGATGCAACAAAGTAAACTTTTTAATTGGAAAGCTTTTTCACGATCCATTGGATGACGACGGGGGTGCGTACAGCGTAAACACATAAATGTGTAAATGTGTTGCGACAACTTCTTGTTGCACATTAATAATTGTCAATCTTAAGCACGTTTGCTGCTAATCGCCCAAGTTCGTCGACACTTTAGCCAATATTAATTATAACAATCTAAATCTAATGAATAAAAAAATTTTTTGATAGGACGATCTAATTATGACCTGTAAATACCAATAACACTAGAAACAAATTAAACTTTACATGGTTAATTTGAAATTTAGAATGCCAAGGAAATAATTAAAACGGGCGATTATCTAAACTTGCTGCAAATTATACCTAAATGAAATTTCGGACATGATCTGCACTCCACCACTACTAATTTTTCAGTTTTTCGTTACGAAAATTTTACACTTAGTTGTTCTTTATTTACCTCTTTACTACTCGCTTCATATCAAGGAAACTTGGGACATTTCATAGGCAAAAATGAATATTGACACATTTACTCTTGTAACTTATAATGTTTTTTTTTTCAATCTACGATGTAGACAATGATAAATGTAATTTTCCCAAAACAGATAAATGTAGTTTTTATTAGTTTTCTTTAGTATGTAATCCGTTATCAGTATTTTGGTAAATGAAGCAGGGGTGAGGAACAGTCGATATTAAGACTTATTTAGGGTAGCATGTAGAAGAAGGGGATTTAAACGAGCAACATAACGGGGCAGTCCTTATGTTAGATATAACACCGGATCCTTTCAGTTGCACTTGCAGCGTCCTACGTACCGCGCCTACGAAACACTATTTTACACTTGCATTACACCACGTGGTCCTCGGGATCTCCAAGGCTGTTGGTGCTCATATAATGCTGTGCGGGTTAGGATTAGCCTATTCTGATTATTGTTTTTATTCCAGAAAACCCTCCGTGGATGACGTAGGAAATCCATCATCGGTAAATGCTCGGTAAGTTTTTTATATCTTTATTAATCTCGTTTGTGTACATATTTTCGTTTGCACAAACAAAAATGTAACAAATTAAAAACGAATTAAATCATATATACTTATTTTTACATAAATACTTACAACCCTGATCTCTCCAAAGGGTAAACAGACAATAAATAGAAATCTTTTTTTTTTTGTTACAAAATATATTTTATAATAGAAATTCTATGGTTAATTTAGATTTTCTCAGGAAACGAGTTAGGAAAAAATTAATAATGATTTGAAAATAGAATTGGAAATGTAAAACTACAACGTATTTTTCATACACCATAAATTACAGTTGCCAAATAAACTGATCGTACATAGCAGCACAAAAGGTTTCAGCCTCTGTTCTATAGACCGTTTTAGATGGGGACAAATTGAAAGTTACAAAGTAAGTGGCAACATTTTCGGTTTTGAGTTATTGCCGTGGAAAGGTGTTCAATGATATGCTCCATGTCCTGACGAAGGTGATATGTGCCACACGCAATACAAGATTTTGTATGTTAGGTAGTTAAAATATGGAGCCACCGCACCAATAAGGACCATGCGTATTTTTATTACCTTTTTCTTGAATATTTCGATAACTCAGTTTGGCACTTACCACCTTTGTAACTTCCACTCTTCAATTTGGCTATAGAATTCGTAGAAACGTACTGGCATATTTGCCATTTTCAGTTATTTCGAAAAAAAGAAATAGTTACGGTATGCTTGCCCATGGGACACAGGACAACTTGAATTACACTAGTGACTGTGTAAACAGAATACTTTCTGCAAATTCTAAAGAAAGTCTTCCATTGGGCCTCATCATCTAAACGGGTATAAGACAAAAAAATGTTTCAAAGTAGTTTTTCAGTATAGTTGCCAACACCTGACGTATTGAATTTCTGAGTAGCGTTACTGTAGTTGCTTCAACCACGTTTCGGCAAAGTCACATATACTACAAGTTCTCGTTGATAACTGCTTACTGTAGCTTCTTTGTACTCGAACTGAACAGAAGGAGTTGAACCTTTGAAAGGGCCATTGAAAAACCATTTTTTTAAGCTTAAGCAATACCACAAGACTGAAGAAAATGCATGCTTATAAAGCCTAATTAGTATTTTTTTGTGTAGACACATTTTTTTTTTTTTTTTTTTTTTGGAAATATAAAATTATGTAAATATCAAAAGATTACTGCGAAATTAGTAACATGAACTAGCTACATAAACTCTGTCAGGCTTCAATTTTAAAATGACTATAGGAGCTTTCAAAATGCATATAAACTTTCTTGCACATTTTTTTGGCTATTAAACCTCCGTCCTACGAATTAATCAAAAATGTTGTTGAATAAACCTCTACGCCAAAGGGATCAGTCAGAGATTCTATTTGAAAACATGACATTATTAAATTGAACATATTTTATCGGTTAGAAAATGAAGTTAACATTTCCTTCCGTCTGATTCTGTTCTCAAAACTGATGAGAAAGTGCCTTAGAAGTATTTGATTCTTTATATAAATGTCGTTTCATTTTCAAACCTAAAATATTTTCTGTTTAATAATGTTATGTCAATTTCAGATTTATCTATTTTTAGGTACGAGACATTTTTTGGATGGACAAAAACGTTTTGTTATTAATTTGTGACTTGATACCCAAAAAAACTGCAAGACGGCAATATAAATTGCCACAAATAGATAATTACAGACTATACAAGTATACATACCTACTGTTTCCTAAGGTTTAATACCACATGCATTGTAATCTCGATTATTGGATAACATAGTATAATGATTAATGAATCTAAAATACGAGTATTATTATGTTTATGGAATATTTCATGTCTGATGTGTATACAAAAAAAAATTGCTAAAATATTATATATGTAGAATATACTATTTGAAATTCACAAATTAAAATGTATAGTTATTTAAACCGATCTTTGGCTGAGTATTTACATGTAAAATTTATTATTGGCCTAATATTCTGTATAGCCATAATTTTTCTAATTAGGTAATACAAAATTAAACAGCAAAAAAACCATACTTTCAAAATAGTTTGAATTAGAAGTTTTTATTTCGACAATTTGCGTCTGTGGCTCCAGTATGATGTTTGATTAAAATTTAACCAAAATTTAAAAGCGTTCCCCTGCGTATCTGTAGGTAGAGTCGTTACGTTATACATTACATAATTTAACGTGTAATGGCCATATTATTTTTTTGTTTCATCGAAAAACTTATTGACATCAATATTTTAAAATCAAACTTACTTATTTATTCTCGTGTACTGACAACGCAATATTTCTATAGTTATATTATAATGATAGAGTTAAATTATAGGTATCAAACCAATACCGATTTTCAGGTTGAGTAATCTCTTAAAAATTGCATTAGCCCAACGATCCGATCGGTTAAAAATAATAAGACAATTTATCTACCAACTGAAAATGTTTCCTAATATTTTTAGGTTTTATTAAAAAATCTCATCAAGTCACTTTCACAAAATTGTTTTAATTTCCAAAGCTATACTTATTTTCTTGATCATATGTCACGTAAGTTATGATTAAAACTTTTAGTAATACGCTCCCACATAATATTTAAAGTTTAAAGTACATGCAACGTCGGTTTTTCGGGTATTGCAATGTTGCATACTGATGTTTGATTCAGAAGGTCCGCCCCACTGATGGAAATATCTTTTGAGAATACCATCTGTATACAAACGATCGGCTTAAAAGTCAACAATTTCAAAGAAAGACCATTATCCTATGGAAACAGTTTCGGATGGAGACAAATTTTGTTCCAGAAATCATAGCAAATTACTAGCCTATTTGCAATTAATTTTCAGCCATTTCGAAATTATGAACAGTCGTCATGTGCTTGCCCACGAAAGGCGGATTAATTTTAGCTGGAATTACAATAGAAAATTGTGTGAACCGGATCTGTTGGCAAATATACACTCATCTAAAATGAGTATCACGACTTACTTCATCTGAGATGCGTTTGCAGGCTTCTTCCCAATTTCAGTGGTCGTTTTATAATTGTTTATTTAAAAAAATGAAAGTTATCGTGTTTTCCAACACAGAATACAAAAACCTTCTTATTATTGTTGTAAAACAAAGGTACCAAGAATACTTCTATTTTAATCTTCTATACAAATAAAAGCTAAGGACCAAAGTAACGCAGTTAATTGTCCTTCGAATACAGATCATAATATTCTTAAATTATTAAATTTCTAAATAATACCTGTTTAATTTTAATCTCGAAATCTCTTACGCTAGGTAATTTAAGGTTTTTAATTTTTAGTAATAACTGAAGTAACCGTTAGCATGCAATTTTAACTGTTGGATTCAAATCGTGTGAGAAATATTAGTAATTCGTCAATGTGTGTCTGTGTAGATATATATATATATATATATATATATATATATATATATATATATATATATATATATATATATATATATATATATATATATATATATATATATATATATATACATATATATATATATAATATATATATTGATAGATGTGAATTGTGAATTGAAACTGAAGGACATGATATCTTGCTAGAGGATCGAAAGGCCAATATGAAAACCAGTAGAACCCCAAACACGTATGTAGACGTGACACAGCTGTACCACAATATCTGATGACCTATAGACTAACGTCAGACGACGAACCTTCGTGACTAGCGTACCCAGGAAGCTCACGTAGGGCGTCGTGCCATAACGTACCGACGGCACCGTCCCCGTCCCGGCGATCTGGAGGAAAACGTACAAAAACCACGCGTTACATTCTGACTGCCTTCGACACGTACTCCCCACTGGTGTTCCAGTCTGCAATAATATATCATAGCAGAGCATATCTGCGTTTCCTTTCTAGACTAATTTCAAAAACATGTGAACAACATCGTTAGATATGGAATGAAATTTTACACAAGATATTTTTTATGTAAGGTACACACTGTCTTATTTACCTATAGACTAAAAACTAAACTTAAAACTGCTTGAAGTTATCCGTTTAACGCAAATGTTGTAATATTTTTACTTTAAATTACACACCGAATCGGTAGAATTGATTGGGTCAGTAATCTCGCCGCAGTGAATGATGTCTGATCGAAGGCAGATGCGGCAAAAGATCAAGTAATAAATGATGTGGCCGCCGCGACCGGTCCACCACAGTCTCCTAACTCTACTACGGACTAAGAGAAGTTATCGAGACCAGAGGCCAGACGTAACACCGTTATTATATCTACTGAAAACTACTGGTATCTAAATTTTTCGTTAGCCCAGGTAATAGACTTGGATAGGTGTGTACACACCTATCCACCTATCCTCATTAAATTTTTAAGGCATTTTCAATGTATTTGTCAATGCGAAGCTTAAGCTTCATCAAAGAAAAAATATATATATTTTTTTAAATATTTATTATACACTATTTTTTTTGTGCGATTTTCAAAGTACTCATTTTGTTCCAGTTTCATTGTATTGTTATTGTTATTTTTTTCATTAAAAATTATCTCCGACTGAATCTAGATTATATTTTTTTTTATTTCACAGCTTACTCTATTTACAGTATTTGCAGTAATTAAAAATTAATATTTTATTTTTGCCAATTTTATCACAACGGATGGTATGATCACCAACTTGTGATACATCTCTGAAATGAATATGAAAAAAGCCTTTTTAAAAATGTGAAAATCCAATATGGTGCCCATAAAAAAAAATTAAGTTGATGAGGGTTCTGACGAAAACCAAGACGTTGGAGAGCAAATATGACTAAAGAGGATTATTTTGTCTAAAAAGTTGCTTTAGAAAAGTTTTTTATGGATTTGAAAAAAATTAAAGGAGTTATGAGGAAAAGTGGAAAACGATAAATTTTACATTTTTTTAAATTTTTCAAAATCTATAACAGTTGGAAAATGTTTGTAAGTGGCTCTGACTTCATCATGAAATTTAACCGAAACCATATCTCATATAATAACAGAGATAAAAATAGTGAGCTTCGAATTTGGGACATACTCTACAGTGGTGATTGGTAATTTCTGGGTGAACACTGATCAGTGATCAGTAAAAAATTAAAAAGGAAGGACGTCCACACTTTTACTCAAGTCCTAAATGTGGTACACGGTTTCTGTATTGTCATTCTATAATTATTGTAGTCGATTTAGAAAAGAGCTATTAGTCCTTCTATCAAATGTACATTTCGTTTACAGTATACTATTTCGTTTCTAAATTAAATTTTCACAGAGTTTAATAATTCGATATTCTCATTTTCAGCATAGGGGATAAGATTAACACAGTAACAATGGAAATACACAAAAAAAAACATTATATTTATACATTTTATCATTGTACGAAATTATTGTAATAAGTACATTATTAACATTTTAACATTAATTTGTTTTTAATTTTTACATCATTCATAGATAATATTTAATATAAACATATAAAACATATAAAAACTCCACAGAAATTAGTCAACCCTCGAATCCAAAGCCGAAGCTCCACGGATGAGGGTTACACTACTTGTGAAAAAATGTGCCGGTGGAGGGATTCGAAACTGCAGGACAATGGAGAGATTATCTTGTCACACCTGCCATCGCGTACCTACTTTAGACAACGACTCCACCGAGCCTGACATTTGATTTTTATTTGTAAAATCTTATTTAAAAAAAATCATCATATCAATTTATCAACGAGTTTAACTTTTGTATTTCTGAATATTGAATTTTTGTTAGAATTAATGCATGTGAGATGTGTGCACACGAATAAGCTGTGCTAAAATTTGCTACAGATATTTGTTAAAATATTGTGATAAAATCTTGTAATTTAAGTCAACTTCGAGAGTTATTAAATGTATACTAAGAGAGTTATTGAATGTATACTAAGTATCAGTCTATAGTTGCAGTATTAGTCAAAATTTACTGCTAAGAATAACAGTTAATATCAAATTGTTGTTACTCCATTAATTTTCATATATTAATTAATACTACAAGCTATAATATCTATTAGTTTAATAAAATAGTCGCAATGAGTGGCAGTATGAGTGATATTAAGGCAGAAGTAAAACAAATATGTTCTGAAATGTTCGAAGAAGAAATGATTAACAAGGTATGTAATAATTTTGTTAGGCAATATGACAGACAATAAGATTGACAAAAAATGAGATAAAGTAAATGATTCAATAAAAGAATTGAGTAAACCTGTCACCTCAAATGAGAAAGCTATTAAAATCCTTGAAAGTAGAAATGATTATAATGAACAACTTGCTAAAAGAAACACTTTACGTTTTCATGGGTTTGAAGAAAGTAAAGATGAGATCGTTATGGATATCATAGTATCTTTTATTAATGACAAACTTAATCTCAAGTGCAGCGTTGAGGATATTAATAGTGCATTTCGTGTTGGAAAGGAAAATACAACAAACGGTTCAGCAATTTTGGTTAATTTTGTTACCAACTGGAAACGTGCCGAAGTGGTTAATACATAGAAATTTTTAAAAAAATACTGGTATTTCTATGTACGATGAATACAGTAATTGTCAGGAATGGTCATCTGGTGAAAAGATCCGTATCTCTCACAAAATTGTGATTAATAGTGTAGATGAGTTATAAATTATAAATTATGATGTGGCTTTATTGATATGGTAGGCATGTATTTTTTTGAGGGATAACTATCACTGTTTATATCCGCGGCTTTTTGTAGGTTTTATTTTTTTATAGTCACTTTTTACCTTCACTTTTGATTAAAATCCTATAAAAGTACACGTATTTTTTTCTCTTTTAAATAAATAATATAGAAATATTACGTATTGTAAATAAGGATTACTTAAAATGATAAATAATATTGATATACTTATTTTTTGGTAAGTATCTGATTAACAGATATATTTTAGAAATACACCATCTTTTCTGTCGATTAATATTTTAATTGTATTACATATTATGTATATTGTACTGTGCAGATGTTGACGGTTATAGTGAACCCTTTTATTTTTTTATTACTATTGTTATTATTATTACTATTTTTTATTTGTTATTATATTAGTTTATTAATTTTCAGACAGATTAATTTAAATTAAATTTTTCTCGTACGATAATGATTTTTTTTTAAAATATACGATTTTGAAGAAAAATTACTAAAATGATTCATTTACTATTACAGTTTTCATATTATACTGAAGCTACTTGTTTCGCTTAGTGCAAGATAAATGGCTAAATTTTTTGTCATTTAAATATTCATACAATTATCTTCAAACGTAAAGGAGAAAAGGGGGTGTACCATGATCCTGTTACACCGGGTATATTCAATAATTTTAGATAAGACAGGCAAAATGCATCGGTCTTAAATCATGGAAATCTTTGGGATTGTTGGTTTTAGGGAGAGGAATAAAAGATGCAATTTTCCATGCCATGGGATAAACCGAATTTTTTAAACAAAAATTCACGATATGGCAAATATATCAGATTATCAGATGTGTTATTTTTTGGTATGGAGTTTATAAAATGATTGTTAATTAAGTCCACATGTGCGAGATCAGAAGGAAGATTTGTAATTTGTTTTTTTATTATAAATATTAAGTTTAATTTAATTTTCTCCAAGTAGCATTCATATCATTTTCTGAAAATCATAAGAAAGCTTTTTTTTCACTTCATATGGAGCTAGTTGTAAAGTCTTTTAAGTCTTTGTAATTTTGTCATTTTTGTGGAGTTTTATTTTGTTTATATTTTTGTAATGCTTTATTTTATATTTTAATTAATTCATTTATGTCATCAAACAACTCCATCAAAACAGTGATATTCTCATTTAAAAAATTTACTTTAAAATTGTAAATGTTCGTAGAGCTGATCCTTATCAATATTTTTTATATTTCTGTAAGTAGTCGGTGTCACTCCACTGCTCATCAACTCGTTACTATTAATATGAACATAAATTAATTCATGATCTGCAATATCAGACACTGAACTGGTACTACATGTACAATAATTTAAATCTTCTGATATGAGAATAAAATCTATCAAAGTTATGCTGTTAGCAGTTTAGCAGTTATTCTTGTAGGAGTGGTAATTATTTGTTTTAAACCCAAACTATCTATGATATAAAAATTTAAAACATTAGATAAGAATTTAAATCTAATAAATCTATGTTAAAGTCACCAAGACAGATAATTTGAACAGATATTGGAATTAAATTAATTAGAATATTTTCTAAATTATTCATAAACTCATTACAGTTATAATTAGGAGGTCTATACATATATGCAACCAATTGATAAAAATTTTTAACCATTTATCAAATGACTATAAAAACTTACCATTTAAACAGTTAAAAAAAAACTAAATCAATTTCTAATCACTAAAACATTTTATTCTGTGTCAGACTTTTTTTCATTATAGATTTATATAGTTTTAATATGTCGTAATTTTTATTGTCTTTTATTACATGTAACATATACTATATTATACTTAGTTTTATTAGATTATGTATTTTACATTGCATTCAATTTTACATTGTTACTTGAACTACACCTCTGAGATACCTATTTATGGAATAAAGTTATTATTTTTTTTCTTTTTTTTTTTTCGGAATATCCGATGCCGGTCAGTCCTCCCGTGGCCTCCGACGCCTCACGGGAGTCGCGCCTGCGCATCAACTACAGCCACTCCCCACATCCCGCAGAGTTAGTGACTGTAGATACCAGAATCGTGTGCCCTAAGCAGACGGAGAGAACCAAGAATGACCGCCTTCTGCATTTGGCTTGCTAGCCACTCGGCTGATCTTTGGCAGGCCGGTATGATCTTCAGTTCCGAGAGCAGCGTAGGCTTTATCCCTCCGAGTACACCAACTATTAGGACGACCATTTTGACCGAGTAGCCTGGGTACAGCACTTGGAGCTCGTACCGGAGATCGCGATATTTGGTCCGTTTCTTCTCCTCCTTCAAGGTGATGTTTTTCTCCGCAGGTGCCGAGAACTCGACGACATACATCACCTTGAGTTGATGGTCGAGGAGGACTATGTCAGGCTTGTTGGCTTGGATTAGCCTGACAGTCGGGAACGAGTAGTTCCAGTAAATCCGGCATTTCTCGTTCTCGACAACGGACTCAATATCTCCGGGGACGTAAGGCAGCACTAGTGTCTGGTCTACCCCGTACGAGTGCCTTAGATGGTAGTATAGCACTCGTAACGCCGCGTTATGCCGGTGGATGTAGGCCGAAATCGCATATATAGGGCATGCAGATAGCAAGTGCATGAGCGATTCCGGCGCCTGATGGCAGGTCCTGCAGTTGATATCAGGAACCTCTACACGCCACACGCGCCTACGGTAGACCAAGGTGTTGATAACACCATCTTGACAGGCCATAATGAATCCCTCGGTCTCCGACTTAAGCCCTGCTGACCTTAGAAAGGCGAAGGTCAGCCTGGTCGATAAACCCAGTGTTTCTATGTTCTTATAGAAGACACCATGCTGGGGTTTATCGACGTGCTGCCGAAACAGATTTTCCTGTTCGGCAGCTCTGATTCGGGCTTTCAGACGATTTGGCTGAAGTTCGGTGACTGACTCAACATCAGCACCTCGCCGGCCTCCTCGCCCGATCAAATGCGAGACCGAGTTCATCTGCGGCTCTTCTTGCTGCCTTGAACAATCCTGCTCCCACTCCTACAGTTTCGTGATGTCTTACGAACCGCAAGAGGGGATATGAGCTCCTGAGTATGTTACATGCCATACTCAGAACTACTCTGCCATACGTACACTCCAGGGTCAAGAGTCCTCGGCCCCCCCGTTGACGTGGAAGGTACACACGAGGAACGGACGATCTAAGATGAATACTTCTGTGAATATTCATCATCTTACGGGTATCCCTATCTAATTGGCGCAGCTCCTCTACTTTACTACTCCAAAGGAGTAGAGCAGAACCGGAACGGCAAGCATATTAGTTGCAGACACCTTGTTCTTCCCCGAAAGTTCGGAAGACCAAATCTTTCGGAAGCGGTGTCTGTACTTGCCGCGGACAGAATCTTTTATTTGTGATACATCCTGGATGTGCCTTTGTTGCACACCCAGATATGTATAGGTATCTCCATCATCCATATGTCTTAGGATGCTTCCGTCTGCGAGCTGCGCATCTTCAGGGAATTCCCCGCATCGTCCTCTCTTGAGGTGGACGACTGCACATTTGTCCAACCCGAACTCCATTCCAATTGCCCGCGTATATTCTTCGACCACCCTAAGAGCGTTTTGTAGTTCGCTCTCTCCGGAGGCATAAAGTTTAAGGTCATCCATATAAAATAGATGGGTGACCTTATGCCTCCGGTCGCTGGGTGGCCCACATTGATAACCGCGGGTTTGGCGGAGCCCAACAGACAACGGCAGCAGTGAGATGCAGAAGAGGAGAGGACTCAGGGAGTCACCCTGGAAAACTCCTCTCCAAAATGCCACCTGCTCTGTCGTGACCCGCTGTGCACCTGATGTTATCTTGAAGCGGGTCTTCCAGAGCGGCAGCAGCTGTTCTATGCATCTCACTAGTGGTGCTGGTACCGCAAGACATTCGAGCAAGTACAACAATAGCTCATGTGATGTTGTATCAAATGCCTTGCGGTAATCAATCCTGGCCATCGATAGATTCCGCTTGTATTGCACAGAATCCTGTGTAATACAGCGGTCTATCAGGAGGCTTTCCTTGCAACCTGCCATGCTCTTCTTGGCACCACGCTGTTCGTGTATCTGCTGGAAGACCGGATCAACAGACCTCAGTGTCCTAGCATACAAGATACGTGTAAATATCTTATAGCAGAAGTTGAGGCAAATGATAGGCCTATAATTCGTCGGGTCGGAGAGATCCCCCTTTTTGGGGATAAGCCCAGTACGTCCCTCGACGAACCAGTCCGGAATCTGCTGCCCCTCGTTCAACCATGAGTTGAAAACTCGCGCCAGACGGCGGTGAGTGGAAGGAGATTTCTTCCACCACCAGTTGTTAATGCCGTCTGGGCCCGGGGCAGCGAAGTTCTTGGTACCAACAAGTGCTTGTTGGACTTCCTCCGTACTGATTGCCGGGCACACTTCTTCTGGCTCTTCAAGATGTCTGTGGCACAGAGCCTCGAAGTGTGCAATTGATGGAGTGTCGCTATTGAATGGACGCGTCGTTTCGTAGATTCCCTTCCAGATGGTTTCGACATCTTCTACAGTAGGCGGATTCTCGACAACAGGCTGTGGCTCTTGAAAGAGGCGGGAAGGATTCGTACGGAACAAATTGTTTTGTTCCATACTCCTCACCCGCCTCTTCAATGTTTTCTTTATCGCCATGAGCGCTCGGATCCTATCTAGACAGTGCTGCTTGATGGTAAGCATCACTGTCATATTTAGAGTATGGTGTTGACGTCTTAATCCGGCAGCTATGCGCCGGATCCTGGGAGTAAAAACTCTACCAGTCGTCTTATATTCCACCACACTCTAGATCCGAGAAGCGTGTTGTCTGGCCGACTGTATCTTGCCTTCGATTTTTTGAACACGCCGCTTGGCTTTCTCGACCCCGTGATTGGTTGACCTCTCACGGGGGACGAGTTGCTTCGCGGCGTTGTACACGGCACAGTTGATTTGCCAGATGTCTACATCTTCCGGAATTTCCTCATCGATGACCGCGTCCATTCTAGCCAGGTCTTGTGGCTTTAGGTTAGCCCTGGTGTTAAGGCTAACCCTCGTCCATAAGTCTACACCGGTGAACTCTAAAGAATGTTCCCCATCAGCTGGTAATTGCCGCGGTGGGACTGCGGCTGGGAGTTCTTCCAGCTGACGGGGTGCCCTTACGTAACCTGTCCTGAGCAGAAAGGATACTTGATCTCTCAGATGTTGTTGAGAGAAGGCGCGATGCTCTGGATGCATTTCGCACCAAAGTGCATGCAATCGCGCCATGTATCCCCTTCGCTCAGGTTCGCTACTCTCGCGGCAGGTCAGCAAGTCTTCCCGAAGTTCCCTCGTCCACTTAAAGCGTCCATGTACATTTGCATTTTCGTCATCGTTAGGACCATCCGGTAAGGCCCCTCCCATCTGTCCTTGACCTCCATCCGACTGAGGTCGAATGTGAGGGGCCCTTCTAAGGTTATATGGAACCATAGCAATAAGAGTACCAGGGTAGTTAGCCCTGGTACTCCCGGCCGGCATTAGTCAGGCAGAGTTGCCTCTGCCTGTCCAGGGTGCACCAACGTGGAGGTTGCCGGTCCTTTGCACCTTATTATTATTATTATTATTATTATTAATGTCAATTTTACCTCTGAAAAGTATGACAATTTGAATTATCCTCTTATATAAATGATAAGTCAGTTGATAAAATTAAAGAAACCGTGTGTACCCATTTTATTGCTCTCCATTGTTACCGTTAATTTTATCCCATACGCTGAGGATGTGATAAAAATTGCTATTACGCCCCAGAAAGTTTAATGTTGAGAAGAATAAACGATATGTGGTCAAGGTGGCGGTTCTACTTTTTACGCTTTGGTTCTGTTCCCATAAAAGTAACCTGTCAATGATACTTCATGAACGCAATTTTTTGTTTTAATTATTTTGAATAATCTGACAATTGATGAGATGTCAACTTGTAAAAACAACCCTTTTAAAAATTTCCTGGTTCGAAATTTGAGCTTAGTGTAGGGCCTATATTTTGAGCTCGTGGCCAATGTCACTTCCGATCTCCGTGAGCGGTATAAACGAACCAGAATAACCAGACAACCATTATCTGAAACTTTTTCTTTGCAAATTACTTTTTATGTGTCTGTGCAGTTGCGATCCAATCATTGGAATGTTAAGAATGATCAGATATAACAATAGAATTTGCAACATTCATAAGGTAACTGTCAGTTTCTACCTTCAAGATCGCTCGCCGCACCCTCTGTCATACGTTTATTTGTTTAAATGCATATTATCTAATTATTTAAAAGAGTTTGTTTATAAATGCAACAAACTCTCATACGTAGGTATATTTATGGCATTAATAAGCGAATTATAGGGTATTATTAATGTCAAATAGAATAACGTTAACAAAGCAATTTCTCATAAATATTTAGTGCAACAGTTTCCAATAGACCGGAAAAGTCGAATTATATTAAAGATAAAAAACTTACATAAACTTTTCCATGTTGGTCCAATATTAAAGTTATAAAATACACAAAAGTTTGACAAGACGTCTCCAATCTTATAATTTGTACAAGATGCTACCAACAAAGTGGAAATACAAATCACTTTTATATACGAATTTATTCCTATCAGGTGCGGTCAGTTTGATATTCTTTCTCTGTAAAATTTACATAAAGATTTGTTTGTTCATGCCCTCTCAAACGTTTGTTTTTTATACAAATTATTGTAAATAATATAATTTGCATTTAGACGGAGAAGTTCCATGCTATCATAGTGTCTATTATATTGACTGTCAATTGACCAAGGGTTGTTAGGTCAGGGATTGTCTATCGTGTTTCCATCGAGGACCTAGGACCTGAATCATTTTCTCGGACGCAACTCGCGCATGTAGACTATTGCAAGCTCGATAGTATTTTGAAGTTCTACTTACTACACGTATCATTCTACGCTGTGTATTTTCGTATTAACCCCCTCATAAAGATCCTATCTATATCAATCGGCAATCAGTGGATCTCCGAAAGAGCCCTGGCACACGTATATATCTACCATTTATCTAAATTTATTTCCGTTTTTACATGGTAACGTAAGTACTGAAAATGAAGCTGTTGGATGGTTTGAAATTGAAAGAAAGGCATTAATATATATATATATATATATATATATATATATATATATATATATATATATATATATATATATATATATATATATATATATATATATATATATATATATATATATATATATATATATATATATATATATATATATATATATATATATATATATATATATATATATATATATATATATATATATATATATATATATATATATATGTATATATATATATATATATATATATGTATATATATATATGACATAATGGAAGAGGAGTTTAAACAGGATACAGGATTTTCACGTAAATTATATTTATTAAATTTCTTGTGTAGAATTCGAAAACGTAGTTGAATTTTTTCGGAGGGCACACACAAATGCCAGAGCATACTACAATTTTGGTTTTTGCTAATTTAAATTCCTTATAATTAAGGACCGCATCTTAGGTAGTCATTCCAGTTACGGACTTACGTACAACTCTCGTACAGCTAAAACGATAATAAATATTGTGAAATGCAATGGTACACGATTTTTTTTAAGAATGAATTAATAATCTCTCATGTTATTTTATTGTATATTGCTAATTCCATACAAAATATAATATATTTATGTACTCGCGTAATTAATTTAAACAATGAAGAAATGAAAAACTATATTTTAAATGTGGGTGCTGTCACCAAACCAAATATAAGCTGTATTGTTGTAGCGCTGATGCTACTAAATAAAACTTTAAATCAGCAGAAGTTCTTTATTAACAAAACAAAACAAATTATGAAATCGACAGTTGCGTGATGATACGTTGCATGTGTACCCTTCGATATTTGGGACTTAACTGCCTTTCTCGGGTTGACCAGGTACTTGAGTAAAAGGGGAAAGTGATGGGCGGAAATTCCCTACTTTTTTGTGGTCGTTTATTGCTGTTTGTTAAATTATGGATTTCGCCAAGTTGAGCTAAAGGTGTCAATATTGTGAAATCCCGATTATAAACTTAAATACGTATTTATTATCGCGTTTTGGGAAAGTACGCTACAACTGTCGTCTTTTAAATGTGGACGATTAATATTTAATTACGGAAAGTCTAAAATAAGTTTTGCCTAATTAAACCCATACGAATTACCTAAAACTAAATAACAATGTAATAAATTAAAGTAGGTTTTGTACGATCGTTAAAGGTCTGTTATAAATTGATAACGCCTATAATCTATGGCAGTTCAAATAGATAAACAAGCAGACATACCTGTATGACAGAACACCCCATTTTCAGTATTTTAAATACGATCCACTTATGTCTGTAGAAGCTGAACGGTTGTTTTCAGACCACAAATAGATTTTTAATGACAGGCGCCCGAATCCAATTCTAGATCATTTAGAACAATAATTATTAATATGCTTTTATTCTAGTGCCAAAAAATAATTGTTATAGTAGTGCGATAGTGTTTTTTTGCTAAATGTTCAGCATTCATCTAATTTTGGGGATTACAAAAATCACCTGTCAAAAGTATAAGGTAAGATATTATCTATTTTGTATTGTATTATATTGCACATGAAAATATTGATGTGTTCGCACACGAACCGATTCAGCCCCAGATATTCGCGTAATTACTACCTGAGATGCGGTCTTTATTTATAATGTTCAAAATTCATTTTATTTCAAGTCATTTTGTTCCCCTAACCCACTGTTTGAGAAGTATTAATGTGACTTCACCCTGTAGCCTCGGGTCGATCCCCGGGCGAGGAGCTAAGATCTTTTCTAAACCAGGAATTAATCCTAGCACACTCGAATATTGGGTGTGTGTCCGTTGTCTTTAAACGTATAGCCCTCTCCCACACAAAATACCTCGAGGTACCTTCAGAGATACAGGAGGTTGTATTACCTGTGGTCTTTAATTTTAATTTAATTTAATCTTAATTTTGTGAACTCTCAAATATAGAAAATAGTTCATACCCTTCACTCATAACATATTCATAAAATTAATTAAAAATTGCTATTACCATGAGTGGTACTGTGCCACCTAGATCTTCTGACCTCACTCGGTTAATTGTTTCCTCTGGGGGTTTTTGAACAATGAGATTTAGGAAATCCCATGAGAAGAGTAGAAGAAATTAGAACAAAGGTATTTAACGTTTGTAGAGTAATAAATAGAAAATCTATCGTTACTGCTTTTGAAAAAAAGATTTTCGTTATAAATTACTATATTATTTAATTTTTTTGTGCAAAATTTGGAAAGCAGTGATTTTTTTTAACGAATACACAAGTGTGGTGCCGTTAGTATTATCAATAATGACCCTTAATTAATGTTAAACAATTACAAGCCAAAAGCTGTTTGTTAAAAAATGCCGCAGATTATTTCGAGGCCTCAATCTGCCTACTCCCCAGAGATCGAACGGTAGTTCGTCTGTAAGCCTCTCTAAGGAGTAGGCAGATTGAGATACTTATTGAGAGAACGAAATTTGTTATTGACAAAATATCTGCACCTAATAAATACCTCAATAAAAAACAAACGAACACATTTATTTATAAAATTAAAAGCGCACAATAAGACAAAAAGGTTTACTTACCCAATGATGATTATATTGTTTTTTGTTTTTCGGTTATGCTTTGCGAACTCGAAATGGAAACCACAGACAGACAGACAGACACATTTTAGGTAGTTGTACTTGTCATTTTTTAGTCAATTAAGCAAATTTTATTAAGATCCGTCGCGAAATAAGGAAATTAAAATAAAATGAAAAAAGGTTGTGGTCACTTTTGGTCCACATTGTATATGTATATTGATATTAAATATTTACAAACTCTACAAGACAACAATTTTTGAGCAAGAAAAGTTCTTGCATTTGATACGATTTTTACACTAGTTATGTTTTCCATAATGACTAATGGCCTAACGAATTATATTATAAAGTAACAAACCGATCCATGTAAAGGCATACATTGAAAAAAATATAGAAATCCATACTGGTAAATGGTAAATGTATTCTACAAAATACTTGCGAATTATTCAGTCATTAACATTAATGAAGTCTTGAGAAGTTTGAAAATTTTATAAATAAAATTAAATCTAGCATTTCTTTCACGTGCCGTTTAATTTGTCCCAATCTAATATCCAATAAATATTCATAACCTTTTAAACAGCTACAACTTTAAAGAAGTGTAAAAGTCAATTAATATATGCCGTGGTGTCAGTTGCTCGAGAGAAAACTTACATAAGCGTCTCAGTTGGGTAAACATGAAAATGGATATTTAAAAAAACCTTAATATAACAGGTTTATACAAATACGCACCTTAATGCCCAAAATGTGTCAAAGTTAACGAAATTGTATAATATGATAAAGTTCATATATTCATAACTTAATATTTTATGATTCCGTATGCTGTGTTTCTTAATATCACTTTAATTATTAATTCATGTCAAAAGAGACCATTAGAATTTTAGCAGAAAACAAAATTCGGTATTTAGTAATTCGGTACGTACCTAACTAACACAATAATAATAATAATAATAATAATAATAATAATAATAATAGTCACCCCCCCCCCCGCCGGGGCCCCCCCCCCCCCGCCGGGGGCCCCCCCCCCCCCCCCCCCCCCCCCCCCCCCCCCCCCCCCCCCCCCCCCCCCCCCCCCCCCCCCCCCCCCCCCCCCCCCCCCCCGGCCGCCCCCGCCCCCCCCCCCGCCCGCCGGCCGCGCCCCCCCCCCCCCCCCCCCCCCCGCGCCCCCCCCCCCCCCCCCCCCGCCCCCCCCCCCCCCCCCCCCCGGCCCCCCCCCCCCCCCCCCCCCCCCCCCCCCCCGCCCCCCCCCCCCCCCCCCCCCCCCCCCCCGGGGCCGCCCCCCCCCCCCCCCCCCGCGCCGCGGCCCCCCCCCCCCCCCCCCCCCGGGGGCCCCCCCCCCCCCCCCCCCCCCCCGGCCCCCCCCCCCCCCCCCCCCCCCCCCCCCCCCCCCCCCCCCCCCCCCCCCCCCCCCCCCCCCCCCCCCCCCCCCCCCCCCCCCCCCCCCCCCCCCCCCCCCCCCCCCCCCCCCCCGCGCCCCCCCCGCCGCCCCCCCCCGCCCCCCCCCGCCCCCCCCCCCCCCCCCCCCCCCCCCCCCCCCCCCCCCCCCCCCCCCCCCCCCCCCCCCCCCCCCCCCCCCCCCCCCCCCCCCCCCCCCCCCCCCCCCCCCCCCCCCCCCCCCCCCCCCCCCCCCCCCCCCCCCCCCCCCCCCCCCCCCCCCCCCCCCCCCCCCCCCCCCCCCCCCCCCCCCCCCCCCCCCCCCCCCCCCCCCCCCCCCCCCCCCCCCCCCCCGCCCCCCCCCCGCCCGGCCCCCCCCGGGGGCCCCCCGCCCCCCCCCCCCCCCCCCCCCCCCCCCCCCCCCCCCCCCCCCCCCCCCCCCCCCCCCCCCCCCCCCCCCCCCGGCCCCCCCCCCCCCCCCCCCCCCCCCCCCCCCCCGGCCCCCCCCCCCCCCGCCCCCGCCCCCCCCCCCCCCCCCCCCCCCCCCCCCCCCCCCCCCCCCCCCCCCCCCCCCCCCCCCCCCCCCCCCCCCCCCCGGGCCCCGGCCCCCCGCCCCCCCCCCGCGCGGCGCCCGGGCGGGGGCGCGCCCCCCCCCCCCCCCCCCCCCCCCCCCCCCCCCCCCCCCCCCCCCCCCCCCCCCCCCCCCCCCCCCCCCCCCCCCCCCCCCCCCCCGCCCCCCCCCCCCCCCCCCCCCCCCCCCCCCCCCCCCCCCCCCCCCCCCCCCCCCCCCCCCCCCCCCCCCCCCCCCCCCCCCCCCCCCCCCCCCCCCCCCCCCCCCCCCCCCCCCCCCCCCCCCCCCCCCCCCCCCCCCCCCCCCCCCGCGGGGCCGTCGCGTCCCCCCCCCCCCCCCCCCCCCCCCCCCCCCCCCCGGCCCCCCGCCCCCCCCCCCCCCCCCCCCCCCCCCCCCCCCCCCCCCCCCCCCCCCCCCCCCCCCCCCCCCGCCCCCCCCCCCCCCCCCCCCCGCCCCCCCCCCCCCCCCCCCCCCCCCCCCCCCCCCCCCCCCCCCCCGCCCCCCCGGGGCGGGGGCGGGGCGCCCCCGCCCCCCCCCCGGGGCCCCCCCCCCCCCCCCCCCCCCCCCCCCCCCCCCCCCCCCCCGCCGGCCCCCCGGCCCCGCCCCCCGCCCCCCCCCCCCCCCCCCCCCCCCCCCCCCCCCCCCCCCCCCCCCCCCCCCCCCCGCCCCCCCGCCCCCCCCCCCCCCCCCCCGCCCCCCCCCCCCCCCCCCCCCCCCCCCCCCCCCCCCCCCCCCCCCCCCCCCCCCCCCCCCCCCCCCCCCCCCCCCCGCCCCCCCCCCGCCCCCCCCCCCCCCCCCCCCCCCCCCCCCCCCCCCCCCCCCCCCCCCCCCCCCCCCCCCCCCCCCCCCCCCCCCCCCCCCCCCCCCCCCCCCCCCCCCCCCCCCCCCCCCCCCCCCCCCCCCCCCCCCCCCCCCCCCCCCCCCCCCCCCCCCCCCCCCCCCCCCCCCCCCCCCCCCCCCCCCCCCCCCCCCCCCCCCCCCCCCCCCCCCCCCCCCCCCCCCCCCCCCCCCCCCCCCCCCCCCCCCCCCCCCCCCCCCCCCCCCCCCCCCCCCCCCCCCCCCCCCCCCCCCCCCCCCCCCCCCCCCCCCCCCCCCCCCCCCCCCCCCCCCCCCCCCCCCCCCCCCCCCCCCCCCCCCCCCCCCCCCCCCGCGCCCGCCCCCGCGCCCGGGCCCCGCCCGCCCCCCCCCCCCCCCCCCCCCCCCCCCCCCCCCCCCCCCCCCCCCCCCCCCCCCCCCCCCCCCCCCCCCCCCCCCCCCCCCCCCCCCCCCCCCCCGCCCCCCCCCCCCCCCCCCCCCCCCCCCCCCCCCCCCCGCGGGGCGGCCCCCCCCCCCCCCCCCCCCCCCCCCCCCCCCCCCCCCCCCCCCCGCCCCGCCCCCCGCCCCCGCCCCCCCCCCCCCCCCCCCCCCCCCCCCCCCCCCCCCCCCCCCCCCCCCCCCCCCCCCCCCCCCCCCCCCCCCGCGCCCCCCCCCCCCCCCCCCCCCCCCCCCCCCGCCCCGGCCCCCCGCGCCCCCCCCCCCCCCCCCCCCCCCCCCCCCCCCCCCCAACAAATAAGTTTATTTACCATATAAAGTGGGCTTATACAAAACAAAGTAGGACTAAAAACTAAAGTTTTACATTCTCATTTAAGTGTACAAATAATTGTTTAAGAAACCTAGTTTCTAATACATAATAAATAAACTAAGAGAAACACAAAAGTAAACTAATTTACTTGTCTGTGCATACCCTTGGGTATATAATACTCAAGGGAAAAGTGAATATGTATATTTTTAATGTGTTGTAATGTATTATAAAATTGTATGTTTTGTTAATTTAATTAATTTTGTTTATCTATGAGTATTTTAATTATACAAGTATATTTTGATTTATAATATTGTATATGAATGTCTTGGGCGACTCTAGTAACCACATTTTCATTTTTTTTTGAAAATTGAATATTTATTTATATTTTTAAAATGACAAAAGATATACGGACATTTTTTTTAAATCGTGCCAAAACGACAAGATTTTAAAAAATTATGTACAATTTTTGAGAGATTGCATTATTATTACATTATTTGTAGACCAATTAATAATAAATAATAATAATAAGAAGAAGAAAATATGGACAATTTTGTCAACTAAATTTAAAAAATTTTAATAAAATGTTTAATTAAATATTCAAAAGTCGACTATGCAAGCAACACTTCGATTCAGCACCATCTAAAATGCACGTGCAATAATTTTAAAGTGTCAGTTTGCACATCCTTAATTGAAATCATAATATGAGCGATTATAGCTATTTTATTTATGTAAATAAACATATTCGATTCAAAATGAGATTACGACTGGGGTTTTTAAATGTTTTAAGATTTTTTCCCATCGACGCCTATGAAAAGTTATTGGGTGATTGGGGTAATATGAAAGTAAGAGAATTTGCAAGGGCAGGAAGTAGATAGAATCCCACGAGTGTTTGTCTTAATTATTAGCGGAGCTCAAGACAAGCTAGTCATTAAAATAGAGTCCCGTCGGGCCAGGGAAAATTCTGCATCTCATCAAACACCTAATCCCGAATTCTGGAATCCTGTCGTTTGTGCTGCTGTACCAATAACGAACTCACTTGACAGCACATTTGTCTTAATGTGACTTAATACATCAATACTTTCAATAAAGCTACACTATTGATTTATAATGTTTTACTTGTCAACTTAGTTGCTCTCTTATTGCCTTTGCCTTACACATTACATACTATTCTTTAACAGCCCTTACGTTTTCTTTATATAGAAGATATATCAGGGCAAACTTCAAAAATGAGCTTGTATCCTTCACACTATACAGCAAATATATATATATATATATATATATATATATATATATATATATATATATATATATATATATATATATATATATATATAGTAAATTATACACTTACGCAGAGAAAAATATAGATACAGTCTACCACAATCTCGATCCTTACGACCTTACAAAGTGGTTAAAAAGTTCTGAAGTTTAAAAGTGCTAACAATAAAAGTAACCAGGAAAAATAATGAAAATTAAACGGGAATCGTTTATATACCGTGTTTTCATATTTGCACACTACATAGGAAAGCAACTTCGTTCGAACTCGTACATTCTTCGGAGTAGAGGAGAGAGCATAGATTGCATCTGTTCCTGATCTCTGTGGACTGCATTGCTGGCCAATGCGCGATGCGCGGTGGCAAATGTATCAAGGGACTGCACGAACTTGAGCGAACGCTTCCCTATGTAGTGTTTTGAAATAACAGCACTGTATATAATTGCAATTATTAATTTAATGTACCCCTATAGAAAAAACCATAAGGCGTTAAGCCTGAATAGCTGGCTGGCCACTGTATTAAACCTCGACGACGAAGCCACTTTAAAGATAGGTTCTTTCTAACAAGTCTCTTATTTGTATGCTGTAGTGAGGAGATTCTCCATCCTGTTGTAATGTTATATCAAAATGTCAATCGCTTCCTTTTCGGAAACCACTGACAGGAAGCCAGTCGCACCTTTGTGACTTCAATTGGAAGACCTCGTGTTTGAAGGGATACAACCAATATCGCCATGGAGGCAACTATGAATCTAAGGGGGAAAAATCGCTGGAAATAGAGGTTCGGAAAATTTTCCTCCGAAAAAATAATTTCCTTGGAAAAGTAACCCCTGGAAAAAAGCCCTTGACAAAAAAATACCATTTCGGAAGATTTGTTTTTTTAAATATTTTTTTTTTTTTTTGGAAATAGAATAACATATTTAGGTTAGGTTAGGTTAGGTTAATAACAAAATAATGTTTTTTCCAATTTTGCATAATCAGCAGCCAACTCTTGCCTTATTTTGTTTATCAGCAACCAAATAGAAGGATGCTTCATTCCCCATGAAGTGACTAAAATGGTTAATCCTGCCTAAACACACATTATTTTGTTACTAACCTAACATAACATAAATATATTGTTACACTTCCTTCATTTTAATCAAATAAATCTTTTTTAAGAACAAGTCTACGTAAACCCTAATCTAATAATTGGCGCAGTCGGTAGGATCCGTAAACACTCCAGAACAAGAAGCCTAACCAGTAGTGAAATACGTTAGAACAAGGAGAATATCGCGAGGTGCCTAACTAGTACAAGTTAACTACTGGAACAAGGAGCCCTTTCTCACTGTGGTGGCGGATTTTAATCCCTAGACGGAATAACCTACTCCATGAAGAAAACCATTGGGTTATTCCTGCTGTTCGGATCAGTAGCCCTAGCAGTTTCCCAATACCAAATTACACCAATAAATAACACCATTGGAATTTACTACCATGATAAATCTGAAATAATTGTGATTAACGGGAAGTGGACACTATTAGTTCACAAAAATATATCCTCACTAAAAACAGTTTTTGACAAAAGCGACTAAATCCTTGATTTTGACAAAAGCGACTAAATCCTTGACACAATCCTAAACACCCTTGACCCTGCGTATCATAACATGAATACGTTCATGAGCGAAGTTAAGACTCATCTTAGCATTCTAAAACAAATTTCTAGATCTATTCAATCTAAATTTGACGAAGTTTACCTTGTATAAAATGATACAAACGAGGAATTTTAAATGGTATCGGGACAGTATTTAAATCAACTACCGGAAATTTAGACGCTGATGACGGTCAATACTATTCCGACTGTATTAATAAACTAAATAATGACGAGCATTAATTAGAAAACTTGATTAAAAACCAAATATCCGTGTCGATATCGGTTAAAAAAAATTTCAATTCAATTATTCAAAAATTGCAAATTGATGAAGAAACCTTTAATAAAGATATTAAAGATATCGAAGATGTGATCTTACATACCGAATATGATATACCAATAGTTAAGAAAAAAACTAAAGTTTCTTGAAATATATGAACAATTAATGACAAACTATTTATACATTGAGGACAACTTAAACGATATTCTAAATTCAATAACATTTGCACGATTAAAAATCATTCATACCTCTATAATTACCCCTCAGGATTTAATAAGCTCCGTACAAGAAATTTCACAAAATTTGCAAAGGAACAACTTGCCACTTCAAATAAAATTATCAAGAGTGTCTCAGTACCTAGATATTATTGAACTGCAAGCTTTTCAAACGATTCAAGTTTAATTTTTGCTTTAAAGATACCTCAAGTAGATCCACAAACTTACACAACTTATTAGTTATACCCTATCCCTACTTTGGATAATAGAACTGGTTTGCACCACATCTTGTCAACCTCTCAAACATATATCGCGAGAGATGATGATTTTTTAATGTTTACACCTATTTCAGACCTGAAAGAATGCAAACAACTCTACATTGGAACTAAATTATGCTCGAAAGTGTTCGCTTACTTCATCGACAACAATGCTATTTGTGAAGCAAGATTGTTCAAACATCTCAATCATCTACACGGAAACTGTCAAACATCGTTCATCGATATAATGTTCAGAAACTCCAGGAAAATGCATGGCTAGTCATTAATATAGAACCTTTACACGTTACTATCAGTTGCCCTAAGAGAAATTCAATAACGGAAATCATCACGAAGAACTCTATTATAAAACTACAACATAGGCATTACCAAGATTCAAACCGAATCCAATGACATATTAGATGTCAAGGATAAAACTCATCCCATCAAAATTCCGTATGAATGCTGCAACAACCGTCCGTACAAAACTCAACTACCCAAATATCATTTTATTACTTTATTATTTTATTATTTCATTATTTTATTATTTGATCATTTTATTATTTTGTTATTTTATTATTTTTAATTTTATAATCATCTCGATGTTAACGCTTTGCTTACATTTTACATTATATATTTTTATATCTCATGCTTTTACACTGTTTTACATTTTTGCAATAGTTGCTGTATAAACACCAACTTTTTTATAAGGGGGGAAGTTGTTATATAATATTTCAGACACCGTATATTAACTTAGATTATATTCTAGACTATCTCCTGATATTATATTTTACTACGTGGCTGATAACAAATTCCTATTTATTTATTGCTAACTGCTTATTTTGCATTTCCTTTGTTACAAGCTTGGGAATCATTGTTTATGCTGACGAAGTACAGCCTTCCAAGCTTATAAATTAAACTCATATCTTTTATTAGCTCAGTTCTTATACTCACTTATTTATTACAATGTCACATCAAATTTATAACTTAAATCTTTCATCAGACTCAACGTTGAGTCCATTTTAATCAAATAAATCTTTTTTAAAAACAAGTCTACGTAAATCGTAATCTAATATAAATATACATACATACATGCATGCATGCATGCATGCATGCATACATACATACATACATACATACATACATACATACATACATACATACATACATACATACATACATGCATGCATGCATGCATGCATGCATGCATGCATGCATCCATACATACATACATACATACATACATACATACATACATACATACATACATACATACATACATACATACATACATACATACATACATACATACATACATACATACATACATACATACATACATACATACATACATACATACATACATACATACATACATACATACATACATACATACATACATACATACGTACATACGTACATACGTACATACATACATACGTACGTACATACGTACATACATACATACACGTACATACATACGTACATACATACGTACATACATACATACATACGTACATACATACATACGTACATACATACGTACGTACGTACGTACGTACATACATACGTACGTACATACGTACGTACATACGTACATACGTACGTACGTACGTACATACGTACATACATACGTACGTACGTACGTACGTACATACATTACGTACATACATACGTACGTACGTACGTACGTACATACATACATACATACATACATACATACGTACATACATACGTACATACGTACGTACATACGTACGTACATACATACATACGTACGTACGTACGTACATACGTACATACGTACGTACATACATACATACATACGTACGTACGTACATACGTACGTACATACGTACATACATACGTACATACATACATACATACGTACATACATACATACATACATACGTACATACATACGTACGTACGTACGTACGTACGTACGTACATACATACGTACGTACGTACATACATACATACGTACATACATACATACATACGTACATACATACATACATACATACATACATACATACGTACATACATACATACATACATACATACATACGTACATACATACATACATACATACATACATACATACATACATACGTACATACATACATACATACATACATACATACATACATACATACATACATACTATACATACATACATACATACATACATGCATACATACGTACATACATACATACAATACATACATACATACATACATACATACATACATACATACATACATACATACATACATACATACATACATACATACATACATACATACATACATACATACATACATACATACATACATACATACATACATACATACATACATACATACATACATACATACATACATACATACATACATACATACATACATACATACATACATACATACATACATACATACATACATACATACATACATACATACATACATACATACATACATACATACATACATACATACATACATACATACATACATACATACATACATACATACATACATACATACATACATACATACATACATACATACATACATACATACATACATACATACATACATACATACATACATACATACATACATACATACATACATACATACATACATACATACATACATACATACATACATACATACATACATACATACATACA